>CM076570.1:470988065-471352059 GCA_034641835.2 Pinus albicaulis | reverse complement strand
TGTGAATAAATGGGCTGAAGTTGAACATGCGAGAACATCGTCTGATTACCAGCCAATGATGAAAGTTGTTAACAGACACGAGAGGTACTACCATTAATGCCAATGGTCCTCAAGGTACTACAGGTACAATCTACGACATGTGAATCAATGAGCTGGCATCGAACACCCATAGAATCACTCGATCAGAGGCCAATGATGAAAACCTCACGTCGAATGCGAAGAACCTGCCATTGAGGCATGCAGGCTCCAAGGTACCAGAAGGGAGTCTCTAGATCAGCTTCCTGGATAATGAGTTGAAGTCGATAGGAAGTGACCTTGATCGACAGTGGGCCATAATGTTTCCCACATCATCGACACGAGACAGAGGAACATAATGTTTTTGTGAATCAGGATCAGACGAGAATCGGAGGACGGTTGGTACATGCAGAGGTCAACTTCTCTTGAACATATAAACAGCACGATAGTGGTTTTCGGAGTATTTGACATCAAAAGATCATAGGTCATAGTGACGAGGCAAAGAGTAGATGAGAGGTAAAAAAGGATCACCCAAACCCACGGAGGCAAGTGAAAATGAGATGAGATGTCCCCAAACCGACACGAGTGCAGACAAGTGCCATGTTCAAGAGCGACATACTGCCGACACGACAATGATGTTGGTTCCATTTTTTTTTCCTGCCATTTCTGGCGAGTACCCCAATTATTTTTGATAACAAGCTTGACGGGGATAGCATATGCTTGTGGTATAAGTCCATCCTAGTACATTTAATGATCCCTAGGAAGGAGAGACTCGAGTAGCGTCATTATGATTGAATCCGATGTCATCAGGGTTTAAAGAGTCTAAAAAAGGAAGAACTCGGTGTCTTTTCATGTTTAGAGATTTTGAAAAGACAACTGAAAAGTAAACTCCAATGGTCCCTTTTCGTAAATAGTTCCTCAGATCCGAAAAGGTAGAAAACTATGTCTGAGAAAACCTCCTAGTCACGATAGGCTAGGGTATTCCTTTTTCGTAAATAATCTATCCCAGCCCGAAAAAGGGGTAAATGTATACTGGGTAGATGTCGTTTTGGGGCCACTTTAATGAGATCGAAACAACAAGGGCCTCGGAAATCTTTTCATGTTTAGAGAGTCAGAAAAGAGCTAAAAGATGACTCCGAAATGACTTTTTCGTGTTTTTACCGAGTCCAAAAAAGTATAAAATACAACTTGTTTCACCATTTAAGTCGCGTAAAAAACCTGTTGCTGCACACAGAGGCAAGTGTAAAATCCATTTTCGACAAAATATATTAAAATATTAATAAAAAATGACTTTTTAAAACCTAATGAGATTTCAAAAAGTTAAAAATAAGTCTTAAATGGTAAAAACAAAATTACTTTTACTATTTACCTCATAGGAGAGCAACAGTGGTCTATTTGTATGCGAACTTCTGAAGGCAATTGCGACTGATCAGGGCTACCATTCAGATTCCCGTTCGTTCCAGGTAAGAGGCGCTTCCCTATACTCCATTTTAATCCATTTTTTATAGTTTTCCATTGCTTATTAGACTTCTGTGGAGAATTTTTTAAAATTTTAGGGCTTCGCCCATTGGCGCGGGTATCGGGCACGGACCCGTGCCAATGGCCTTTTGCATACCAATGGCGCAGCTCAGTTTCCCGTTTCAAATTTCCAAACAGCTAGTGATTTACATGAAATTTCGAGCATAACAGAGATCTAATCAAGGGTTTTTTGACCATGTTGATGCAGGCAACCAAGAAAAATGGCTATCAAATGGAAAGAGAGGGAGCATGGGGAAGAGGATGAACAGGCTATGGAGAATGAAACTTGTATGAATGCCCTCAAGAACTGTGGGCTTAAAAATTTCTTCCAGACACCTTGCTTACGAGCTCAACCGGAGCTCCTGCAATACTTGATCAGCATATGGGACGAAAACGAACAAGTGTTCAAGCTGCGAGACCAAGTATTAGAACTTGAGGTTTCTGATGTATATTTCATAACCGGACTATCGCGCAGAGGTCCGGTACCCGTCTTGACAGGCAGCAGACCATCTGGAGAGAAGATGGAGCAGGTGATGGCAAGAGTGTGCAGAGGGGCACGACTAGGATCGGGAAGCGGCAAGGTAGATATTCAGATTATCCCACTAGCACTTAGAGAAAGCATACCATCACGCGGGGTGCGGGGTCACAGGCACTACACGAGGCAACCAAGGCCCAAATCCTCCTAGCTACTGAGCGTATGAATCCAACACTATTTGATTGGGCTACTGCAGTGACAACGAATATGAAAAGACAGCTCACAAAGTGTAAACAGGCCAAACTAAAATAGTTTGGCTATAGTTCCATCTTGGTATCATTCATCCTGGAATGACTACCTATCTTTTAGGGCCAAGAGGCCATAGTAGCTGAGCCGGTACCACGAGAGCCAAGGATGGTTCATTGGGTAGCACTGATGCCCAGATCAGGAGGAGGCCAACATATGTCCTGGAGGCTGGAGTTTTTTGGATGGTTACGGCATCAGTTGATTGTGGTCAAGGATTGGCCATATGCAGGGACTGATTTCACTGGAGACCCAGACCTTCCACTCCCAGAGGGAGATGACTGGAACGAGGAGTTGGGTATGATCTCTCTTTTGATTTTTGTGTTTTATGATTTTTTTTGGTAATACATGTCCATCCTAACAACAGTTTTAAGTGTATGCAGATGTCGGCCAAGAGAGACCTGCCGGTATGTCTCCTATTTCATGGAGAACTCATCCCGCAGCTGACCCTCAGGCGGAGGGTGCCGAGGGAGGAGAGTTGGTCCAGAACCTCTAGGGGATCACCCGGGGGATTCCAGACTACGCCTGGTTGGCAGATGTTCCACTAGCATACCAGAGACATATGGTGGGAGTGCCTAGTTGCCTCCACCATCTTCTGAGACGCTTAGTGTGTGCGGTGGCTTGTTATCATGATCACCATGCAGATTAGACACCTAGGGCTTATTTCATGCATATTTTTTGAGAGACGTGTCGTCTCCGGATGTGTTAAGATGAACATGTATATTTTTTTTATTTTATGCGACGCACACTATGTAAACATTTCGATACATATATATATATATACACCTATTTCTAGATGGATCTTTCTTTTACATGTGATGTTGTTTTACAAATTGTGCAAATGTCTATCTAGCACCAAATTAGCTACTACATCCGTTAATGTATTCATATGTCTGGGTATGTGTTGATATGTAATATAGTCAAAATTTCTTTCCAGTAAACGAATACGTAGATACAGATGTAAAATGGATGGGTTTCTGACTGAATAATGACCATTAAGTTGTGATACTACAAGTTGTGAGTCTACATACAAAAGTAATTCACGGATACCAAGGTTTACAGCCTCAGTTAATAATTCTAACAAAACACTATATTCCGCGATGTTATTTGTAGCATGTCGCAGACACACACCTTGCAGGTTAACCAACTCACCAGCAGGATCGTAGATTACCTAGGTTGCCGAAGACAGATTCCTGGTACTGCGGGTGGCACCATCCACGAAACCAACAAACAGATTGATGGACATCTGCACAATCAGGAAGACCCGATCATCAGAAAGATGTTTACATCGCACACCACACCACACATGCACACAAATGAAAATACACACCTATGTACACACACCACACCAAAAATCACTTCAAGCGTAGTATTTTTTGAGGTACAGCCCGTTTCAGGGCTGCGCCAACGGAACTCCTTCATAATCAATGAGCTCATAAGCCCCATTTTCCAAAATGCGTTTTACTATGTAAGGCCCATGCCACATAGGTTGGAACTTACCCACCCCAAGCTTGTCATGCGCTTGATCGTATAAGAGGACGAGGTCCCCTTTGACAAAGGAACGTGGAGAAACTGATTGATCAAAGTGAGCTTTGACCCGCTTCTTTTGTGCTTCAATGACTAAAGCAGCCAAATGGCGGGTTTCATCCAACCATTCCAAATAAAAAAGACGCTCTTCCTCCAGGGAAGTGTCGGGCAAAAGTTCCACAGCTAACTTCAAAGAAGGAATTTCGCATTCAACTGGAAGAGTTGCTTCCAGACCATACACCAATTGGAAAGGTGTGAATCCAATTGCATTCTTTGTTGACGTCCGGTAGGCCCAAAGAGCTGAAAATAGTTGGATATGCCAATTGGATTTATGGATACCAACTGTTCGTTGAAGCATTTTGACCAAAAACTTGTTCACATCCTCAACCTGGCCATTTGCCTGTGGGTAATATGGCGTTGAGCTATCATGGCGTAAGCCAAATCTTGACGTCAGCTCGGCCATCATGTAATCTCGAAAGTGAGTACCATGGTCGGTAACAATGGCCTGAGGGACCCCAAAACGTGCAATAATATGGTTGAAGATAAATTGGGCGGCTGTCTTACCGTCGACAGCTAGTGTAGGCATCGCTTCGGCCCACTTCGTAAAGTAGTCTACGGCGACAATTATATATGCATGCCCGCTGGACGAATGAGGGTTACATGTCATAAAATCTACGCCCCATTTTGCAAAAGGGCCGACGGTAATAACAGGATGCAAAGGGAGAGGAAGTGCGTGCATCGTGTGCTGAAAGACCTGGCACGCGTGACATTTACGGAATGCGACGATACAGTCTTTGAATATTGATGGCCAAAAGTAACCTTCTCGCAGAATTTTCTGGGCAGTGGCATATCCAGACATATGACCACCATAGGTGCCACTGTGGCATTCATTTAGGACCCTTTCAGCCTCTTCCAGGGTGAGGCACTGGCGTAGCACCGAATCTACTCCAACGCGGTATAAAGTATCTCCTACTATATGGTAGGGTTGAGACTGATGTTGAATCCGACGTCGGGCATCTTTAGTCAACTCAGACTGAAACTTTGAGGTCTAAAGATACACAATAATATCGCCATACCATGGGTCGCAAGTGCTGATAAGGAAAAGAGTTTCGTCCGGGATATGATCCTCAGAATGAGTTGGGGTGGAGTCCGTCAGGAGCGAGCAAATAAGATCCGCAAAAACCAGTGATTTGGTCGACTTAGCAGTGGTGAACTCTAAGTTGAACTCCTGAAGGATAACGATCCATTTGGAGTATTTGCCCCCCAGTAATTGTCGAGAAAGAATATATGTCATGGGGTTGCAATCCGAAACCACGGTCGTTGTGCACAACAAGATGTAATGGCGAAAGCGCTGCACAACGTGTACTGCAGCTAATGCCAGCTTCTCGACCTGAGCATAATGTGTTTCTATGTCGAGAAGGTTCCGTGATAGATAATAAATGACATGTTCATTTCCATCATCATCATCCTACACCAGAACCATAGCTATGGTGCTAAACGCAGCGGCGAGATAAAAAGTGAAATCACGGTGATAGTTAGGAGGACGAAGCAAAGGAGCATTAACGAGTAACATCTTAAGCTTCTCAAAGGATTTTTGAGAAATTTCGTCCTAGTGGAAGGGAACGTTCTGCTTTAAGGGACGCGTGAATCCTTTGGCCACCTCCGCGTAGTTCGGGATAAAGCATCGAAGGAAGTTAGCTTTTCCCTGCAGATTCTGCGATTGATATAATGAGGAGGGTGATGGGAGATTGATGATAGCCTCGAACTTTAAAGGGTCAAGGAGAATTCCGTCTTTGGAGACTATGAATCCCAAAAGACGGCCAGAATCCATGCAAAAGATGCATTTATGAGGATTAAGCCTAATATTGTAGTGCCTACAGCAAAGGAAAATCTGGCGGAGGTGTTCAGGGTGGTCCTCTCGCCTAGCTGAGTGAGCTGGCAAGTCGTCCAGATAAGGCTAAACGATATGGCGTATGTCATGGAAAGCGTAAGACATCGCATGCTGGAAAGTGGCTCCAGCGTTCTTCAAGCCGAACGGGAGCTTTTTATACGCGAAAGTACCCCACGGACAGATGAATGCAATCTTGTGTTGATCTGTAGGTAGAATGTTTATCTGATTGTACCCATAGAAGCCGTCCATCAAGGAATATATCTCACTCCCAGCACATTCATCGATGATTTGTTCTATGAAAGGAGTGGGATAGTTGTCTTTAGGACAGGTGTGATTAATATCGCGATAATCAACATAGACTTTGATAGTCCCCTGCTTCTTATCTATAGGGACAATGTTGGAGACCCATTCTGTGAGGGGAATCGGGTAAACAAAGCCCGCGTTCAGAAGTTTTTCAACTTCTTCTTTGATGGCAGCGGCTTTGCAAGGGTGCACCAGGCGTAGGCGTTGGTGCACGGGTTTCGCACCAAGATAGGTAGGAATCTTGTGCACTACTATGGTGGGATCAATCCCAGGAATTTCCTCATAAGACCAAGGGAACATGTCTCTGAATTCTCGAAAAATATTGGTATAGACTCGTATCTCATCAGGATAACAAGTCACTCCCACATGTATATTCTCAACTATCCCCGGTTTAACGAAGATGTCGATTGGGATGGTTTGAGTGATGTTGCTCAGGTTTCCCTCTAAAAGCACCTCATGTGTCAATACGGGCGTCTGGAGAGGTGGAGTGGGAACCTAAGATGCAAAAAGCTCTAGAAAATCTGACATTGCCCCCAAGCTAGGCATGAACAAGGAACGATGATGTCCATCGCTCCAAGGCAGCTCCTCAAGAGATATTATTTCTGCAATGGCTTCATCAGAAGGAAAAGTTTGTTTGAGAGGATTAGGCGAATTGGCCTGACCTAGCCAGGGGGATTGAGAATATATTTCTAAAGCCATGCTCAAACGAGCATGCTAAGGAGGGGGAGGATCAGATGCGGCGATGATTTCACAGTAGCTAATCTCTACTGGAGTTAAGGGCATCGATTCTCCAAACTTAGTCACCTACTCAGGCGTAGGGATGAGCCATGGGTCGTCAGACCTAGAGATCATGTTAAATTGAGTGGTGTGCAGTGGTGGTGCGGGAAAAATACCCATGAGGATGGGGTCTTTGAAGAGACCGAGCCCTACACTGTCAGGGGGATTTTGGATCTGATCCATGTACAAAACGTTGTTCTCGGAGGTGGAGGTGAAGAAGGACAACTGATCCACAGTAATGATTTTTCCCTCGTGAGGGAACTTAATAAGTCGAAAGAGGGTGGACGAAATGCATAACATGGCATAAGTCCAGCTGCAGCCAAGAAGTATATTGTAGTTAAGCTTGGCGTCAACCACTTCTACTTCTACGTTGATTATCTTCCCCTGTAAAGTAATTGCTAGACTCTCGAGAACACCCGGGGGTTTGGATTCCCGACCACTGAATGCCTCTAGGGCATTAGGAGATGATGAAAGGGACGGAGAGCCAATGGCCTTCCAGCAAGCGGATGACATGACACAGGTAGAAGCACCTTCATCCACAACGGCCCTATGGATGTTAAGACTATTGATCCCGAATTGAATAACAAGAGCAATCTGATGCAGAAGTCGGGGGGTGAAATTTTCTAAGTCAAAGGCGAGAAGACTAGAATCGGCGGGATAGATTCCACTGATTGCAGATAATAGAGCTTTTTGTTGCGAAGGACAACTTTGAAGAACTTCCAATGCAGACATGGCAGAAGGCGCTTGTGCGAGATCCTCAACAATACTGTAGTGCTGAGCGGCACGGGCATTCGGATTGTAGGAAGACTTTCGTAAAACACCTTTAGAAGGTGGCCTCACAACAGGTTCAACAGTAGGCTTCTCAATTTCCAACAAACTGGAGACAGGTGGGGGAGGTGGACCATCCGCAACTGCCTTCCCCGGTGCCTGACGCGATTTGTTGTAATCCTTTGAATGCGTAGCAATAGAGATAGGTGCAGCACCATTAATCATAAAGATCTGGGACCCAAATGGTGCAGGTGGTGAAGGCTGTTCAACCATCTGGGTCTGCTAAGACGGGAACGGTTCCTTAAGAACTTTCGGAGACCCTTTGGAGCCTTTTAGAAGTTGACTAACTTCAGATCGTCGTGGAAAATCTTTTGTATAGTGATATCCTTCACAAATGAGGCAGGGGTACTTCAGTTTGCGTTGGGAGTCGTCCTCGGTACGATGTTTGGACGCTGGCTTTGGGGCGTTGGATTTAGATTTTCCTTTGCCCTTATTCTTCCCTTTGGAGGCTTTTTCCGTAAGATTGGCCTGAACATCATTAACCTCCACAAGCCACACCTGTAGGCTGGAGAAGTAGAATTATGGGATGAGTTGACTGGCTTCTTCCATTCGAAGATTATTTCGAATTTTGAGAACGGAATTTTTAACACCATCCATAACTTAGGGTAGGCTTTAGATATTAAGTATCGTGGAGCATCAGGCAAAATATCATACAAATATGTTTGATTTTGAATATACCGTATCCGATATTGAGCACTACACAAGTGGTTTGTCTCTTCACCACACACGCTCCCATAGCAATATCTTGGACGATTTTATTCTTTAAGGAGGTGGTGAACCAATGGGTTAGTATCTCTGACTGGCTATATGGAACTTGATCGCTTCACGATGACGTCACCACTCATGAATGTGATCGAAATGTAGGCTTTGTCTCCGGGGTTCAAAGAAGTCGAGAAAGGCTCCTGATTCTGTAGCTAACCGTAAATTGAAGTGAGTCAGAAAAGCCATGGCTAACGTATTGAAATCTTGAAAGATGCCACGGGGTAATTCAATATACCACTTAGCTGCAACGCCAGTCAAAGTGCGTTGGAAGAGGCGTAGACGAACTTAATCATCCACCCAAGAGTTGGACGAACACCAAAGATGGTAGGTCATCACATGAGCTTGGGGGTCCTCCCCAGCTTTACCCTCAAAATTGGGGCAATCACTGGGCACCTTGGTAGGAACCGGAGGCCAATAAGGATTATGCAGAATTGGATCATTCATTAATTTCGAAACATCCGGTAACTCCAAGGTAGCCAGAAACGACAATGGCGGATTGGACGGCATACCTGGCCCTGGATAAGGACCAGTACCTGTACTCCACGCTGGTTGGGAATATCCTTGCTCCCATGGGTTCTGTCCAGTAGGATTCTGACCGTAGGGGGGATAGGTGGTATAACCAGCCTGATTCGGTTACTGGTAACCAGCGTACAGGGGTTGATAACCAGAGTATGGACCCTGATTATGAGTCGGCCCTGTGTAAGCAGCATTTGGATTCGGCTGCTGAGTATAGGTGTAGCCGGGTTGTTGAGGACGATAGTTAGAACCTTGGGGCTGGCTATAATTCGGTCGGTATTAACCATGAGAATAGTAGCCGCCTTGAGGTCGAGTGGGCTGCTGATAGGTGGGACCCTGCTGAGCTTTATAATTAGGGTGCAGCGGTTGATTTGGCTGCGGCATCGAATAAGTCGGCTGTTGTGCAGGGTTGATAGGATGTGCAGGCTGGCCTGGTTGAGCAGGCTGACCTAGCTAAGCGGGCTGCCCTGGGTTAACAGGTTGACCTGGGTGAACAGGTTGTACCGGTTACGCAGGTTGACCTGGATGTTGAGAAGCACCACGTTGTACCGGATGAACTGGTTGGCCTGGGGGTGGAACACCAGGTTGTGCCGAATATACCGGTTGGCCTGGTGGAGGAATGGAGCCAGGTGGTGGCTGGTAACCGGTTTGACCTGCAGCAGGACCATAAGATGGTATTGGCTGGTGTGCAACGTTTGGATTAACAGGATACTGAGGTTGCATGGGTTGGGAAGGTTGGACTTGCCCCCCAAGACCATATACTGGCCCCGGTTGGTACCCCGGCTGAGGCTGCACAGGTTGACCGGAAGGGTTGTAATATTGTCCTTGCGGACCGTACGATGGCCCTTGCTGGCCTGCAGGATAGCCTTGTAAAGGCTGCCCCTGCAGGTCATAAGGATAGCCAGGCTGGCCCGAAGGTTGGCCTTGAAAAGGTTGCCCTTGCGGGTTATAAGGATGTCCAGCCTGGTTAAAGGGTAAACCTTGAGCATGAAGGTGAGCCTCTGGAGCGGGTAAATGTAAAATGTCCTCATGCTCATCATACTGATATGGAAAAGCATACATGGGTGTACCATCCTGTGCATAATGCGAAAAATAGGGGCGGTTGGGATCTTGAGAGGTTTGTCCAACCTCGGGGTTCGGCTGTTGTAGGGACAAATGATACTCCTCCGGAGAATTGTTCTCCGGCATAGCAGTCGCTATGTAGACGTCTTCAGGAGGTGGCACAGCCCTCGCGGAGTGTGACGTGACAGCAAGTGTAGATGCAGCCACACAAACAGTGGGCATGGAGGGTACAGAAGTAACCTGAGGGGATGATGTAACGGGCGTCCGTGGAGACATCCCCAACGAAGGAACAACCGGCCTCATAGAAGGAGCTGATACCCCCATAGAGGCAGCGGCGGCAATGATCTGACCCAAGGATCTATACCCGGTGGGTAATGAGGGACCGGGTGATGACATAACAGCTGGTTCAGGGTTGTCTCCAAGAAATAATCTCCGAGGAAATAACTGGTAATCTTCACCGGACATGGGGATTTCCTTGCTGGATTCACTCATGTTTGAGCCTGCTGCTAGATCTCATAATAGACGGCGAGGACTAGGAGGAAAAACAGCAACTATAAAAGGCGAACCTGATGTAAGAGAAAGGAAATCTTCCCCTACTCTTAATTGAGACCAAGGGTCGGAAAAGGGCCAATTGAACTCAAATGGTCCCCCAAAGGGTTGCTCAGCAAGAACCGGTCCCCCGTCAGGAAACTCGGAAACAATGGACTGCTGAGGTTCAACAGAGGGTTGGGAAGCCTCTGATGAATCGTCCGTACATGGACTACCAGTAGACGAAACAGAAGGTTACGCCACTGTGGTAGCAATGACAAGAGAAAAATACCAAACACACACACGGGCTAAAAAAGAGTCAAGACACACAATCAAACGGGCAACAAGAAAAATCTAATAGGGTGTGTGATCGCGGGTGTTTTTTTTTACCACATTGAAACTTTAGAAACTTTACCGTTTCATGTTTTAAGAGTCGAGAAACGGCTGAAAGGTGATTCTATCTCTTTCATTTTTGAAGCAAGCGTGAAAGGACAAGTGCTTGGTGATCCTTTCAAATTTAAAGAGTCAGAAAATATCAAATGACTACTTAGGAATACTAGGCAAAGGGTGTACCAAATAACCGTGAACTGCAATATACACCTTGGTTTCGAAATGAAAGAGAAATCAACCAAGGTCTTAACGTACGTGCAGGCAATCTCCCCAAATGCTGTGTCCGGTGTATCACGGGTATAGGGCAGTAGACTCGGCTTCCTATGGATAAAGGATAGAAACCTAGTGGGGTCTCCCTTTATATACGCGACGGTACGGGGAGCACAAGTCCGTACTAGCGCTGTCTAAAGCCAAGAGGCGAACGACAGCTACTAGGTTTAAAGACGCCAGAACACGTCTCTAGCCTAGACCTCTAAATGTGTTTCGTTAGATTTCAATGTTGCCTTAGTGTAAATTGAGTAAATTTTAAGGTTTATCTTCAATTACGTTTTAGTTTTCAGGCCCTAGCGAATGTAATGTCTCAAAATCTCCTAAATGCACTCTATATGCCACAGTATATCATTTCATTCGATGAAAGCTATTTATGAGAGAGTTGAGAGCTTTTCACACAATAACGAAATGAACAGAAAACAACCACTGATGTCTCTAATGCAACTAATGAAAACTAAAAAGCTTTTCTTTCAAAGTTACCGATCACTAATAACACCAAAAAGATCTAATTCACATTAACTAATGAAGAGCAAAAGAGATTTTCTTTTTATATTTTCAATATTTCAGAGCAAAGTGCGCTAAAAAATGAAAACTAATGCAAGAGAAATTTGAGAAATGATGACAAGAGAGCAAAAAAAATCAAATTTCACTCAATGAAAACATACAATCAGACCTCAAATCAGCGAAAATTCCCTCAAAACGAAAAGAATCCCAAAGACTCCAAATGAGCCGTGTAATCTAGGCCCAAAACGAGACAAGGCGGAATTCGAATGAAGAAGGAAACAATCACTCAAACAATGCAATGAGACAATAGAAAACCACCAAACGAATGTAAAGAAGCGATCACAAGGTTGACTGAACCGATAGAAACCGAAAAAATCCCAAGGGAGGCTCGACACACAATAGCACCTAGATGACCTAGGGCTAGAATGCAAAATCGATGGAAATGGGCAAACAACCAAAGGATGTAGGTAATAGTCAATCAATCAAGGCTCCAATACACTCAAATAGTGGAAAAATCAAGACCAAACACACAGATCAGGCTTAGGAAGCTCAGAACTGAGCAAACCCTAGTACCTCACAGGATTGGCGTGACTGTGAGGCTGAAACTAGCGCCAAAGACGAATTGGCGCTGGTAATACACAAGCAACCTGCGCCAATGGGCACGACTGTCAAGCTAAAAAGCGCGCCAGTCGAGTTTCCCAGTCAAAAATAAAAAAGAGCAATCCAACAAGCAGACCAGTGATGACCAAGCTATCAAAAACCCAAATTCACAGAAAGAACCAACCCAAAAGAGCTGATCAAGCAAGGAGGATCGAGAATCGACCGAAAAGACAAGACAATGCTCCAAGTGTTCAGTTTACAAACTAAACCGGAGATTGACTGAAACAGCTTTGATCTACTTCGCAATTGCAGAACAAAAGCGTTTCGAAGGCTATCTGGCCAACTTCAGACTCCGTCTATAGCTTATAAAACGAACAACAACAAGCTAACGATCCCTAGCGGAGTCACCAATTTGTTGTGGAGGTAAATCCCCTCTGCGGACAGAGGCGATCCATAATAGCCCAGACCGGGTCTAGCAACAATCGTTCATGCTATAGTGCATGTTCCTAATTGTAAATAAACCAACTAGCGATGTAGGCTTACCTGGAATCCAACGCCGTTGCCTGTAGAAGAGGTAGCACTCTCGTTCCTTAGCTCTGGCAGATCACGATCCCCACGATCTCCGTGATGGACACCTGCACATGCGAGAAACAAAACAAACGCAAGCGTAAAATCCAGTAGATGCAACTATATGTCAGTCAGAAAGGACATAACTCATCATCATAAACAACAACAAGAGTGGAACCATAACCAATAGTCGTTTATTATTAATCAATCAAAGGAAGAATACAACCATAGTTCTAACGCTGAATTCTCCTTCGACGGGTCGCCAGCAGAACACGTCTTGAAAGCCTTTCAAGGATGGGACAAACCTCTCTCTTTGGATCTTGACAATAGTCTCCTTGCTTAGATTCGGCCTTAAGGGAATTATGGAGGCTCTTGCAGCATAAGGCTCTTGGGAATTTGGAAACTTGAAGACTAGCTTGCAATGGAGATGGGCAAGCTTTTATAGATGGAGGAAGGGGAGTTGGGATCCCTATAATCATGGGATTGGCCCTATCCTCAAGGAAGCTTCCATGAGAGGTGGCAAACCACTTCCTATACATGGAAATCCGGAGCCAAACCTCCCAACTCAAGATAGATACCAGTTCATGAATTGGTTAGGATGAAACTTCCGCCATTTATTTTTAAAAAACACTCCTTAAATTGGTTGGCGCGAGTGCGACTCTGGGACAAAGCGCCAATTGGCGCGACCTCTTTGAAGGATTTTCCCCATTGGTGCGGGTACTGAATTGTCTGCCCGCGCCAATGCAAAAAGGGCCATTTTTAGGGTTTTTCACAAGGAGATGTCTTCAGGGCAATGAAAGCTCTTGTTCAGAGGGATGTCATGAAAGTGATTTCAAGCCATGTGGTTCTGAACTGTCTACTCGCGCCAATGCAAAAAGGGCCATTTTTAGGGTTTTTCACAAGGAGACGTCTTCAGGGCAATGAAAGCTCTTGTTTAGAGGGATGTCATGGAAGTGGTTTCAATCCATGTTACTGCTCATAGGTCACGAAATGAGCCCTCCAATGTGCGGTACGGGGATTGCAGGGACGGTGACAAATTACTGTGTAACAACCGCTATAAGGTTTTTAATTAAAAAAAATGTTGTAATGTATTCCTACAAAGCATCGATGTTATTCATGTAAACAACACTAGGGGAGGTTTTAATTTTAAAATAATGCGGTGATATATTTCCACGAAGCACTGGTGCAGTTCATGTATTGAAACACCTCGGTGCTCCTTAACAAGAGCACCACTATAGGGTTTTTAATTTTTTTTTAAATGGTACTCTTGGAGGGTGCACTAGTTCTATTGTAATAATGCATCGAAAAAGGGTTAAATAAAAAAAATATTGACCGTACATTCCATTTTTACCATTTGTAGTGTTGTAGAGCTCTGAAGCACTGGTTCCATTCCTTCCTCGCCCAGGCTCCTTGATGTTGGTGCTTCTCTTTCTCATTGTCCTTCCATACCATGCTGAGCGTCTGGCTATCCAATTTTCTCAAATGGTGGTGAAATTTTTTTTTTCTCATTTTTACGTGTCAATTATACCTCCTCGATGACCAAATGTCCAAGTATGTCTATGTTTCTCACTAATATATTTTTTTAGTGGATAAGCTCCAAAAATACAATATTTTTTATTCATTTTTTTCTACGTGGTGTGTTCAACAGGTTTAGCTTGCACAGATAGTGGTGCACCTAGTAAATTTACAAGGTGCATCGTAGTTCGGTGCGTGAACCTAACGCTCCATGGTGTTTTCGATGTGTCTTTCAAATTAAAATGCACCAGGAAAAGCTATAAATTGTACATCGGTGTGTACATTTTTAAGTTACTCCTAGTGTGTTTATATTTACCAAATGCACCGCAAACATAATATTAAAAAAATATAGCTCAGTGCATTATATAACCTAAACATTTCATACCAGTGCAAAAAGGTAATGTGTATGCACCAATGCAAAAAGGTGCGCTTGCGCACTGATGCGTAAATTTGTCAACACACTACGTTGAAAATGTATTTATGGAGACCAAAATTGGTGTGTCATATGTATTTACACACTGATGCTAGTGCTCTTCTATTTGGTAGCGCACTGGAGCTAGTGCATTACTATTTTTTGGGCGCACCGAGGATGATTTTTTTTTTCTTTTTAATTTAAAGTTGTGTTCATATTTATCAATACATTTTCCATTTATGAGGCTGATGTATTTTATATGTCAATCATGTGTCTAATTTGTCAATAGAGGGAGTAGGAAAAAATTGTGGATCATTACAATATGATCTGACCATGGAAGGCATGAGAGTAGGAGAAGGATTTATACCCTCGCCCTATTAGCATAACGACCCAAGCGATCTTGAGGAATGTAGGCACCCTTAATTAATATGAGGAGGCTACATCCCTAAGGGTGCACTTTGACTTGCTTGCACAACTGATCTCTCGATGGGATGTCCAGCAACATTTTTTCTGTGTCAGTCCTAACACGTGGTATAGGCCCTATGAGGAGGATATATATTTTATCACTGGCCTATCCAGGAGAGGGGAGGATTTTCCAAGTTCCATTATGTCCCCAATGGGGTTGCAATAGATATTTAGCTTGTCTACTCTCAGATATATTTTTTGGGTCATGTAATCTATTCATTAGATCTTTAGGTGCGTGATGGACAGCTACGAATTGCTTCTTTTTTTGCACAGGTGGTTAAATGTCTCTCATTATTAGTGACTGCCATTTCACACTATACTAGTGATGGGTAGCGCATTAGTTTCCCTATTTTTTTTTATTTCTATTCTTTGATGAAGGCGCCATAATGTATCAGGTGGTATGCCATTTTTTTCAGGCAATTTTGTAGAGATTTAGATAAATGACGTGCAATGATACATGGGAGGACGAACTTCCCTTTCACTATAGATATTATTTATTTATTTTTTGAGAGATTTCCATAGACGAGGCCACATTTGATTGTTTTCCTCCTGGGCTAATGACTGAGATGCAAATGCACAATGAGGTGCAAATGCACAATGTGGTGCAAGATAATTCCCAAGAGGGGCCTTCCAAATTATCTAGATAGGATTTCTACCCAAGCACTGGCACTACTGGCTAGTGAGGATGACCACACATTTATCTTGTTGTCATTTACGTATGTGGGTATGGGTTGGAGATAGTGTCCCAAAATCATATTCACACCAGGTGATCCTGCAAATGATAGAGATAATATTACTGTTTTATTTAAATCAATCTAGTTTCATTTTATTGTCTTAATTAATCAGAATAAAATGTATTCTAGCACATTCTTTAAATTGTTTTATTAAATTGCTTAATGAAAGTTTCTAATTATTATTGTGTATTATATATTTTGTATACATCGTCACATTCCTCTGTGACATGCATCCTCCCCCACTAGGGGGAGTAAATGAGGAGATGGGCAAGGCCCAAGAGGGTGAGGCACATCCTCAGATGTAGAGCGGTGTGGACATCTGAGCCCATAGGGTTGGTCTCAGATTTAGGATGGACTACTGCGACTAATTGTCTATATTTTTTATTGAGGAGGGAGTCCTCCCTATGAGGGCTAAAGACATCAGCGAAGATACTAGGTTTGTGGATCTCTTAAGGGATTTTCTATGCAATATAGTGAGCCTTATGCATCATATCGTCGAATCTAGAAGGCTACTAGCAGCGAGGAGGGATGAAGTGAATACATAACCAGATATGTAACATGATTCTTCACACAGTACTGCATCGTCAGATCATGATGATGGGGATGGTTATTATGCTTCTGGTAGTACTACCCCTTCATATCATGGTCAGGGTGTCGATGATCCTTTTGGTAGTACTGCCCCATAGGATCATGGTCAAGGTGTCGGTCATCCTTCTGGTAGTACACCTCCTCATCATTTACTTGACAATCACATCTCAAAGCTAGATGAGGTGCCTCATGTTTCTCCTATGAGTGCATACTAGCCACCTTGTCTTCCACCTCATAGTTCGACAATTGATGTAGTACTTGACCATCCATCGTCTTCTGCTGCAGACCAGGCTTCCACTGCTACATTTGTTGTTTCATATATTTGATAACATTTATTTGACTTGATGTATATATATGGTGTATTTTTTTTTTTCATGTTTATATACTTAATTTATATATTGGCGTTGATGTTTATATTGTTAGTTCATGTTAGATATGTTCATTTAATGTGCTTGCAGATAGATTTGTATGTGATAGCAGTTATTTGACATGACATGTATATTAATTTGAGGATGTTTGTGATGATTATGTTAGATTACAATGCTTGTGTTTTGTTAGATGTGATCACGATGATGATACCCTATTAGATTATTAGATTTGTGTGCTAGCTAATGATGTTTATATGTGCTAGATGTGTATATAATTAGATGATGGTAGTGAATTTGAATGTGTATCTTAGATGATGTTTATGCTTGTTAGATGGTTATCATCACAGTGTTTATTTTCATGAAATAATATTCATTATAGATTATGTATTGGTGAACTTATATCAAAATTGTATATATTAAATTGCACGCAAAATGACTTTAAAAAAAATTGCAAAGATATTTTTATAAATTAAAAAGTTTAGTATGGTTGAAAATGTGATTGTAAAATTACGATCAATATTTTTTTTATTGCTTAGATAGTTCATTCATATTGATTCTAACCTAATTAGTAAAATATTTCAATACTCACAAGGAAAAAATAATTAAAGGTAAAATAATTTAGTTAGCTCTTAAAAAGATGAAAACGTGTAACTCATACAATTTTTAATACAAAATATTATTAATAATAAATTATTAAAAAATACAATTTAACCAAAGAAAATTACACTATGGTTGATCTATATATAGAGATAGAAAACCAGTACTATGGATCCACCTTAATCAAAGATTTATCAATCACTAAAAGAGATTAAATATTTTGACATGTACATCTTTTTTCAAGTTTTACATTCTAAAAGAGATTTTCATATAATGAGATCCAATCCCTCTCAACTATTGGTAGATATGTTGTTAAGATGGATCTATATTGGTTTATAAAATTCAATCTATTGTTAAATTTAAAATACTTAAGTTAGAATTTTTATAATGAATTTAGATTTAATATAACTTAAAAAATTCTATTTTAGTAAAATTTAATTTATCACTAAAGTTCTGAGCTTTTCAAGCAATTTAAATTTAATATTTATAGCAAATTTTACCAATTTAAATTAGAAATTTATCTCTCTAAAGATGGGGATGAAGAAATGTAAAATAAGGCTTGTGAAGTTACTTGTAGTTGGGGATTTGGTCTATTGGAAGCTCTCCCTTAAAGAGACAAGTGAATTTTTTCTGGTAATAAATATACACCATTTTGGTGCTATTTTGGTTCTTGATTTGCTATTGTACTGGTTTAAATTTATATATTTTTAATAATAAATATGAGTTAAGTAATACAAAAATCATACCCCCGTATGCGGATGAAATATCCAGAACGCGCGAGGACAACTCCTCCCATAATTAGTCTGACATTGCACTACAACACCAGCTCCTACATGATGTGGAAACTCAAATCGCTCATCAATTCTGCTAGCGCTCTGCCACACTTGGCCTCTCAACACACCACGCATCACATTCAGGCACACTTGCATCATCCCTCCCTTCCTCATGCACGCTCAAATTCAGAGCCTCATGCCTACAAAAGGCACAGAGGCTCCTCACTCTATCATTTCATTGCTGCTCCAACTGAACCTGCAAGCTCTCTGTGTTTTTGTTGATCCTCTCTCCACCTGTTCGTTGATGCTCCACCCTACCTCGCTCGCCTCCTCTGCCATTGCTCCCCCTGTTGCATGCCCCCCTATTACAAGCTTCCTGATGCGCGCCCCCCTTTTGCACACCCCTCCCCTTGTTTGTCTCCCTATTGCGAGCCCCTCTGCAGCGCGCCCCCCTATTGTGTGATCCCTTGCTACAAGCTCCCCTGCTGCACATCTCTCATGCACACCCCCTTGTTGCACGCCCCCTGCTCTTTTCCCTGTCTCACAGCTAGCTCCCCATCCTTTTCTCGCTAGCCTCTCCATGGCCCCGTGCTAGCGTCAAAATCCCATCAAGGGCAACTACAAAGGGAAACTCTCTAACCGCACTCACCGTGGCCAGGACTAGCGCCTGGAATCCAACGAAGGATCCTCATCAGGATGCCATGACATGCTGACTACCCAAACTCCTGACAACACTCAGGAGGAGATTTCTCAGCCGTCGGAGAAGCCAAAGGGCAAAAAAGGCTACAAAAAATCCACCATTGTGCAGTCTGAGCCGCCAACACCCCAGAAAATCGAACCGCTTCTAGTCCATGAGCCTGCAGAAGAAGAGAAATATGTTTGGATTATGGACTTGGATAGCGTATGGACCAGAGTTCCCGACGCAGAGTATCATGGTTCTCCCATCGTCCATGCGGCCCCTATAAAGCCTCCTCGTGCGCCCACATCTGAGGAGGAAGCCATTGCAAGAGAATACGAATGCCTAATTGAGGAGGAGGACCACACGACAAATGAAGATGAAGGAACTCCATGACTTCTCGATAGCAAAGTTCATCTTTGCTTTTTGTCTTCTCAAGACATACTTCAGCTATTTTTTTTTTCATATGTGTTACTGAATATTTTGTAAATCAAGATAGTATGACTCTCTTTAGGGGTTGGTTTCCTCCCATGAGGCAGCCCCAAACATGGTTTATTTTGAAAATTTCCAAGGCAAGGATTGGCTGAGTACTGCTTGTCATCCCTGCCCATAGCCTCTGTAAAGTTTCTTTTATGATTTCAATATAGTTTAGCCTAACTTACAAAAAAAAAATACAAAAATCATACCATATTAGATTTAACTTTTTGACAAATAATTTATTTGATTATTTCTTAATGAACAACTCAAGAAATATTGTTTTTTCCACATACCTATCACGAGATAGTCACTAAAATTCATTTTTTTACATTTATCCTAGCTAATATTACATCATGTTCGCAATGATAAAGACATGTCTACTTTAAATAACTTACTTATAAATACATAAAAATAGATATTTATTTTACATAATCTAAATAGGAATGAAAAATGAATCGCCAAGTAAGTGAAACAAATGCCTCTTAATCACCATCACATTATTTATCATTTAATTCTTAGCCATAAAATATTTATTAATTCAAATTTTATTTATAATTACCATTTAAAAGAAAAGTAAAAACTCTTCCATTATCCATGAAGAAAAATAAATAAAACCTCTCATATGATCCATGTAAGCCCATTTGTTTCTCCTATGGTCCATAAAAATATATACTCAACATTTTATATATGCATAATACCTCCTTTGACTTTACATAATGTTGTAAGAACTAGAATTTAAATATAGTAAACATGACTTTACCTCTCATGTGAAGAATTTAATCTTACATATTAATACACCAATTTTTCATTGTTAAAGTCCTCATAGATTTATCACTACATGATTTATATTGATTTTGAAATAAACCTGAAGATAAAACATGTGAATTATTTTCTATCACATTGTGAGTTATTTTATCACTTTTTATCCATTTTCTATCACTTTGTAAGTTATTTAATTAGATTGATACTCACAATGACATTTGATAAAGGAGATAATATGAGTATATTTAGATTGATATCTTAATAAAATATAGTTATAAATTGATAACTCATGCTCAGAATTACAATTGTTTGATCCATCCTAATGTCTATCTAAATCCTATAGAAGAACTATAATGTAAATTAGATTTAAACACATCAAAAAATATATATTAAAATTTTAATTTTTAAATTATAAATTACAGAATTGGAAATACTTAGTTTTAAGTGTAAAAATGTTTCCACTGCAAAAAAAAAGTGTGAAAATGTTTGTGAATCTTACCAATTATATAAAAGGCCAACGAAACAAATAAAAAACAATATAATTAGTGAAATAACAAAAACAAAAACATACAACAATAGTATAAATGATGAAATAACACAAGTACATATCACTCTTCGTTGTCACCACCCAGATTATCTTCCTCACTTGGCATGATAACATTGTTTTCCTCAAAAATATGTTTTGATCTAGGGTTGTGTCTTAATGTGAACCACCAATATGTATCCAGCACATCTGGGTAAAAAAACACATGGTTGCAGTGTTTGGGAAAAACATAAGGCTCCCTAGCTTCATGCCATGTCTTTCTAGAATTGATAGATATCAACCCGCTATCACGATATTCATTTACATTATTCTGATCAATGGTATCCCACCATTTGCACCTAAAAATAACACATTAGAACAAAGAGAATTCCACTTAAATGACCTCTTATATATTTCTAAGTAACCTAATGTCACTTGTACTAGGTTTTTATCACAGTGGCTAGCACACCTAGATTGGTCTAACTCGACTTCCAGTCCATAGTCTTCTGTCATGCATCTTTGATTGGCATCCTCTATGTGAAAATTATGTCCATACGCCCACATATATGGGAACAAATGCACCTATAAAAAATTGGAAAAATTAGAATGTCTTTTTTCTGATAACCCAAACATAATTAAAAAAAATAGATGTTACAATTCAAAGGTGCATTACGAAGTTAAAAATGTATAGAAAGATATTTTACCGAGTTTTTGCACCCAATCCCTATGTTTATAGCATCCTCTTCAGCGTTCAAGTAACGACTAGATGCATGGTATTTCTCTCTGACTTGATCAGTAACCCAACTATTAGGCCATGTCGTTGGCATATTTCCATTTAAATGATCGGGATAAAGCATGCCTCTACCATTCAACCCTTTGAATTCTTTCTTTTCACTGTCCCATTTCCTCCTCTTTTGCTCATACAATGCAACCCATAGTTGTGTCGCTTCCATATTGTAAAGAATGAATTTATTGATGGATTCAATTTATGAATTTGCTGATGAAATCAAACCAACATATATAGTACATATGAGATCAAAATATGCATTAATATGAATTTTAGTGTGAATAGTTACTATGTATAAATTTGTCAAATGATATGTCACTTACTCTTTATCATGCTCCTCTTTCCATTCCTTTTGAGAAACTCCCCTTATCTTTTGGCTTCATCCCTTTATTCGTCCCAAATCGTTGCACCTGGTGTGTTTTCGATCTGCTTGATGTACTCACTAACATAATAGAAAGACTGATACGATATATACCCCTCTGCCATAGACCCCTTGTATTTTTCCCTTTGTCGAACAAAAATTTTCAATTTCTTCATGTACCACTCTAAGAAGAACATTCAACCAGGTGAATTACAAGATGAACCTGCAAGTCCATGAAACTCGTCTATAGTTCCTTCTCAAACATACAAATTATCTCAACTATCTCTTGACGCCACCGTGGAATGCTAGACATATGAATCTCCTTTGATGTGTTCCTATGTACAAATGCAGATAATTAAGATATGGCATGTCGTAGGTACTGGGGGAATTCATGGTTCATACATTGTGTTAGACTCCTATACCAATAGGTGTCATATTTCATGATTGTCTTGATTGAACTATGGAATATGTTCAAACCTTCTTTCTTAAGCAAAGGTGTTCCATATTCTTGAAAAACCAAAAAATCAAAAAATTTAAAAAATGTAAAGAGGGTATACCCTAAAAGAAAAATCAAAGGGTAAGAAAAATAAATTGGTCAAAAAAGTGAAAAAAATGAACCCCAAACAAAAATAGACCAAGGAAAGTGTGCAAATCCAAATGCCACTACTATTTCATTTTGTAATAAAGCAATTGTGTGCAGCTTGTCAAAATTTTGCCACAATTCATGAATAGTCAAACTGTTTAAACTTGACTTATTCATATTTCAATTTCATGTTATAGAATAGAGAATAAATATCTGACCAAACAGTTTAATCTTGGCAGATAAGTAGATAGGTAGAGTTATTAAAAGGTGCTCAACAGTTTAATCTGGGCCCTTGGATGTAATAAGGGTAGAAAAAGATAGATTTATCATGTAAAGAGAAAAGATTGATAAGGGTTTGCAAGTCTAAATGCACCCTAATAAAGAAGAGAAAATGGTAGTAGTAGATAGGGTAGGTAGATGGTTGCAAAGTTTTATCTAATGAATGATGCTGCTACATGTTTTTTGATCCTTTACTTTCATCACAAATATTGAAGCAAGAAATACACTGGAAAATCACAGCAAGCAAAATCAAAATTATTAACTTCCCTCATCACTTTCCCCTCAAAAGTTTTACTAATTTCCCCCAAAGTACTAAGGTATTTGGAGATCAAAAGGGCTCAATGAATTTCCTTGACTTTTGGAGGGACCAGACCCTCGGCCTAATGATCAAAAAGACCTAAGTACTTGAGATAATTCATCATTATAATCATTCACCTTTAACCTTTTCCTAAGTAAAATCCTATTTTACTTAAGGAAATCATGCAAAATTCCATAAAAATCCCTCAAGATAACTTGCTATTCTAAGTTTAAGTGTTGAAGATAAGATATTCCAATTTACTTAAGAAGTTGTCACTTTCCTAGATGTGCAAAGTATGTTGAGTTCCCTTGTCCCTTTGTCATATTAATGTTTAACTCTATTTACTAAATCCCTAGTGAAATGCATTATCCTAAGTATATAACTCTTTTTTTATAAATATCCCAAAAACCCCTCTATTATGTTTTAACCAAAGTATTTACTTCCCAAATATTCATTAAAAACCCGCTTCATACGCCCTTTGGTTAAATATACCTTTATATTATAGTCCCGCCCCTTATGGTAGTTAAATAATGTTTATTTATTACCATATAATAAAATAAAAAACAAATATACGAAATAACGTTTAAACATATGATTTATGTGTTTAACACAAAAATATAAATAAAACCCGAAGTTTTATTTTCGAAACTAAAGCTTTGGAAAAGTCCCTATGCCACCGTGGCTCATCCACCTGGCATTCCACCCGACATTTCAAACACAATTAAAACCCGCGCGCACAATTCCTTACCCCGACCCTTTATAACCATGGAATTAGTTAATTATCTAAATTAATTAATAACCATACTCTCCGCCTATTAGACGCCCCCCGGGATGATTAATAAAGTTAATAACGTTTAAAACCCCGCCGGGCCCGCGCAATAACTATCCCACCATCTCTCCGTTCTTTCAACCATCGGATCGCTCCTTTACAGATCTACGGCTAACACTTATTCCGCTACCCATCCCAGGTCAGCACATTAACGCGCGGGGGATTGGTGGTATTTGACCAGTCCTCCGTCCACGTGTCGTGACTCTAATGGAATCGTTGCCCGCTCGTCTAATACTACTCTTGTCCATAAGCGGTGCGGGGATTACCGCTTACCGCTTACCGCCCGGCCCTCCTGCCCCACGTCAACCCGTACTAGTATGACGTCACTCCTCGAAAAACTAAAAATCCCTTTTACTTGTAAATAAAACCAATTTTTCGTGTTTTTCCCGTTATTTTCGTTATTGAAAACGACTGCGCTTTCTGCTACGATTTTCAAATTTCCACTGAAATCTACTATGTTATCTGATTTCGCTCCAAGATTCCACTGCACCTGTGTTCAAGTACCCTCCTGCCATCGCCTGATACCTGTTAAAAGTCAGTTTGCCTCCAAGAACAGGTATTTATCCTATTTTGCCCCGAACTGCAAGTAAAACTCTGTTTTCTTTGTTTTTCGCTGAATCAGTGTTTAAATCATATTCCAAAGATCATTCCCTGAGTTTTACGACTATAAATTATTCCCCTGAACCTACAATTGTGCCAATTTCCTTCAGTAAGATCAAAATCACGCCCGACCTGTGAAGAACACCAGAAACCTTCGTTTTGAATCCACAAGAACCAAAATGGAGGCCCCGGCAGCTTTGAATATAACTCCACTGAATGCCCCTCACCGTGAGTTGGAATATTTACCTTTGGTAGATAAAGATTTCCAAATTAAAGACTTTCATTTTGATGAAAGTCCCCTTCTGAGTTATTGTCGCTGCAGAGACGAATACTCAAAGGGGCAAGATCTCATTGGGTTGTGGGAATCCAATCTCCCAAGGTATCTCATCCCTTCAGTCATTTTTTTCCTAGAAATCATCCACTATTGCCATTCAAACTATGATCCCATTCAAAGGGCTGTAATAGCTCCTGATCAGAGTGTTCTGTTTCCCATTACTCCCAGGCTATCAATGCAATGCTACACTTTGAACCAGACCAAGAAACAGCACCGTTGTCTATGGAAGAATTGATTGAGAAGACTAGGCAATTAACCCCAGAAAAGCTAAAATCCATGTGCCAGAATTTCATGTTGCCTGAACATCAACCTAAGGGGCCTCCTCCCTATGGTTTTTATTATTTCAATAAATTGGGAAGGCTCATCATAAATATGATATCTTTTGTCTTGGGATTCAATACCAGTGAATATGTGGATGAAATAACACTGGTTTTACTATCTATCTTTACTCCTGGGCAGCCTCCTGAAGTTAAATATGACTTTGCCTCTTTCATAGCCAATAAGATCCATGATCAATTCATGAGGCTAGATGATGAGAAAGTTTTCAAATATTCCTCAGTTATTTATCATCTCATTATCTTCTATCAATCAGAAAAGTTCCCTTTCCCTGTTAAAAATCTTGATGCCAAGGGAAACCCCAGGTCGGTTATATTTTGGTCTCCCATAATTCATTCTTCCTCTGATTCTCCCTATTCTTACACTGAGTTCATTGATCAGTTTGTATATCCTGCAACAACCTTGTTGACAGGAATCCCTCCCCCAAGGCTCATTAATGAAATAAAGAAGACCTTGCAGCTTTCAAGGACTTATAAAATTGGAGATTGGTATTTATATCAGAACCATTCAGTCATCAGAATCTATGGATGTGAATTACATCCATTCAAGTTACCAAGATATGTGCCCATGAGACTTTTTGCCTTGGAATATTTCAGGCAAATGAATAATTCAGATGTGATCCATTTTTGTAGTGTGAAGAAGAAAGCCCAACTAAGGATCAAAAGTCAATTAGGTCCTTTCATCTGCAACTCTAGGGAGGCCGAGAGAGAGGCAGAAAATATATTACAAAGCAAGTTCCAAAGAACTTTTCGTTGGGTTCCTTATGACCCATTTGGTTTTATTTGTGAAAAGAGATTAAAGAATAAATCATCCCCTTATATACACCACAAGATTCCTGAACTAGAACAATATGCCAATCAAGATGAATGGGTTGAAGGAACACTTGTTGAGGAAGAAAGTGAAGCTGACAAAATGAACAAAATTATGAAAGATCTCGAGAATAAGTATGACCTAGAATCTTGTGGTCAAGTGCAGGTACCCCACATTGGCACTTCTTCAGCAACAAATCTACAGCAGACATTACAGGAAAGTAGTTCATCAGTTGCAGCAGAACCAAAGGGCAAAGGAAAGGAACCTGAAATCCAGGTCATTGAAACTTTAGTCATGGCAGAGAAACCTCAAACTTCCAGAGCACCTGATCAATCACAGGTTTCTCCCACTCAGGTAAATCATCCACAAGTTCCAGAGTTACAAACTCCATCAAATGTGGAAATAGGAAAGAAAAGGCAAGTTCCAGATACCACACCTCCTAAAGAGTCCTCAGGAATACATCAAGCCAAAAAACAGAAACCAGATCCACTTCCAGATGTGGAAATCATAGATGATATGTTTGATGATGGAAGGGAAGACAGCCAACAAACTGGTTCTGTTAGTGTGACCCATACAGAGTAGAAAGGAAAAGCTCTGCACAAACAATTGAGCACTGAAGTATCCTCCTTTAGGCCACCAAAAACAGATACAGGGGATATTAAAAGAACCTTCATTAATATAAAGGCAAAGAATGATCCATTAAGAATGAAGGTATATGATCAATATTTGAAAATGGCTCCACATAATCAGGAGAGGTTAATGTCAGCATTTGAAATTTCACAAGGCAAAATGATGATGAGCCACTTCAAGTCAAAGGTGCCAAAACCCATGACAGCAGCAGATTATATTCGAACAAATTTTGAGGTCCTGGCAAAGGACATTCATCCTTTGGACCAGATAGAGCTGCATAAAAAAACTGGGGAAATGGTATATTCCACTCTTACTAATAAAGCCATGGCAGCCCTAACGCTGCAAGATTCTTTAAATAACACAAGTGCCCAATTGCAAATTGAGAAGGCCTCTTCTCAGGCCAAAGATAATAGAATAAAGTCTCTAGAAGACATAATCATTGGCTTGGGTCACAACCCCAAAGACATTAAAATTATTGAGGCATTAATAAAGAAGAAAGATGATGACATAGCTGCACTGAGAAAGCAGCTAAAATTGCCAGCCTCAAGGCACCCTCAGACCCAAGAAGTTTTAAAGGGGAATTCACAAGAAGAGGTAATGGAGTTGCTCCTAAATATGACTGAGCGACTAAGTGAAACAAAGAAGGAATTAGAGCAAGCTTTACAGGAAAAAGAAGCTATCAAACAGGCTGCAACCACAGGTACTACAACAGCAAAGCAACAAACAGAGCCAGAACAGGTAAACACTTCTGGTTTGAGTTCTGATGAGTTAATAAAACAAATGGAAAGTCTACAACTAAGGGTCACAGAACTTCAAACCACGAAATTGCAATTAGTAAAATTGGAGGAGAAATATGATACATCTAAAAAGACAGTTGCTGATAACACCAGGGAAATAAAAAGATTAGAAAAATTGGTTCAGGCTTTGGAAAAAGATCTTTCATTGGAAAAGCCTTTAAAGGAAATAAATGAAATTCTTTGGGGTAACATCATTGAGTTAATAAAGGGCATTTGGCCCTCTATTCAAGCTATTTTTGAACAAAATGATTTGGTTAAAATAGCCCAAGAAGAAATAAACAGAACCAGAAATGAATTAAGAGGCAGGCCTAAGCAGGCCAATCAGCTTATTCAATTTTTGAACACCCGGAAAAAGCAACAGCTTGCAGTGTTAGGGATTGATGACAGGACCGGCAGAGTTTTGGAAATAAAGAGAGTTTTCATCAAGAGAACTTTCATGCAGAATTTAGAAAGGAAGTGCACAGATATTTTGGTTGATATAAATATTTTCAGAGAGAAATTTAAAGCTTTGTTGGACAGTGGGTTACCAAGTCCTATGCTCTCAGAGGATCAAATAATGGACTTAGAAACCTATATAAAGAAAATAAATGCTCATGCTCAAAATACAACTGCTTGTTCTCCTAGTTTACCACAATCAACATTACCAACAGGGAGAAATATCTATGATAGAGTAAGGAATTTATTTCATCTGGAACATGAAATAAGGTATCTGTTTCCTAATGAACCCACTTTCTACAAACTCACAGAAGCAGATGAAACATTGAGAAAACTCAAAAGGACCATGATACCAGATAATCAATGGTGGAAGGAAATGTTAGAAATTCTATAAAAGTTGTTTTCAGGATGAGAATTTATCTTTACTATCAAGTAAATGGTAAAAATGAGTACAGATGAAAGAGCATCAGTTACACAGGTTAAAGAGTATCCGTAAAGACAAGGAGTATCAAGCAAGCAAAGAAATTACTCCAAAAGACAGCAACGAGCCCTTTTTCAGCACTTACCTCCAGCACATCCACAAAGAAAGGGAACAGCACATCAGCAGTTACTTATTATGCCAACTACGAGACCATTTGTCTCCTATTTACTTGTAAAATAATCCTTAGTCACCCCAAAATATGGGCTAGGATAGTGTGAGATATTTTCAATTATTTAGTGTATAAATAAACCCTCAAAGAGAGTATTGAGGGTGGATTCTATTACTCTGTTGTAACATTGAGATTTTCGGAATAAAAGCATTTTGGAGAAATTTATTCGTGGCTTACTGGATGACGATTTGAAGCTCAGGACTTTTTGCAGGATTCATGTGTTGGACTGCAGTTCAATAATTCTTTCTACCCTTTGTCTTAAGTTTATATCAGTTTATAATATCATTATGTCCATTTCTGAATAATTTACATAAAGGATTGAATCAGAATTTACTTAATTGTACTCTGATTTCAGATGTGATTGTTCTTAATGTTTTCCTCTAAATTGGTTATAAGCATGAATTCTTAAATGCTCTTGCTTTACTAATTTAAACATTATTGATTACTATAATAAAGAATTCTTCATTGCTCTTTGTTTGTAATCATCTCATTTATTTCTTTTGAACATGGTGAAAGATTCTTAGCTGCCTTTCATCCCTTCAAAATCATCCCATCCACTTTAAATTTTAAGGATTGTTCTCTGTCTAGCTACCTTGCCCTGTAAAGCCATCTTGTGCGTAGAATAGAAATCCAGTAAAGCCATCCTTTGACTCCATAGCCCAATGGACTGAAAACTTTCAACCTTGCCTTTAGTTTGTGGATTCCACCATTTTTCAAAACAAACTCTTGGATCTATACCTAGCCTAAAACCTTCTAAGAACAAAGATAAATCATAAAGAGAGAGCCCTCTCTGGATGCAGATTGGCTAGATTCTGCATCTAAAAGGTTGGTTTGTGGTTACCTCGGGTATACTTTCCTCTTACAAAACTTCTAGGAAAACCTGAGTGATAACATAGTGGCGACCATACTGGGGATCTGAATCATTTTATTGATACTATTGTTTGATTTATAAGCTATAGACAGAGTCTGAAGATCAGCCAGGTAGCCTTTGAAATTGATTTTGCTCTGCAATTGCAAAAGTAAATAAATGCTGCTTCAGTCTATCTCTGATTTAGCTTATATACTTAACCTTAGTTTCAAAATTTTTAATCAGATTCTCTAGTTTAACAGATCTTTGAGAAAATTTTAATCACACATCATTATTTCTTGAAGAATTTGTAGAAGTTGTATTTATTCTTTCAATTAAAATCAAAAAATATAAAAACACATAGTCTAGGAAAACTGGCTTCAGAAAGGATTCGACATACTAGGTCAAACCCTGACCCCATTCCACCACCAATATTTGAAAATCCAAATCTGATTCCTAGGATTCTTCGAAGACAAGGAAGTCAAGAAAGTTCTGAAAGAGGAAGTCAAGAGAGTTCAGGAAGCTCTAGACCACTTTCTAGATCTGCATCCTGTCCTGTGAAAATTATATATATTGATGACATTCCTTTTGATGCACGATTTGAAACATCTTTATTTGCGAATTTTTCTGAAACTAAATTATCCAGATTAGTTCCAGATCCATTGTTCTTTGAAGATTTGCAATACAGATTTGTTTCACATCATCTTGACAGAGAATTACATAACTCTATTCAGACTGAACAAACCTTTGAACAAAGTTCAAACATCTCTGTAATTACTGAAGCTTCCACAAGTTCAGTTACTTTTTCTCAAGCTTTTCAAACACCTGTCACCCCTTCTACTCCTCCATCTCCTCCTGCCAGACCATCAACTCCTATTACCCCACTTTATCTTCCAATGGCCAATCGATACGCCCCTTTACAGCTACCAGCCAACCCTCCTGCTTTGCCCCAGGATTACCAGAGTAAGATCACACCTTTTGATGGATCAGGTACTTACACAGCACAAAAACACACCAAAAGGATGACTGATTACTTTGAGTTCTATGAGATTGATACTGATAATGTTCGAATGAGAATTTTCGTTCAGAGTCTTACTGGAGAAGTTAGGACATGGTTTAGGGCCCTTGCTCCAAATACTATTGCTGATTTACCAGCTTTATATAGGGAATTTTTGAATAGATGGGAGAAGAAGAAAGATCCTCTTCAGATCCTGTCAGAGTTCGAAAAATTAAGAAGAAGACCTAATGAAACAGTACAGGATTACATCATTAGATTCAATGAAGCATATAATGCAGTTCCTCAAAACCTAAGACCCCCACCTGACTCTGTATTGGTTAAATTTCCAGATGGTTTTGACTCTGATACAGCTTATTCCCTCAGGGAAAGAGCCCCCCAAACATTAGAGGAAATGCAAAGCATAATGGTGAGTGTAGAAGCAAATCTGATAGAAAAACGAGCCAGAGCAAGAGTAGAAAGAAGAATGCCTATGAATGAAGAACCTTCAGCTTTTGAAAAGAAGTTGGATGCAATCATTAAAGGTATGGAAAGATTAGGAGACAGAGTGGAGACCATTGAAAGGAAATCTTCTACTGATAATCAGAGTGTTGCAAGAAACCCAAACTTTAGGAGAAATCTGAATCAAAATAGTGGAAAGAATTTCCCTGACCAAAACATTAGGCCACCTTTCCAAGAAAACTTTGTTGAAGGTTCAACCTCTAAAGAGCCTACAGAAGATGTAGAAATAAACAATGTAACTGATGACAAAAATGAACCAGAAGTCTTCCTATCCCAGGATGATCAAGAGAAACACATCCTTGAAACATTCCAAACTCATTCAGGTGAGACTTTTGATTTTAAGGAAGGCTATGACACAGCAATTTACGAGGTCCATAAACAGTATAATTTGAGAAGTAGACAGATTGATGTGCTAGAGAATAGAAAACAGAAAAATGCAAAACAAAATGTCAAAGGTAAAGGTAACATTCCCCCTGTACAAAACATTCCCCAAGTACAAATTCTGTCTAGGATAACTCCCAATTCTTCAAATCCAATAATTGAAGATGTCTCTGACAACCAACTAAACAATAAACAACAATCTAATGCTTCTCCTCCTGTAGGAAATGTAGAAGAAACAGTCGAAGTTAGTTCAGATACCCCTTCAAAACAAAATTTCATTCATGAAAAAGAGGAAAATATTGAAGACCCAAAAAATAGAGAAAACCCTACTGTGCAAAACACTAAAACTCAAACAGAAAAACCTTTCAATCTAGAGGCTGAAATAGGCAAACTAAAGATAGTTGTTCCTTTATCAGAATTGGCTAAACATGATGTCTATAGAAGTCAGATTACCAAGTCCCTAAACATTAACATTACTGGATTGGATGATTCGGTAAACATTCTTGATGATCAACCCAAACTTCTTTTTGGCCCTGAGGTCAATGGCAAACCAGAAAGTGGAGGAACTCCTCCATTTTATGTAAGCCTGAATGTTCATGACAAGATACTCCATAATGCAATGCTTGATTCTGGAGCATCTCACAATTTGATGCCAAAAGTAGTAATGGAAAGATTAAATCTAGATATTACCAAACCGTACAAAGATTTGTTTTCATTTGATTCTAGTCAGGTAAAATGTTTAGGTTTGATTAAAGATTTGTGTGTTACTTTGGTACAATACCCTGCTAAGTCTTTCTTAATGGACATAGTAGTTGCTGATATTCCACCTAAATATGGTATGTTATTGTCTAGATCTTGGGGTGCTAAACTTGGAGGGTCTATTCAACTAGACATGTCATACGCAACTATTTCAGTATTCGGTCAGCCTAAAAGATTATATAGAGAAACCTTGATGAAGTACTTAGTCAGTAGCCATGAGAAGCCTGAAAACTTCCCTGTTTACTCTATACATTCTGATATGGATTCTTTTATTTTATACAACGCTGAGTTGGATCTCCCTACTGAAATAGAAGCTCCAGAATTGGAAACCATGAACAAAACCACTGTTAAAATTGAAGAAATCTCTGAAAATCAAGAAACACCAGATGATCAAGAAATACTTGAAGAAACTAAACAACTAGCTCCTGTCAAGAAACATTTTAAAACAATTGATGAAGATTATGAACATGAAATTCTATGGCATTTAGAGTTTGATGGCTCAGTAAACAAACTAGGGGCAGGAGCTGGGATTTGGTTACATAATGTTGAGAATAATCATGCAGAGGGTCATGCTTATAGGTTGAATTTCAAATGCACTAACAACATGGCAGAGTACGAAGCTCTTTTATTAGGGCTTAAACATGTCAAGAAGTTAGGAGTTATTAGGGTATCAATCATATGAGACTCTGAACTAATCATTCAACAGATTAAAGGAGAATGTTCAACAAAAGACATGAGACTGAAACAATACAGAGAGACAGTTGTAGAGATTCTCAACACATTTCTACAAGCTCAACTTGCCAAGATTCCCAGGAAACAAAATTTGCATGCTCACAGCCTCGCCATGTTTGCTAGTACATGTAAGTTACCCTTTGATCCTAATCATCAGTTTTCAGCTGAGATTAGACATAGGCCTGCAATACCAGATAGTCTTTTGAATTGGCAAGTATTTGTTGATAACAATCAAATCAATAATTTTTTGACACTTCAAAATGAGTTTTCTAACTGTAATATAGATGAAAACTTGACTATTGATGAATCTGATCAAGAAAAAGAACAAAAAATACAAATTACAATAGAAAGTGCAATTCATTTACTACACCCAACAACATTCACAGAAAAAGACATGCAGAATTTGAAACACATGGAATCTGATGAGATCATAGAAGATGAGACGGAAATCATTAATTTGAAAGATAATCATTTGCCCAAAGGATTAACTCCTTTGGAAGATCTATTTGACTCAAATGATATTCCATTTAGACCTAAAATGGAACCTGTTAAGGCTGATATGGAAGAATGCAACTTAGGAACCCCAGAAAATCCAAAAATGGTTAAGTTGTCCAAATATCTTCCAAAAGATCAAAAGGCCAAATATGTTGAACTATTGAAAGAATTCCAGGATGTTTTTGCCTGGAGTTATGAAGATCTGAAGTCTTATGATATATCCATCATTCAACACACTATACCTTTGAAACCAGATCAGAAACCTTTCAAACAAAAGCTTAGAAGAATAAATCATGTTTTATTACCTTCAATTGAAAAGGAAATTAAAAGAATGTTTGAAGCAGGGATTATAGCTCCTATTAGATTCTCAGAATGGGTTTCTAACCTGGTACCAACAAGGAAGAAGACTGGGGAAATTAGACTGTGTGTTGATCTAAGAAATTTGAATAAAGTTTCTTTAAAAGATAACTATCCTTTACCAAAAATGGACCATATTTTACAGAGGGTAGTAGGATCTTCTAGGATATCTCTATTGGATGGATTTTCAGGGTACAACCAGATTCTGGTTCACCCTGATGATCAGGATAAAACAGCATTTACAACACCATGGGGTACGTTTAAATATGTCAAAATGCCATTTGGGCTCAAGAATGCAGGAGCTACATTTCAAAGAGCAATGGATATTGCTTTTGCTAAAGAAATACATGATTTTCTGGTTATTTATCTAGATGATCTAACTGTTTTTTCTAAAACAGATCAAGAACATTTAGATCATTTAAGGCAAGTATTTATAAAATGCAGAAAATATGGGATTTTTTTAAACCCCAAAAAGTCATTATTTGGTTTGGAAGAAGGAAAGCTCTTAGGGCACATTATTTCTAAAGATGGCATTAGGATTGATCCATAAAGAATACAAGCAATTTTACAGATACCCCATCCTAGAAACATAAAAGAGTTGCAAGAATTCATAGGAAAAATTAATTTCTTGAGAAGATTTATTTCTAGTTTAGCTGAATTACTTAGATTGCTCACTAACATGCTGAGGAAAGATTCAAGCATTGACTGGACTGTAGAAGCCAAACAATCATTTGAGGAAATTAAAATGGCTTTAACAAGGACACCAGTCCTTACCAGTCCCAAATTTGACAGAGATTTCATTATTTTTTCATTTGCTTCTGAACATACAGTTGCAGCTGTTTTACTTCAAAAAGATGACCAAGGGTGTGAAAAACCAATAGCATTTTTTAGTAAAGCACTTAGGGATGCATCTTTGAAATACAATATTATGGAGAAACAGGCTTTTGCATTGGTAAAAGCAATTAAAGATTTCAGAGTTTACATATTATATTCTCATGTGATAGCTTATGTGCCTAATGCTGTAGTTAAAGATATTTTGACTCGAGATGGCATTGAAGGTAAAAGAGGTAAGTGGATAGCTACCATTTTAGAATATGATATTGAGATTAAACCAACAAAACTCATAAAAGGTCAAGGTTTGGCACAACTCATGACTGAAACTAATTGCCAAGCCTTAGACATTAATGAACTGGATGACAATCAGGAGATGGGGACTCCACAGATCAGTCAAGCTTTCTTAGATTCACCCTGGTACACTGATATAATTCATGTTTTATTAAACCTGCAAGCTCCTCCGGGGTTGTCCAGAACCAAAAGAAGATTTTTAAAAATGACATCTTTGAAATATTGTATTTTAGATAGCACTCTATTTTGGAAAAATCATGAAGGAATTTTGTTGAATTGTCTCTTAAAAGATGAAGCTGATAAAGTGCTTAATGAATTTCATGCAGGGGATTGTGGAGGACATCTCTACTGGAAATCTACTGCAAACAAGATTTTGAGGGCTGGGTTTTACTGGCCAACATTATTTTCTGATGTTAAGAAATTTGTAACAACTTGTCATAAATGTCAGATATTTGAGGGTAAAAGAAAGTTGTTACCTTTGCCTTTAAAACCAATTTCCACAGAAAGACCTTTTCAACAATGGGGATTAGATTTTATTGGAGAAATTCATCCCCCTTCTTCAGGTCAACACAGATGGATTTTAACTGCCACAGACTACTTCACTAAATGGATTGAAGCTATCCCATGCAGACAGGCCAATGATTCTGTAATCATAGGGTTTTTAGAAACCAACATACTTTCAAGATTTCGCTGTCCAGAAAAGATTATAACAGATAATGCTGATGCATTTAAGTCAAAGAAAATGATTAGTTTCTGTAATAAATATAATATTACTTTAGGCCATTCAACAGCGTATTACCCTTAGGGTAATGGACTAGCAGAATCCTACAATAAAAGCCTTATCAATATCATCAAAAAGTTATTGGAAGAAAACAAAAAAAATTGGCACAAGAAACTGACCAATGCATTGTGGGCAGACAGACTTACAACTAAGAAATCAATTGGGATTAGTCCATATGAGTTAGTTTATGGCCTTGAAGCAAGATTCCCATCATCTTTAGGAATTCCTGTTATGAAATTACTTCAGGAGGCTCAAGTGGAGCCAAATGACATTCAAAGAAGAATTAATCAAACAATCCACCTGCAACAAACCAGGGAAGAGGCATACCAACGATCTCAAGTCTTACAGGGAAAGCTAAAGAAAATGTTTGATAAAATGACTAAAGCAGAAGATTTTCAACTAGGTGATAAAGTCCTAAGATGGGATTCTAGAAGAGAAGAAAAAGGGAAACATGGAAAATTTGATTTTTTGTGGAAAGGGCCTTACATTATTCATGCCTTGCAGGGAAACAATACATACTTTTTGAAAGATATGGACAATTCAGAAGTTGAAGAAGGATCAGTCAATGGTCGAATGCTCAAGCATTATTTTGATCCCATTTACTAGAATGTTTTGATTTTTCTAACTTGTACATAATATATTTTTTTTTTCAATGCAGTTTGGATTGGATGGTGACTTCTTGAAGTTGAAGCCCGAAGTGAAGGCCCTAAGCTTCAAAAGTTTCACTATCATATGTAAAATAAAAGCTACCAGGAGAAGGAGATTACATAATTCAGTTTGAAGACATGTTTAGGCATCTGACCTGCTGTTCTTGACTTTTCACAAGGAAAAGCCATCCCCAAGTGGAGCCAGTGTTAGACTCCTATACCAATAGGTGTCATTTTTCATGATTGTTTTGATTGAACTATGGAATATGTTCAAACCTTTTTCTTGAGCAAAGGTGTTCCATATTCTTGAAAAACCAAAAAATCAAAAAATTTAAAAAATGTAAAGAGGGTATACCCTAAAAGAAAAATCAAAGGGTAAGAAAAATAAAATGGTCAAAAAAGAGAAAGAAATGAACCCCAAGCAAAAATAGACCAAGGAAAGTGTGCAAATCCAAATGCCACTACTATTTCATTTTTTGTAATAAAGCAATTGTGTGCAGCTTGTCAAACCTTTGCCACAATTCATGAATAAGTCAAACTGTTTAAACTTGGCTTACTCATATTTCAATTTCATGTGTTAGAATAGAGAATAAATATCTGACCAAACAGTTTAATCTTGGCAGATAAGTAGATAGGTAGAGTTATTAAAAGGTGCTCAACAGTTTAATCTGAGCCCTTGGATGTAATAAGGGTAGAAATAGATAGATTTATCATGTAAAGAGAAAAGATTGATAAGGGTTTGCAAGTCTAAATGCACCCTAATAAAGAAGAGAAAATGGTAGTAGTAGATAGGGTAGGTAGATGGTTGCAAAGTTTTATCTGATGAATGATGCTGCTACATGTTTTTTGATCCTTTACTTTCATCACAAATATTGAAGCAGGAAATACACTGGAAAATCACAGCAAGCAAAATCAAAATTATTAACTTCCCTCATCACTTTCCCCTCAAAAGTTTTACTAATTTCCCCCAAAGTACTAAGGTATTTGGAGATCAAAAGGGCTCAAGGCATTTCCTTGACTTTTGGAGGGACCGGACCCTCGGCCTAATGATAAAAAAGACCTAAGTACTTGAGATAATTCATCATTATAATCATTCACCTTTAACCTTTTCCTAAGTAAAATCTCATTTTGCTTAGGAAAATTATGCAAAATTCCATAAAAATCCCTCAAAATAACTTACTATTCTAAGTTTAAGTGTGGAAAATGAGATATTGCAATTTACTTCAGAAATTGTCACTTTCTTAGATGTGCAAAGTTTTTTGAGTTCCCTTGTCCCTTTGTCATATTTACATTTAACTCTATTTACTAAATCCCTAGTGAAATGCCCTATCCTAAGTATATAACTCCTTTTTTATAAATACCCCAAAAACCCCTCTATTATAAAGTTTAACCAAAGTAATTATTTCCCCATGCATTCAAATAAAAACCCACTATATAAGCCCTTTGGTTAAATTATATCTTTATATAATAATCCCGCCCCTATGGTAAGTTAATTATATTAATTAATTTATCATATAATAAAACATATACGAGAAAAACTTTAAACAAATGATATATATGTTTAACACAAAAATATAAATAAAACCCGAAGTTTTATTTTCAAAACTAAAGCTTTGGAAAAGTCCCTATGCCACCGTGGCTCATCCACCTGGCATTCCACCCGACATTTCAAACACAATTAAAACCCGCGCGCACAATTCCTTACCCCGACCCTTTATAACCATGGAATTAGTTAATTATCTGAATTAATTAATAACCATACTCTCCGCCTATTAGACGCCCCCCGGGATGATTAATAAATTTAATAACGTTTAAAACCCCACCGGGCCCGCGCAATAACTATCCCACCATCTCTCCGTTCTTTCAACCGTCGGATCGCTCCTTTACAGATCTACGGCTAACACTTATTCCGCTACCCGTCCCAGGTCAGCACATTAACGCGCGGGGGATTGGTGGTATTTGACCAGTCCTCCGTCCACGTGTCGTGACTCTAATGGAATCGTTGCCCGCTCGTCTAATACTACTCTTGTCCATAAGCGGTGCGGGGATTACCGCTTACCGCTTACCGCCCGGCCCTCCTGCCCCACGTCAACCCGTACTAGTATGACGTCACTCCTCGAAAAACTAAAAATCCCTTTTACTTGTAAATAAAACCAATTTTTCGTGTTTTTCCCGTTATTTTCGTTATTGAAAACGACTGCGCCTTCTGCTACGATTTTCAAATTTCCGCTAAAATCTACTGTGCTATCTGATTTCGGTCCAAGATTCCACTGCACCTGTGTTCAAGTACCCTCCTGCCATCGCCTGATATTGGTCAAAAGCCAGTTTTTCTCCAAGAACAGGTATTTATCTTATAGCGCTCAGAAACTCCAAAAGAAAGTCTGTTTTCCTCGTTTTTCACTGAATCAGAGATTAAATATTATTACCTAGATCATTTTCTGAGATACCAGACTGTGAATTGTTCCCTTGAAACTGCAATTGTGCCAATTTCCCTTAGTAAGATCAAAATCACGCCCGGCCTGTGATGAAAACCAGAAACCTCCGTTTTGAATCCACAAGAACCAAAATGGAGGCCCCGGCAGCTTTGAAAATAACCCCACTGAATGCCCCTCACCGTGAGTTGGAATATTTACCTTTGGTAGATAAAGATTTCCAAATTAAAGACTTGAATTTTGATGAAAGTCCCCTTCTGAGTTATTGTCGCTGCAGAGACGAATACTCAAAGGGGTAAGATCTTATTGGGTTGTGGGAATCCAATCTCCCAAGGTATCTCATCCCTTCAGTCATTTTTTTCCCAGAAATCATCCACTATTGCCATTCAAACTATGATCCCACTCAAAGGGCTGTAATAGCTCCTGATCAGAGTGTTTTGTTTCCCATTACTCCCCAGGCTATCAATGCAATGCTACACTTTGAACCAGACCAAGAACTAGCACCGTTGTCTATGGAAGAATTGATTGAGAAGACTAGGCAATTAACCCCAGAAAAGCTAAAATCCATGTGCCAGAATTTCATGTTGCCAGAATTTCATGTTGCCTGAACATCAACCTAAGGGGCCTCCTCCCTATGGTTTTTATTATTTCAATAAATTGGGAAGGCTCATCATAAATATGATATCTTTTGTCTTGGGATTCAATACCAGTGAATATGTGGATGAAATAACATTGGTTTTACTATCTATCTTTACTCCTGGGCAGCCTCCTGAAGTTAAATATGACTTTGCCTCTTTCATAGCCAATAAGATCCATGATCAGTTCATGAGGTTAGATGATGAGAAAGTTTTCAAATATTCCTTAGTTATTTATCATCTCATTATCTTCTATCAATCAGAAAAGTTCCCTTTCCCTGTTAAAAAGCTTGATGCCAAGGGAAACCCCAGGTCAGTTATATTTTGGTCTCCCATAATTCATTCTTCTTCTGATTCTCCCTATTCCTACACTGAGTTCATTGATCAGTTTGTATATCCTGCAACAACCTTGTTGACAGGAATCCCTCCCCCAAGGCTCAGTAATGAAATAAAGAAGACCTTGCAGCTTTCAAGGACTTATAAAATTGGAGATTGGTATTTATATCAGAACCATACAGTCATCAGAATCTATGGATGTGAATTACATCCATTCAAGTTGCCAAGATATGTGCCCATGAGACTTTTTGCCTTGGAATATTTCAGGCAAATGAATAATTCAGATGTGATCCATTTTTGTAGTGTGAAGAAGAAAGCCCAACTAAGGATCAAAAGTCAATTAGGTCCTTTCATCCGCAACTCTAGGGAGGCTGAGAGAGAGGCAGAAAATATATTACAAAGCAAGTTCCAAAGAACTTTTCGTTGGGTTCCTTATGACCCATTTGGTTTTATTTGTGAAAAGAGAATAAAGAATAAATCATCCCCTTACATACACCACAAGATTTCTGAACTAGAACAATATGCCAATCAAGATGAATGGGTTGAAGGAACACTTGTTGAGGAAGAAAGTGAAGCTGACAAAATGAACAAAATTATGAAAGATCTCGAGAAGAAGTATGACCTAGAATCTTGTGGTCAAGTGCAGGTACCTTACATTGGCACTTCTTCAGCAGCAACTCTACAGCAGACATTACAGGAAAGCAGTTCATCAGTTGCAGCAGAACCAAAGGGCAAAGGAAAGGAACCTGAAATCCAGGTCATTGAAACTTTGGTCATGGCAGAGAAACCACAAACTTCCAAAGCACCTGAAAAATCACAGGTTTCTCCCACTCAGGTAAATCATCCACAAGTTCCAAAATTACAAACTCCATCAAATGTGGAAATAGGAAAGAAAAGGCAAGTTCCAGATACCACACCTCCTAAAGAGTCCTCAGGAATACATCAAGCCAAAAAACAGAAACCAGATCCACTTCCAGATGTGGAAATCATAGATGAGATGTTTGATCATGGAAGGGAAGACAGCCAACAAACTGGTTCTGTTAGTGTGACCCATACAGAGTAGAAAGGAAAAGCTCTGCACAAACAATTGAGCACTGAAGTATCCTCCTTTAGGCCACCAAAAACAGATACAGGGGATATTAAAAGAACCTTCATTAATATAAAGGCAAAGAATGATCCATTAAGAATGAAGGTATATGATCAATATTTGAAAATGGCTCCACATAATCAGGAGAGGTTAATGTCAGCATTTGACATTTCACAAGGTAAAATGATGATGAGCCACTTCAATTCAAAGGTGCCAAAACCCGTGACAGTAGCTGATTATATTAGAACAAATTTTGAGGTCCTGGCAAAGGACATTCACCCTTTAGACCAGATTGAGCTGCACAAACAAACTGGGGAAATGGTGTATTCCACTCTGACTAATAAGGCCATGGCAGCCCTAACGCTGCAAGATTCTTTAAATAACACAAGTGCCCAATTGCAAATTGAGAAGGCCTCTTCTTAGGCCAAAGATAATAGAATAAAGTCTCTAGAAGACATAATCATTGGCTTGGGTCACAACCCCAAAGACATTAAAAGTATTGAGGCATTAATAAAGAAGAAAGATGATGACATAGCTTCACTGAGAAAGCAGCTAAAATTGCCAGCCTCAAGGCACCCTCAGACCCAAGAAGTTCTAAAGGGGAATTCACAGGAAGAAATAATGGAGTTGCTCCTAAATATGACTGAGCGACTAAGTGAAACAGAGAAGGAATTGGAACAAGCTTTGCAGGAACAGGAAGCTATCAGGCAGACATCAACTACAGGTACTACAACAAAAGGTCAGCTAACACAGCCAGCCCAGGTAAACACTTCTGATTTAAGTTCTGATGAATTGATAAAGCAAATGGAAAGTTTACAACTAAGGGTCACAGAACTTCAAACCACAAAATTGCAATTAGTAAAATTGGAAGAGAAATATGATACATCTAAAAAGACAGTTGCTGATAACACCAGGGAAATAAAAAGATTAGAAAAATTGGTTCAAGCTTTGGAAAATGATCTTTCATTGGAAAAGCCTTTAAAGGAAATAAATGAAATTCTTTGGGGTAATATCATTGAGTTAATAAAGGGTATTTGGCCCTCTATTCAAGCTATTTTTGAACAAAATGATTTGGTTAAAATAGCCCAAGAAGAAATATACAGGACAAGAAATGAATTAAGAGGCAGGCCTGAGCAGGCCAATCAGCTTATTCAATTTCTGAAAACCAGGACAAAACAACAGCCTGCAGTATTAGGGATTGAGGACAGGACCGGCACAGTTTTGGAAATAAAGAGAGTTTTTATCAAAATAACTTTCATGCAGAATTTAGAAAGGAAGTGCTCAGATATTTTGGTTGATATCAATATTTTCAGAGAAAAATTTCAAGCTTTGTTGGACAGTGGGTTACCAAGTCCTATGCTCTCAGAGGATAAAATAATGGACTTGGAAACCTATGTAAAGAAAATAAATACTCATGCTCAAAATACAGCTGCTTGTTCTACCAGTTTACCAGAGTCAACATTACCAACAAGGAGAAATATCTATGATAGAGTGAGGAATTTATTTCATCTGGAACATGAGATAAAGTATCTGTTTCCTAATGAGCCCACCTTTTACAAATTTACCGAAGCAGATGAGACATTGAGAAAACTCAAAAGAACTATGATACCAGATGATCAATGGTGGAAAGCATTATTGGAAATTCTATAAAATTTATCTTCAGGATGAAAATTTTATCTTTACTATCAGGTAAAAGGATAAAAATGAGTACAGATGAAAGAGTATCAGTTACGCAGGTTGAAGAGTATCCGTAAAGACAAAGAGTATCAAGCAAGCAAAGAAATTACTCCAAAAGACAACATTGAGCCCTTTTTCAGCATTTACCTCCAGCGTATCAGCAAAATGAGGAAACAGCACATCAGCAGTTACCTATTATTCTATCTACGAGACCATTTGTCTCCTGTTTATTTGTAAATTACTCCTTAGTCACCCTAGATTATTGGCTAAGTTAGTGTGAGATTTTTTCAAGTTTTTCTTGTATAAATAAACCCTCAAAGGAAGTATTGAGGGTGGATTCTATTACTTTACTGTAACATTGAGATTTTCGGAATAAAAAGCATTTTGGAGAAATTTATTTGTGGCTTACTGGATGACGATTTGAAGCTCAGGACTTTTTGCAGGATTCATGTGTTGGACTGCAGTTCAATAAGTCTTTCTACCCTTTGTCTTAAGTTTTATATCAGTTTATAATATCATTATGTCCATTTCTGAATAATTTACATAAATGATTGAATCATAATTTACTTAATTGTACTCTGATTTCAGATGTGATTGTTCTTAATGTTTTCCTCTAAATTGGTTATAAGCATGAATTCTTAAATGCTCTTGCTTTGCTAATTTAAACATTGTTGATTACTATAATAAAGAATTCTTCATTGCTCTTTGTTTGTAATCATCTTATTTCTTTCTTTTGAACATGGTGAAAGATTCTTAGCTGCCTTTCATCCCTTTAAAATCATCCCATCCACTTTGAATTTTAAGGATTGTTCTCTGTCTAGCTACCTTGCCCTGTAAAACCATCTTGAGCGTAGAATAGAAATCCAGTAAAGCCATCCTTTGACTCCATAGCCCAATGGACTGAAAACTTTCAACCTTGCCCTTAGTTTGTGGATTCCACCATTTTTCAAAACAAACTCTTGGATCTATACCTAGCCTAAAACCTTCTAAGAACAAAGATAAATCATAAAGAGAGAGCCCTCTCTGGATGCAGATTGGCTAGATTCTGCATCTGAAGGTTGGTTTGTGGTTACTTCGGGTATACTTTCCTCTTACACAACTTCTAGGAAAACCTGAGTGATAACACACTGCACGCACAAGCAAAGGGTAGTGACACTACAAAGTAAATAGAATATTATACAAAAATTAATTATAAAATATCCCATTACATAAAAATAATAACAAATAATAAAATCATGTTTATGGCATACGTACTTTTAAAAGGTTCAAATGGTCATGCGATTTCAACCCCAACAAATGGTATTCTACAATGAAGCAGCGTCGTAGTGAAGACCCACATAAAGAAAGTACCCTCACACCCAGTATAACTTCATTTTCCAAAGAAATATCACATTTCTTTAAAACCATGGGACATCACCTTCTTTAAAAGACCAAGAGGGACATCCTCTCCTCTAGTTTCTTGTCTTGGCCAATGTTTCTTTTTATTTTTTTGAAGAAATAATATCTCTCCTAACAACCAATGTGTCACTTTCTTTCGAAGATATGTGCCTCCATAAAGAAGATAAAACATTTTTAAATATATGCATGGGATCTAGTAAGCGAGGAATCTTAATATGCTCCCAATATGGGAGCTCATAAAAGACAGATTTCTTTTCATCCCAATGGGAAATTTCTCAATATAGGTGTCAAATAATTATAGATCTTCGAACATAGGCTCCCCATTTTAATTGAACTTTTTTGAAAACTCCTCTTCTTCTCTCTCTAATATGCTCTAAGCCATTCAGCTAGTGTCATTTTTGCAAGCCTTTGAGTTCTCTTTGGTCTTCCATTGAAAGTGGATGTTGCTCTTATGTAAGGGTGTTCTTTTTGGAGGAATACCCTAGAGTAGTCATACATTTCCTTTCGTAGGTGGTCAAACCACCTAGACGTCAGACAAATTCCACAACATTTACATCCATGATACCCTTTTGTTATAAGACCTGCGAAATTATTGTATACAGGGCACGTTAACAATCATGAAGATCATAAAAATTGTAGTGAATTAAATTAATATGTCAACAAATATTGTTATGTATATAAAAAAATCAATAAAAATGTAATTTATTACAGAAAACTCCTAAGCGTGTAAGAACATATTCCATAAAACGTAAAACTCTTGTCTATTGCAATGGTTCTTGATACATCGTACACATGTATCCTTTCCCATAATTCCTTCAATTCATTTACCAATGGTTGTAAGTAGATCCATATTCTTCACTTGTCTTCTACCAAGGACTATGAGATCCAACATAAGATGTTCATTCTTCATGGAAAACCATGGGGGGATGTTGTCATTGACCACTACTATAGGCCAAACATAATAGTTGGTGTTTTGGAGGGAATATGGGTTGACACCATCCATGGCTATGTTGAGTTGTATACTTCATACTTCATCCTTAAATTTTTTAGGCCATGTATCCTTTATATCCTTCAACGCTATTGAATCTATTGGGATTCTCATAACTCCTGATTGACTTCTATGTGAGGCATGCCATCCCTACAACATAGATAATTCTTTACAATGAAATAGTCTTTGAATCCTTGGGATTTGTTAGCCACCTATAATATTTTGTTATACCAAAAGGTGGCTAAATTTGTTTTGAGCCTTCAAGGAACAATTTTTCATTACTAAAATTTGTTGGCTCTCGAAGACTCCTTGTAGGCCTCATGCCTCTGTCCAAAATCTTCATCACTTTCCCTATTAATTCTGTTGATTTCCTGTAAGAAACTACTGAAGAAACCATCATTTTTCCCCTTTCTCCCACTCATAACTAACCTTCATTTACTCCCCCTTTTTCTCCATGTTATTTCCCTACTTTTCATAAGTTTCTCCTTCCATTCATGAAAATCCTCCTGACATGATTTAAAACTTTTTTTTTTGAGCTGTGCCGAAACCCCCAAATCCATTTAAAAAACCTTGAAATTTTTCATAAAAAACAAAGTTTCATTGCTATGGACCTAAGCCCCTTGGGCTAAGCCCTAAACCACTTCCCCACCATACGCTTTGGGTCTGGAACCACTTGCTAATACGTTAAGGTGCTAATCGCATCGGAAAGAATCAAAGACGCAAGTCTTTGCCATACTCCAAAAGTTCCGATTGCGATTAGCGTTGCTGCTTAAGACCCCCGATCATATTATTTTCATATAACCCTGAGCCCGCCCTCGGCGCTTAAACCTTGTGAATATTTCATTTCCGACCCATTTTTCCTTTGTAAATTACAAAAACCCTCTTTTCTAAAGTTTTGACTTAATGAGCCAAAGTCACATGTTAAATATAAAATGGTTAGATTAAAAAGACCGATCGCGCAATCGCGATCGGAGAATTCACAATGGGTTGATCGGAAAGACCAGGCCCGCGATTCCGATTGCGATTGGCCTTTGATGTACTAAGCCCCGGGCCCTTTGCGTTCCATATATCCGAAGGCCCCGCAGGCGGGCGCCTATCCTTTGTATATATTTTATTTCCGCCCTAATCCATTAAACCTTCGTTTATATTAAAAACTTGGGGTTTTGATATATTATCAGGGTTTCTGCCGGTTCGTTCTAAAAACTAATCTCCACCGTTGATCGTAAGCCGATCAAACGGCCAGCGCCCAATCGCATCGGGGTTTTCCATCGCATACACTTGTTTGCACCCCCCGATCGGCCATCCCCCGATTCACTCTCCGCCGTCGATCTGATCTGCAGATCGACGGACAGCGCTTAATTGCATCGGAGTTTTCCATCGCATGCATTTATTTTTTCCCCCGATTGCTGTTCCTCCGATTCGCTCACCGCCGTTGATCTAATCCTCGGATCCAACGGCTATCGCTTAATCGCCTCTCCCCTCCCGATTGTGCAATCGCATTGGAGTTTTTTGTTTAAATCGCACTCTTTTCCTCATCCCTCCGATTGCGACTACCCCGATTCATTTCCCACCGTTGATCTGAATCTTAGATCGACGGTCTGCGCTAAATCGAATCGCATGTTTCAAATCGGTACATTTGCTCGCTACCCCCGATTGCGATCCTCCGATTGAATATGGACCGTCCACGTGTCCAGATCGGACGGTCCAAAATCACTCCGACTTGTTCATCTCCCCGCTCTCCTTTTCGCCTCGTCTACGCAAATCTCCCATCGTTGGATGTTTTCATCTGATGGATACGCTCCTCCCCCGCCTTCTGAAGCAGTTTTTCCCCAAAAATGCAGGATTTCTTAAAAAATTGTTTGTGTTTTGCAGGTCCCAATGCTTTTTCCATTATAACAAAGGAAAATAAAAGCCGAGGGTGACGATCCCCTGGTCTTTCGTTTATCAAAGGGAAAGAGATATAGAGGGTTTGAAGACATGTTTCATCAACGCTTCATAGGCGTTGATGCTATACGAGCCCAGCGCAGCCCTGCACATCTACAAGACATTGTTTTATTAAAAACACAGTTGAAAGAGTATCAGTGTTGAAGAAAAGAGCGCAGCAGAGCAGAATATTGAAGACAAATTGAGGGATTACGGCTAAGATTGACTATCAAAAGCCTAATCCCCAAATTAAACACAGTTAAAGAAAAATCATAAGCGTTTAAACAGACAGAAAGGCTTCCACCGTTTCAACTAAAGGCGAATTAATTCCTCAGCTACCGTAAAGGCCACCTGTTGCCTCAAACCATTCAAACCAAAGGCTGAGTTTTTGAAGAAAATCAGATATCCGCCTCCAGCACAGCCAGGGAGTTACTTCTGCAAGGAAACCAATGAATAAATATCTGCAGAGTTACTCCAAAACATGCACAAAGCCTCAAAGTCAAACAAAGCTTCCACCGAGCTTTGATATTTATTGTGAAACAGTTAATGTAGTGATCCACCTGTAAATTTTTCCCTCGAGCCTCTCAAAGGGCCGAGAAGTCTTCACTCTGCATTAACTATCCTTGAGATATTTTGTTAAAATCTCACCTCCTCATCTTCCTATAAGTACTTCTACAGAAGATGAGAAATTGTTGGTTGCAGAACTTTGAAATACACTTGAGCTCGAGACTTCTATTTGTACATAGTGTTCACTGGCCCTTGAAGCTCTGCTTGTGCTAGAGTAGTTAGGTTGAATAGTGAAGATGATTGCTGAACTGAAACATTGGACTTGAAGATTGTAACTGGTTTGACATCAATATAAAAGCTGTTTCTTGGGATCCTGGTCTTTATCACCGGTGAAGTGCTTCTTTCTTTGTTAATCGTTTTCCTTCTATGTATGCCATATTGTTCATTTTCCCTCTGTAAAGAACAATTTAAACAGGGTTAGGATTTTCTGTATAGCAGTACCCTTCTCTGGCTGAGAAATATTTATCTTAATGTTTTCTTCAGATTTGTTTATTTAAGAATGATTCAATATAGTTTAAACAGTTAGGAATGTTGGCGTTCCCTCGTCCTTCTGTTTGCTCAAACATTGTTCTCGAATGTTATTTCCATTATTTGCTATTAAAGTTAGACTATAGAAGATATGGTTTGCCCTGATTCCTAGATTCTTTTCTCCAAAGGCAGATTCTGAAAGTTTCCCTTGGTGTTGACTGAAAGCAGACTAGGTTTAAAAGTACTTTATCTGATCTTAAGTTACACTCTGTTTTTCTTATGTGTTTTCATACTTTCTGAAGGTAATTATGTGGATTACCGGATTGTTTGTCAATTAAGCTGCTTTAATAAGAACTTGCCCAAGAAGTCTATGGTTAACCCTGTCCTTGGTTGGTTTTAAAATAGTTACTTAAGAGGCTTTTCTTGTTTGGACTGACTATAAATCCTCTGAGAAATTATTATCAGTTTCCACCCCTCCAACATTTTAATGTTTCCATTTCATCATTTTAATCTCAATAATCTTGTGGTATAGATGACTTGCCCCTTGGATCACACTTGATGTTGTTGTTCAATTAAAGCCCAGATATGACCCCATAGCCCAATGGACTAAAAACCAGCGTTATATCTATCTATCTGCCAAAACTGTTCTATTTGCTTGCAACTTCTCACTTTTGAAACTTTTTGCACTTAGGACTTTCCCCTCAAGTAACATTTCATGCTCAACCATCCAAAACAAAACAAAACAAAACCCTTGGCCTTCATAACTAGCTTAATATCATTACCTTAAGCTTTTCAAAGACAATATCCATCTTTGTACATATTGGAGAGATCCCTCTCCGGATTCAGGAGGGCTAGATCCTAGAATCCCAAAGTTGGTTGAAATGATGTTAACTCTGTGATTGGACTCTCCCAATCTTGCTAATAAATTACAGAGACCTAACAGGATTATAGGCATATGCCTCAATATCTTATCAGGATTACGATGTTATATACCATTTTTTTTTACGGTACCTGTCATCCCACTTTTCGAACATATCTCTTTGCCTTCATATTCTCCTCTATATAGAATACAAAAATTCAGATATGCATGATATGATATGTACTCAACACCCAACATTTTCAACAACTTCTTTTCCTCTTCACAGCTACCTGCAAAGACATTATCATTTGGAAGAACCTTAACTTTGAATAACATGCAGTTGGTAGGAAATATAAGTGTACAATGTCAATATTCAACATTCATAAATCGACCATTTTTAATGTTCATTGTGTTACAAAATATAAGGAACGTAATCGATCATGTGTGTCAATCACCTCAATATTGTTGAGAAACATGCATTTGACATGCCAAACTTTGCTTTCAAGTTGTACAAAAACATCGTTGTCCCCAACTGAGTAGAATTTGACTTGCCACCAGGTCTAAAGAGAGGGTTGGTGGAAGCAGATTTCAATATTTTGAATAAGGTATCAGTGATATGAGAATCATCCTCTAGCTCATCACTCTGTAATGCATCTAACAACATTGCCTCGTGGCAGTCGTATCCTGTAATTAATCATCCATACCAACCTCTATTTGATTGCCTCCATTGCCAACTTGTGATGAAGAAATAATATTGTTGTAATCATTCCTAATTAGTGAATCTGGACATAGTGGGAATTGAATAGGTGGTTCATTCAACCATTATTTGTATGCTTACTCTCTGAGTCTTTCTATTAATGCAACCTTCTCTTTATTTGATGTTGTAGTGGGGTGCACCGAAAGATGGTAGGTGGGGCACTTATCCTCACTAGAATCGTAATTTCAAAAAATATTGAAAATGAGTACATCAATGATATTAGTAAGCATGTAAATGCAATTGGTTTGTTAAAATTACATTATAACAAACAATTATTACCATCATTGGTCCAGGATTTCGGTTGGAAGATGCCATGTTCCAATTGGAAAGGTGAATTGGTTATCCATTTTCATTTACCAATTGCTTGTGATATGTTTCTCTTGATAAGAGGTTCCAACATTTTTGAAGTAGAGGAATATTTTATACATCTAAACTCGATTCTGAATCAGGATTCTGCAAATTTGGATACATTTTTATTCAAATTGACATGGAATTAAAAAAAAAAAAAAAAAAGTAAAAATAAAATATAAATCAATTATATAATCAAAATATAAATAAAATCTAAACTTAATGGAGATGGAAAGGGAGAACTCTGTGAAGGACTTGCATGAACAATATGGAGCTGGAATTTGAAGAATTCACCATTTAATATTATGATATTTTCTCCCTGCATTTGAGAAAAATTAGAAATAAAATTTTGTGTACATGTCTAAAATTGATTTTGAGAACGATATAACCTCAATCTGAATTTCAATATAGTTTTCAAACTATTTTTCAAGAATAAGGCAACTTTAAGCGAAAAATGTATACAATGAACTACTCTAACTCATGTGGATGTGTCTTAAAGGATAATTTGAGATGAATATGCCATTTTATGAGAAAATAAAATTTCTTATAACTTTTAAATGTTATCAGTGCTCTTATCAGGACTAACTACATGGATGTGTTTCAATAATGACCGCACCAGGGCGTTGAAATAATAACCGTGCCGGTTTCTCAAATTTTGAAAATTAAAAAAAAATACTATAATATTAGTGCTCTTGTGAAAAACAATTCATTCAATTAAATTAAAAAATCACTAATTCAAATTTCACACATGTTTCCAGGATTTTGAAAATAAGAACGCTCTCTACCATGTCAGTGTTATTATAAAAATTACAGCACTGATGAATTTTAAATACAAACCACATTGTTGCATTAAAGTATTGACCCCAACGTTTCAGGAATAAATAAAATAAAATAAAATAAAATCTATCATGTCAGTGCATTTAGAAAATTTGGCGACCCGGAAATTTTGGTGCACTTTCTTTGTAAATGCGTCGGTGCTCTTTACTGTCGAACACATCAATGTTCGGATTAAGTGAAAAAATAAGCGCGAATTATTTTCTTATTCTTTTTTATATTGAAAAATGAGCGGCCATTGATTTTTCGAAATATAATTTCATAAATTCTTTTAAATAGTTAAAAGTTATTCATTGTTTAATTATTTTTCCAAAAATTTCAAGGGAGTGATTTGCAAGAGAGGCATACCATGAACAATATTCAACAACAGAATACTTGGGAACAACAAAAATATTCAGAATATCATAAGCTTAAAGGTACGGTGATTCACTCAAAACCTTGCATAGTAAAAAATTTAAATTTTATTGTTGATTTTATTAATGATTTTTTTTTACAATTTCTATTAGAGTTTAATTAAAAGATAGATCATTTGCAAGAGATATTTACTAAGAGCATTGTGGAGCAGCAGAATATTTTGAACCGCAAAAAGATTAGAATTTGAAAGGTTTGTAGATTCACTCAAAACCCTGCATAGCAAAAATTTTAAATTTTACTATTAATTTTATTTACAATTTCTGTTAGATTTATTAAAAAAAAGAATTAAAAACCTTACATAATAAAAAATTTACCACTAATAATTATTTTTACGATCTATGTTCCTATTTATATTTAATTAAAATTCATTAAAAAAAAAAAAAAAAGTTCGATACTTACCTTAAACCCATGTTTACTCTTGCTTATGTGACTGAAAAAATAAATAAATAAATAAAATAAAAAAATAAAAATAAAAAATAAAAAATAAAAATAAATAAAAATTCACCTTAGGGTTTAACTCCCTCTACCACTTAACAAATAGGGTTTTTTATTCTATGCATTTTAGATTTAATGGGTTTTTGTACTTACTATATATATAGGGCATTTGACATGTAAAGTAGAGGGATCACTTATTCAAGTAGATCCAAACCATGTTGGCCATGTTTGTTTGTTTTTTTAAACGATGTTTGTTTCACGGTGTGCTCTATGTAATATAACGCATTGGTGCTAGTAGTGCTTCTATCATTACATATCGTACTAAATCCTATCAGCCATGTCCACTCTATTTATCGGTGCGACAAGTGTAATTTAACGCACTGACAAGCCTCTGCCAAAAATCGTTGTCATAATTAAATATTATTTCAAAATTTTAATTTTTTTCTATGAGTGTTGTAAAATTAAATGCACCGTGCATTTATTTTATTAAACACACCAAGGCATTTATTCAAATCACTGCACCAGTTACCAGAGCTCTTTTGGACTGAAAAATATTTGATTTATGGATAAAAATATATTTAATGGCTTTTGTATTGAATGGTGCAGTTGTATATTGATAAAAAAATGTCTAAGAAGTTGTCAAGTAACAAAATTATTGATAAGCACAATGATAAAACATCCAAAACATCAAAGAAGGCAAGTTATTTGTAAATTATTTAAAAAATTGATATGTTTGAGAAATATGTAAGTTTAAATAATATGTATTGGTTAGTGTGTGTCATGAAAAGCCACAAAATGAAAAATATATATAAGATTATTCTTAATCTATGTGCAAAAGAGCGTAAAAACCTGATATAAAAATTGGAGAAGGATGAATCAGGTGAATGAAAAAATACTATTCAATATGAGTTTTTTTCTTCTTTCTTTTGAATTTTCATTAATAATATACTTAACAATAATAGATAACATGTTTCAAACAATCTATTAATACATATATGTTTAATGTTCTACAGGGAGCAACAATGAAGGAAAATATCAATTTCGTTCTAAGAAAAGAAAAATTATAGAACATGTAAATGACAATGAATTGGTCCTTAGCTCATCTGGAGTGGTTCTAGAGGTTAATGAAAATGGGATATTTTTTTACAAAACTATGAGGGATATAGTGGAATGGACGTATATATGTACTTTCCACTTACAATACAAAAATCAATCCAATGATTCCAAAAACCAAATTATATCAAAACTACAGTAAATGTTTACAAAGAATTGGTCAATGAGACCTGTCAAACTTGTAATAGAAAAAACATACAACAACAAAAAGGAATCATTCAAAAGGTAATATTCCTAATTAAAATGATTTTATAGAATTATATGTATATGTTACTACAAACCATTCATTTATTAATAACAATTTTGTTATATTTAGTTTTCCTATATCAATATAAAAAGTAGTTTATTATTTTTTTCAGGCAGATTGTAAAAATCCCAAAGGATCAATGATGTGATATGCAAAACATGCCAATAGGAATGTCCAAAAACATGTACAAGGATGTGGTCAAAGAAATGAAGATAATTGCATCACAAGAGGAGCCATCTCAAAACAACGTTCTTCAAATGAATGTAAACATGATTGAATTTGTAAATATAAACAAATAATTTAGCATTAAATATTGTTTTCAAACATTTTCTTGCAGAAAATAAAACAAAATGGAGCTCATTATTCACATAAAATAGGACGACAAGGAAGAAAAGGGTTGATATCAAAGTTTGTGAGTAATTTTTAATATTTCCTTATAACAACCGAAGGTTCATTTTGTATATTTTAAGTTGTTTTACAACAACGATCCTTGAATGTCTTCAAATAGGTGCTAACATACAAAGAAGAAACATTAGAAGAATTGATTGAAATTGGGTTAAATATGGGTTTTGAGTATATGTTGGCATATCAAAAATTAATTTTGGAATTTGTAAGTATCTATGTTGTTATAATTCTCTGAGTTTATAGTTAATAGAACAAAAAATCCTTTATATTAAGTATATGATTTATAATGGGGTATAAAACTTGTAGGAAACAAAGTGGAACTAAACCAACAGAAGAGTTGTTGCAACAAGGCATGAGACTTGGTTTTGAAACCATGTGTGCAATTCATGAGTCACTTCTTGCTAGGGTCCATTGCTATTCGATTTACATTTTTTTTTTTTTTGCTCGTTTAGACTAATCCTAATCTTCCCATTTTTTTCTCCTTCCATTCCACCCATGGGTTTCGAACCGGTGACCTTACAGAACGGAGTGCCTTAACAATGCACCCCATCACCGACTGTTCTACACCACATGGGCTTCTATTCGATTTACATTGATGTATATTATTTATCTCAATTTTCATTATTCTCACCAATGTAGATACACTCATTACAATTTATTTTCATGTTTGTAGATGGAACAAGATAAAGAAGATCAAAACAATCGATGCAATCAAAAAAACATTTGTCCAAATAACCCAAGTCATGGAAGTAGCTCAAACACTTACAATAGTTCCAGCAAAGAATGATGATCTATTTGGATATCATTGCAAGCTATTGTATTTTTTGAAATAATTGTCTGTGAAAATTAGGTATTTTGTTTAATGTAATGGACATAGTGTCCCAATTGAAAGACAAGGGGTTACCAATAACAACCCCATTTTGTTTGACAAAGAGCCTCTTATTGATATATAATAAAATACATTTTAATTTATTCTATTGTGTTATCCAATTTCGTTGGGAAATTTTATACCACTTATTAAATATATGGATGATTAAATATTATAATGAAGAGATGTAAAATATGATAATATAACAAATTAATATAAACATCATATGAAAATGCACTAATCAAAATTTAATTTATATGAATATTTTTATAAGATATATGTCGATTTTTCGATGAATGGAATTTCTAAAAAATTACAATAATTGCACTGTCATAGGTTGATGTTTCTAAAAAAGAGAATATCTCATACACAAAATTGGTGTGTCCATAACATAAACACGCACCAGTGCGTTATGTTATCTAAAAGCACTATTATAGAATTTTTTTTGCATGGCCTGTGCCTTTTAAGAAAACCACAACACCAGAGTGTTTAATTCTTCAAGCACTCGTATTGTTTGCAATTAACACCCCAATGTATTGCAATTCTTAAACCAGCAGTGCTTTCATATAACTAACAACCTGGTGCTACATAATATTATTTTCAGCCCTAGTGCATTATGCAAATTACCAGCACCATATTGTTTATATCATTAGCGCACTTGTGCTTTTCTACAAACTATATGCATCGGAGTTGTGAGTTTAAATAAAAGCACCAAGTCTGCAATATTTATTTCCTTCCTCAGTGTTGTTCCTAAAAAGAACTCCCCATGGCATTATGTTAATATATACGCACCGGGGAAATATACATGTCATCCACTATTGTTCTTTCCATTCAAGGCCTTAGTGCTTTTAGTTATGTATGCAACTCTAGTGATTTTATATATGTAGTGCATTGGTGTTATTTTTCCATGAGGCACACCATTGAAAAAACATCGTATCTAACCTTCAACCGCCCATATTTTTTCAATTGTGATGAATTTCAATTCTAAGCTCCGTTAAAACATCTGCGACCACAAACATATGTTTTAACAGATGTTTTCTGACAATTTTTTCTAATTTTATTACAGTAATTACCTCTTTTATAACCTCTACTAGAACGTATTATCCTTGTAGTGCTTCTTCCTTTTAGCCCATCCTTTTTTTTTCCTTAATGAGCTTTAGATTTGCTTCAAATTAGATAACTTCCAAGGAACGAATCTTAGAGTTGAATGGTCTCTAGTGATTGTTGACCAGATATATAAATTCATCCTCTTTTAGCTAATATGAGTTCATTTTAAATGGGTTGGTAGGATTTTGAATGTCTCCTCTTATTTTCAAAAAGATAGGGGAATGATCAGAATCCCCTCTGGCTCCAATCCATTACTTTATCGAAGGAAACCTTTCAACCAGGACCTTAGAGAGTAAAAACCAATCAATTGTCTTGGATAATCTATCTGTCTGTGTTCACCTATTACGCCAAGTAGGGCTTATTTTCACTAGATCAACATCAATCGGCTCAGCTTTCGATTTTGTGTTGGAAATAGTTTTCTAATGGTTCTGACCTATCCCTTGAGCCCTAAGATTTAGAATCTCACTGGGATAAATTTAAGACTCCTCTAAGGATTCGATTTAGATCATTGATGAAGGATTTGGTCAAAATATGATATCATAAGACCTAGTGATTGAGAGAGGGGTCGTATACATTTAAAAGTGTGAGAGGAGAGCCCAAATACTCTATTTTAACCTCTATCTCTAGCCCTGAATCAACACTCTAGAAATTTGAAACACATATTCTCCTTGCATTCTATCCAACATCAATCCCTCCATATCTTCTAATTTCATTAGATTCCAAGAACCTCCAGCCTTTTCAAGAGGGACTCTAGGAATTTGAAAATTTCCTCTCCACCCTCCAGAGTTTCTCGAAGGAATATTACATCCAGTCAAGAGTCCTCAATTAATCTACTCAGGAAACATTTGTTATGGGGACATACCATTCCTTGACAATTCAAGGAGATAAGCTTCATCGGGAAATTCCTTCGGGGGTTCAAAATTCTCTAAATTCCCTTGAAATGATAATTGTTTCCATGTGACGATATCGTCCTGAGCATTTTCCTTCACTCGGATAAATGATATTTTTGGCCCCTTCCTATGCCTTTAGGGATGGTGAGAGACATCGTCCCCAATCTGCTAGTGATGTTACCCTGGTGAGGCAAACCTAATCTAGATCGAAGGTTGTAAATTAAATATTAGGCTACAGAAACCTCTGATCGATACAGAGAGGGGCAGGATGTAGGAGAAGAGAGATCACTTGATACTATTGAGCATAGACATAAGGCCATGGTAGGGGTACGAAAAACCAGGAGAGGGAGGGGAGACGAGATGGAGGTAACCCCATGAGAAGCACCAAAATTCGGGTCCTCAATAGGCAGGGAGCTAGATTTATAAGGAGAATCGATAGGGGGTAAGGAGAGAGGAAATCGTCGTAGGAGGGGAGATGCAGAATAATATGGGGGGACACTAGGAATTATTGAATTATAAAGAGAATAGAAGCATTATGAAGGAATAGGGGAATTATAGAGAATAGAAGAGAATAGAGGGGTACCTATGGTGTGAGATGATGATGTGGCCGTCATAGAAGTAAGGCCTTGAAGCTTTGTCTGCAAGCTTGGAAAAAATCCACTTGCATGATCCTAGCCCTTCATCTCTAGATGAAATGTGAAGACAACAGTGCATGGAAGTTGGGCCTTTTCTAATTCCCTAGGTGCTTGAAATTCATTGTTGGAAGTTAGGGATTTCTTGGAAACTGGCAACTCACATTCCTTGAGTAGGTGCCCATACTTGTGGCACTAGTGACATCGGAAGGGAATACCTTCATAATCTTGTAACCAAATTCTATCCTCTCCTAAGCCTATATCCATGTCCCCTAGTAGCCCTTCTCTGAGTTCGATGTTGACCAAAACACGCACAATTGTCATGATGCCTGACTCTAAATAGGAGAAATCATGGTCCAAATAGGTACCAAGATATTTCCTAATGTATTAAAATATTAATTCATCCTAGAATTTAGGGGGAAGACCAGGGAGGAAAACCCAAATGGAATGCATATCCATTCACTCCCTTTTTGCATCAAATAGGGGAGTCAAAATTTTAGAGAGAATAGAGCTTGAATTAATCACCCATACCTTCTGCTTGACTTTCAGGGCATTGGCTACCCCTGCAAGATGAGATGAATACAAACCCTGGCCAACAATACAACTTTTTGGACATGTTTCACAATGGGTGAAACGTTATATGTAACCCATTCTTTGATCATTGAGATATTGAATCATCGGTCCCTTTCCCTGCCAACCAACGATTTCTCATATGTTTCCTCTACCTTTTGCATTGCAACATCAACCCCCAATACCAAATATAATAAGATTTTTTTGTTCTTTTTGAAGTGGTGACTCTTCTTCCTTGTGTTATTTATTTATGGGGCGACTTTTTGATTTTATGGTTCTCGCAAGGAAAAGGAAGGTTTATTCCCTAGAACCCTAGCTTCGAAAGTTGTACCTTGTGGATATTCTTCTTGCTTCAGCACTAGAATATCATGTAAGAAGTTTTCCATTTCTGGAGAGGATAGGGGATAGAGAAAGGGGAGAGAGGTCTGGAAATCCTAAAGGGGTAAAATTCCAGAGCCAAACTCAATCCCCTTGGAAAAACCTATAGTTTTTGGTAGAGGTTAAAAATCAGGCTCGCTCTACTATAAGGATTTAGGAGAGAAATACTACATAGAGTTAAATCCCACCATAGAGATACATGAATAATTTATAAATACATTTTGTCATTATTCCAAATTGGTAGAAATTGTTTCATATAGTCCCTATCCTGGGAGTTCTAGACCTAAGAATGTGGTCTCCAATCTACTAGTTGACAAGGGGTGCTTCTCATCCTTTTGATATGTAATGACTGTATGGTTTTATGACCCTTTCCAAACCTCCATAATGTCATTTACCTAGAAACTGGTGGAAACCATAGTGCTAGCCCAAATATTCTAAGGGTTGTCTTCAACTAGTTTGTAATTTACAATTTTTTCTTCTTCCACAGGGGGGCCTTGAATAGAAATCAACAGGTCAACCATAGAACTAGAAATAGATGCAACATTTAATATCATATAGTGGATGAGGAGGAAAGATATGAGGAAGGGTTTGTTTGTTGATGACCATAACTATTTACAAAAATATTAGGAGGATACCAGAGCAAAATCAAGGAAAACACTAAAGAGAAACCCTAGTCTATGGAGATAGGATTAAATCCATATGGTTCTTGCAAGGTTCCATCTGAATATCCATAGAGCCTATTGGTGGAATTATATGTATTCTAATTCCAACATTTAATTATCGATTCTAGAATCATAAGACTTAGATATGAAAGCACGGGAAATGTAGGATTAGAGCCTATTCTAAGCTATGATAACAACCAAAACTAGAAAGAACCAATCACTAAGGATTATAACTTGTCACTAGACTATGGGACTCTAATTCTTATCATGTTTCAAACCACAATCTTTCATTACTAACAAACAATGTTCATATGGTTTTACTTATGTAGCATATTAGGTCTTGAGACTTCAACGGTTCTAATCTATAGTGATGCATATAAAAAGTCATTAAACATGATGTAGAAAAGTAAATTGAAGAAAAATAAATGCCAGAAACTATAAGAAAAAGTGTGCAAGGAAAGTAAAGAAAACAAGGCAATAAACTATAAGAAATGTGTTAATAAAATATCAAAAATAAATGCTAAGTAGCCTTAGAGTCATAATGATATATTGTAGGTTATTATTTGTTGTAAGACTCTTTTACCAAGTGACTTCAAAGCTCTTAATCAATTAAAGAATCCTAAACTACAAACCACAAATTATTCAGTATTCAGATGTAGAATATGTTTTCTGGTACCATATTTACAGTTATGGTTCTAGTACGGATTTAAGTATCGAAATTACAGTCTTAGTTCTAGCACTGAATTAAGTACTAAAAATCTAGAAAATAAAATTAAAAATAATGAAATATATTGAGAAACCAACTTCAATATCTCTTAACTCTTAAGCGTGGAAAATCAATTTGAATTTTATCATACTGCATTCTACTTAACAGATCTAAAAATAGAGAAATCAATCTAATATTGTGTGAAAGACAAATCTAATGCAAAATTGAAAAGAAATATCAATTAAAATATGCAAAAAAAAAAAAAAACTAAATATTATTCTACTATATGAATAAAAACCAATGCATTACTTGAGTCGAGGGGCCCTTCCCAACCTGGAAATGTGCCCAAAAACTAATTCAAATCGACAGATGCTTAACCATCAATAATTAATCTTCATTACAACAATTTCTCTTCTTCTTACAAAAAAATGTTCAATTACAAACTCACAATCCCCTTTATCAGACCTATGAGACTTTATTTATACATAAAAAAACCATTGAATAAGGATAATATCCAATCCTATAAACTCGAAAAATGAATTTACAGCTTTAGAGGAAAATCTCAAAAATCTGATTTTTTTTAATTTTATAGAAATTGACATTAAAGAACCAACCATATATTCTCGACCACGATGTATTTTGGGGATATATTTCTATCAATCCAAACTTTCCATATTATCAAAAAAAACCTCTCTTGTAATTTCCCTATTCAATTCCATGGTGTAATATCCCTAAATGGGATATTTTACTAATTTTGCTGAAATTTCACTAACCCAGCATTTTACCATAAAATTACTGAATTAATAAACAGAATATTTCCATGTAAAATAAAAATGCATAAACACAGCAATCCATTAACACATCGAACAGGAAGAATTTCGGCTTTTTATTATAAATGATAACTGGGATTACATATATTTCTGACCCAAAAGAGCTGAGATGGAGAACTGGCCATCAATATGAACCGTTGCACTGCGTTGGCCTCTAAAACTGAAGTGTTGCACTCTCCCTCTGGCAACAAATGCCACTAAACCCGTTGAAAGATAATGAAGCACCGATTGAAGATATAAATGATCCTCACACCAATCCCTAAAACTCTATGAAAATTCTGAATGGAATCTCCTAAGAGAGAGTTGGGTTTTCGTCCAACACTCATAAATCACCCAAGGGTTTCTGTCCTCGGGCTACCAATGGAGTAGAGAACCAAGTTCTCAAACCTCTCACACAATAAAATGATCTAATCCAAGACATTCGTCAATGGCCTCCTCCTTTTATTTTATAGATCTCCTGGATCCTTCTAGAGCCTTATTTTATTATTATTTTATAATTGGAGCACTTTTCCCTCTTATTAGAATATTCATTTTTAATACAGGAAAGAATAAATCGACCACCATGTCTCCTCAGGTCACTGAAACTCATGTCCAACCTTCCCATCATGTAGGTATCCTTGTCTCAGTTCCAACAAGATATTACACTAAGATGTTCTAGTATGTATTCCTCCCAGAATGCCACCTTGAGCATAATTAATTAAGCCCAAAAATAACTCATTTTTATGAAAGTTGTCGGAATGCACCGAAACGAAAGGAAAACTACTCGGATGTTGGAATATATCAAGCGAATGCCACCCGACCTCATAGAAGCTCCTCCAAAAATCCCCTGGGCCCGCTAATGACACCAACCTGTACTTATGACCTATCTACTCCTAACTCTGGAAGTTCATCCTAACCCTGTCATAGGTGACACCAAAAAAGGAATATTACAGATTGCTTGCCTTCAATCAATCCAAATATGTGGGACACCCTGTTGGCTCGACTCAACTGAGACCCAATGCTCATATCCCATACAAACCCTTGGGTGTTGTTATGCGCCTATGTCAAGCTACCCAGAATAGACCCCTTTATGTCAGGATCTGAAACTGATCTCTCACTAAATATATCATCAATGCATCCTCCTAGATCCCAACGCTACCATGGCCAATCATCGCCCAAGTCCCATGGCTCGAACTGCGCACTTCCTTCGACTATAGTTGTTGCCCTATGAAGTGAAGTCTGCCAACAAGCATCAATGCTCCATGGCTCCTTTTGTGATGTAGCTCTGACAGTATAAGCTTCCCCACCAACTGTGTACCAACTCATCACCTCTCTCCATTCCAAATCCTGACTTGATCTCATGCTAACCCTACTCTCCTGAAGTCGAGATGGAATGTTGAAGAACTGTCAACCTATGCCCCACTGGAAACTGGAAGTTATCGCATCTATCATGTGTAAGGTTCCCTGCTCTGCTATGATCCCTGTATACAGAAAAATTCTGGTGTGAGGTCGCCAATCCATACTCAACTCATGTTGCCTCGTCTCATCTACCGACGAGATCTGCCTATAGAAGAAGGCCCCTCTCTCTGTAATGGGCCAAAGTGGACAAGATATGCTGCAAGCCCCATCGATGTACTCCTAGAGAGTGCTACTCCCTGATAGTACTACAGCTTTATTGACTACATGTGCATCTATATGCACCTCATCAGTGTCTCGGCCCAAACATGGATGCTCCACCATCTCCAATTGCTCCTCCCCCTCCTGATCAGGAATGTCATGCTCCTATTGTCTACTAGATCCCTACATAACTATCCCATCAACCTCCAACATCTCCAGAGGATATGAATCTACAACTACTATCACCGTACTAGATGTCTGTGCATCTGACTACTCCTCCTCAATGGTTGACCGCAAAGCTAGCCGTATACCATCATAAACTCAATTTGAGCCTCCATCTGGCTCTCCCCCAAAGTAATATCATGCATGATGTTCATAATCTCCTCCTCTGCTGACTCATGCTCCATCATATGCTGCTCCGACTGAATCGTCACAAGTGACTCATCACCGTGAGTATCTCCCGTACAGTCCCCTGACTGCTCCCCCTGCACACTAGAATATAGCTTCGGCCTACTATCATCAAATCTGCATGACTTCTCTCACTCCCCAAAAGCATCCTCATATGATCCCATGGACTCATTTGAAGAAGATTCCTCATCCTAGCATACAAAAGGAATGTCCTCCTGCTCTACCTCTACCAAATCATCTGCATCACTCAAGCATGAGTGATCAAGCCCCATGTTTCTTTGTAGATGAAGCAAAATCCCTTCCTCCTCAACTCATTCTTGCTTACCTGATCCACCAAACTAGAGCAGCTCCTCCCCATTCAACTATCTCCTGAACAGCGCAACGTTTTGCTCAACTAGCCCTTGGGCTAGCTCATAAGAATCAGGTGAGACTAACCACTCTCTCCTCCAAATGCTCAACAACCTAGTCTGCAACTCCCAGAAAATGGCATCACGGTCTGTCATAAATGACGACAGGATGAATTGTATATGTTCTATGACTGCATCGAGATGATGTCTCATAATGCTAAAGAAGAATTGGAACATCTGCATAATCAAGTCATCACACTCAAGATCAAACATGATGTCATACGTTCTGAATGTGACCATACCTCCTAAAACCTCAAGCTTCTTTCCAAAGGTGGAGCCTGCACTGTTGTCCAAATCCTGAAACTTCCCCACTACTGACTTGAAAACTTCCCTCATAGCATCATCACTGAAAGGAGCTATAGGTGTGGTCAACCTCATAATGTTACTGAGGTGTGATGCAACTGGAAGTTTGAAACCCTCACAAGGTTCCTCCAAGAATTTGGGTTGTATAAGAGCAAGCATGGTAGGTTTTAGGGCCATATAAATTTCTTTCCTTCTAAATGGCTTATTTTGGAAAGGATCTCATCAATTTCATCAAGTTTGGATAGAACTCTCCATGTCATCTTCATGTGTTTCAAATCTGTCCCAAGTGCAAATAATTTGTGGCCTATCTCCCTCCCCTTTTGGACATCCTCTGACTGTTCTTTCTGAAGAATGGCATAGATCCCTCTTGAAAGAGGTCTGCCATTTAGTTTTGCCTTCTGGTCTATATGGAAACCCATTGAGGTAATGCTTTGGTGGTTCATCAGGTGTTTTAAGAACCCAATTCTTATAGACAGAGAAATTTTTAATTTTAAAACTATGATTTAGAATCTCTCCCCAAATGATTCAAATTCTAATTTTTTAGTGACTGTTTCAGCTAGGCATTTAGTCAAACAGTTAGGTAGAAAACATGTTATAGGTGGCTATCATCATTTTTATTTCCAGAATAGTTCATACAGTTCTCAACATATTCCTAACAGACTTAAAAATATACTTGCTCTAATTTATATCAGACCCAAAGATTAGCATATTGTTGATATGCGACAATATGGAAATAACACCAACATAACTAGTCCTTCTCAACTTAAAACAGGAATATATGGTGATCATATAAGAGTGATTAAACTTGGTTACAGTGCAGCCCCTTGAGTGGATGATTTCTAGCGAACCCAGGTGCCAAAGAATTCCACTAAATGCAGGTGCTCAACCACTAAATCAACCCAGAACTCCAGCAGTTATCTCTTTTCCATGAGATGTGCCCAGCAAGCTATATCGTCTCTATATTCAATGTTAGACTCCTATATTTCACAGTATCACAAGGTGACTCATTATTTCTTATATTTTTCATACTGAAAATAATATTCCATGATTATCAATTATTTTCAAAAAATAAAGGGAGATCTTGACTGACAAAAGCATCAAATGAATCTATTTGCCTTTAAATTCAGTTTAAAGAGGAAAATGATTTTGATTAAGTGTGATGGTGAAGTGAAATCATACTACCCTCATTCGATTTCATTCACCCTCCTTGTCCCCCATTTTCCCAAATTCTAACACTCCCATGCTCTGAATCCCATTCAAAACCTCAAAACCCACATACATAACCTTTTAGGACTTACTACTTTATAAAACCCCCTTATATTAAAAAAGTCTGAAATTCTAGCTTTTCCTGCACTTAGCACCTTGCAATATTTAAACCTTTCTTCTCAAACTCATCGCCGAAACATAAAAACTCCACCGATGCGCTTTGGTAGGACCCACCTAAACCTTTATACATTACCAAAATTCGAATATAAACCTTTGAAGTTCATAATTTCCTTACCTCAGACCTTTTCGCACTTGCTAACATTTAGCGCGTCGCATGGCGCACTTTGCAACATTTATAACTTACCTGTAAGCGCCCACCAGTGAAAAGTTTCAAGTTGCGATGTGACCAAATCCCACTTCGCAACATTTATAACTTACCTGTAAACGCTCGCAAGTTAAAAGTTTTAACTTCCAATGCAACCCGCGCACATACCGCAATTCGCAAGTTTCAAAGAACAAGTGCGGAGGTAAATGTTAAAATTGTTGAAGTGCGATGCGGGTGACGTGGCGGGTGACGTGGCAGGTGACATGGAAGATGACGTGGAGGGTGACATGGCATATGATGTGGCAGTGACGTGGCAGGATTTCGTGGCAAGTGACATAACCCTGGCCTGCATAGTGCACATCGCAAGTTTCAAAGGTTACCATAGCAGGTAAATGTTAAAAATGCCGATGTAGGATGTGTAATGCTCGGTGAGATCCAATCGCACTTTGCAGATGGAAAATGATAAAGGATAGCACGGAGGTAAACGATAAAATACACAAAGTGCGATATGCGATAGGTGTGACCTTATCGCATTGCAATCACAAATGTTAAAAGAATAGCACAGCAGGTTAATGTTAAAATCTACGGAGTGTGATATGTGATGTTGTTGCGGATGCGATGTGGCTCCAAGGTAAAATCTAAAGGTTATCAGATCCAGGTAAATAAATTTTTACATTGTTTTTCTTTAAAAAAGGGTTATACATGGCAAAGAAGGGCTCGAGTACCAAAATACACCACAAGATCGGGCAGCAAAAGGCATTTCATACATGATTATTGTGTTATAACGGGAAAAAGGCGTTCATGGGGGAAATAAGCCCCGACCAGGCGTGCAAGTGAAGGAGGTCAAGACAGGAAAAGGGAGTTCATTTAATACTGTCATGGCATAGCATCAGAAAGTTGAAAAGGCAGAAAACACATCAGCACCCGCAGCACTAAATGAAAAGTGGCCAACACTGCACAGATTTGATTACCCAGCGCCGATTTTTTGCGAAACAGAGCCAAATGTCAGAGCCTCCATTTTCTGCCTCTTTGAAACCATTGCAACCACCTCCAAAGTTTACTTTTTGATCTTCTAAGGAGCCATTGAAGTGTTGGGACCTATGAAGAGTTTCCCAAAATTAATTCAAGAGGCGGTGCTATTGTCAGAGATTACTGATCACACCTCCATATCTCAACTTGTCCATTTTTTGCTTAAATGTAATCACTGTAGTAGACAGATTAACCGACTTAATTTTTCTATAAATATTGTATGCATTAGAAGTATAGAGGGGCCCAGAAGGGTAAAAACCATTTTAATAGACTCTGTTGGTTGTAAGCACTCTCTTTTGGACGAATGAATGAGTATGTTGTTTTCCATATTCTTGTGTTAAGATCTGTGGTGAAGTGCTTCTCCCATGTAATTTGTGATTCTCCTGTTTCACATACTGTTTTCTTTCCTTTACTGTGAATAGAAATTTTTGTGTAGGATTTACCATGGGGTACCCTGCTCAGTCTTGAAACAGTACATTATGTTTTCTTCTGAGACAAGAATGTAGAATTCAGAGACGGTCTGCTCTGCATTCTCGTTGATTCTTCTGAGACCTAAATGCAGAATTCAGAGAAGGTCTGCTCTGCATTTAAGTTGAAACTTAATCTCCCCCTCCTTTCCATTTCACAAGCTATAAAGATCCATAAACATGGCTAGCTTGCCTGGTTGCACCTGACCTCAGTTATTCATCCATCTGAATTTGTTCACACTTGTGTGACTCCACAGCCCAATGGCCCTTTTTTGCTGCCTCAACAAAAAATATTCAAACAAACCTAATTTCTATAACTAGCCTAATATCCGCACTTATATTTATCAAGCTATATCTAACAGAGAGAACCCTCTCTGAGTCTAGGAAGGCTAGGTCCTGGACTCCAAAGTTGGTTTGATGTTTCCCTCTGTAGTTCTGTCTTCAGCCTTTAGAAATTATAGGGTGCTAACATTCAACTCAGAACTAGACGTGCATCCCACAGCAAGTGAACTACATGCGCTGGTATATCCTCTATGCATGTGTTTTTCTATGCCCCATTGCAATTCTTATTTGCACAAGGTTGTGACTATGTCACCCTCAACAAGGCTACATGTGACGTGCGTGACTACCCCATAAGATCCTCCAGTAATCAACCCAGTCGTGATAATGAGACTGATCGAATGTCGTCGGTGATTGTGTCACGTGCGAATGAAATAAGTGTGCATTACATTAGTGGCCAATAGCAACCCAGAATTTTTTCTCCAATCTCATGCACAAGTCTTCTCTAGAAATCGAAGTCACTAGACTCCCCTTAGACCGATCACAACAGACCAATCAACGCTAAACCAGTGTTCCCACGAATCGGTTGTCACTGCGGCAAGGCTCACATATGGGAAATAGATCGATCCCACTTCTATAATCGCAGGCTTGGATTTTTCGGAAAATTAGCATTCGACCTCTACAATAGTTTGGCCATTACATTAAAACTTCTCACGCCCTCAGCGATTTCGGCCCTTCCCAAACAATAATATGCCTAGCAATTTTTGGTCCCCACCAAAATAATAATAATAATAATAATTAATATAAAAAAATTAAAATAAAATTAAAGTAAAATTAAAAATTAAAAAATAAATAAATAAATAAATCGGATGCTCATGGCTCATTTGTCAAATTGTGCTCCAAGAATGTACAGGCTATGGGGCTTCTGCAAATCCCCCCTGTACGATCGTCTCTTCAAATCCTTTAGGTGCATAAACCGACCCCTACAAAAATAATTAGACAGAGACTCGACTCTCTATGGTTCTTGCTCAAAATTAATGCGTGGATTGCCGTGGAAAAGTGAATATGGCTGGTAATAATTTTCCGCGATAATTACAATCGATCCAACCCATTTTATAATTTGGTCGAATAAAAAAAATAAAAAGAATTTGGGCCCCATTTTTAATAATTCCATGCCCACACATAATTGGCCCCAAACATAATAATCACCCCTTCATACTTTGTAAAAAGAAAATTAGATAATTTGACAGGAATTATGGTAGATAATCTAAATCTCTTGAAACTGAAACCCCCAGGCCGAGCCAAGACCAAAGCTCTGATACCATTGTAATATCCCCAAATGGGATATTTTACTAATTTTGCGTAAATTTCACTAACCCGGCATTTTACCATAAAATTACTGAATTAATAAATAGAAGATTGCCATGTAAAATAAAAACACGTAAACACTGCAATCCATTAACACATCGAACAGGAAGAATCTCAGCTTTTTATTATAAATGATAACTAGGGTTACATATATATCTGACCCAAAAGAGATGAGATGGATAAATGGCCATCAATATGAACTGTTGCACTGCGCTAGCCTCCAAAACTGAACTATTGCACTCTCCCTCTGGAAAGAACTGCCACTGAACCTATTGAAACATAATTAAGCGCCAATTGAATATCTAAATGATCCTCACACCAATCTCTGGAGCTCTGCGAAACTTCTGAATGAAGTCTCCTCAAAGAGAGTTGGGTTTTCATCCAACACTCACAAATCACCCGAGCGTTTCCGTCCTTGTGCTACCAATGGAGTAGAGAACCAAGTTCTTAAACCTCTCGCACAAGAAAATGATCTAATCCAATATATCCCTCAATGGCCTCCTCATTTTCTTTTATAGATCTCTTGGATCCTTCTAGAGCCTTATTTTATTATTATTTTATTCATGGAGCACTTTTCCCTCTTATTAAAATGTTCATTTTTAATGCAGGAAAGAGTAAATCGGCTACCATGTCTACTTAGGTCACTGAAAATCATTTCCAACGATCCCATCATGTAGGTATCCTCGTCCCGATTCCAACGAGCTATTACACTAATGTTTTCTATCATGAATTCCTCCGAGAATGCCACCTTGAGTGTAATTAATTGAGTTAAGCCCAAAAATAACTCAATTTTCTAAAAGTTATCGAAATGCACCGGAGCGAAAGGCAAACTGCTCGGATGTTGGAATATATCAAGTGAATTCCACCTAACCTCATAGAAATTCCTCAAAATTCCCCCAAAAATCCCCTGGGCCCGTTGATGACACCAACCTGTACTTGTGACATGTCTGCTCCTAACTCTGGAAGTCCATCCTAACCCTATCATAGGTGACACCAAAAAAAGAATATTACACATGGCCTCGTAAATCATGCCTGAAGTTGGTTGTTTAGATACTTTTCCAATATGATTTTTTTAGAAATTTTGTACAAAACTGCTTCGAAGAACTAGTTGTAACTTTTAAACCATATGAAATTTTTGAAACGGTTATATATCTAAGTAAATTTCTATGTTTTACAAAACTTTTTTTTCCATATTCTTGGAATTCGCCACCATATACATGAAAATCGAGGTAGAACGTGGAATTTTCAAAACAGTTACCTAGTTTTGGCTCTAGCTTAAATCATGTGCTAGGATCCCACACGTGTGAGATGGGTATATTCCAAGTCTTGTACCATCATATTAAGCCCATGTGGCACCTAATATATCATGCTTTGAGAAAGAAAAACATAGTTTATAATTTTAACTTTTTTTTCCTACATTCATGCAAGTGCGGAATTAAGTTCTGAACTGCTAAAATGATACAAAGATAGAAAATTTCATAGTGGAACATACTCCTTGGCCACATAACCACATTAGTAAACCTTCATTAATAAAACCATATTAAAAACTAATTTAATCATTAAAAATACAAGAAATCATTAATAATTAACCACAAGGTAAAATGAATGCATTTAGTGAAAATTGATAATATAATAGTTACATAATATGTTGTAAGGGTAAGAATATGGCTTATAAACCGAAGGCTGAGATAGAAAATGCTATAACATATATGGGGTACAACATTCCTCTGTGCCTAATATTTTGCATGCCCTCAGGCAAACAAAATATGGACTAGGAAGGGATGGTGAATGATATAAGGTGATACTGAAGATAATGGCTAAATAGATATGGACTTGGAAACTTGTAATACCATTACTCATTTTGTGGTTTTCTTCTCAGATAAGCGGAAATGACTTCATCCTCTTATTGATGACATTCAGATAATGATTTTTTAAATGTTATATGATGTACATCGATAAGACACTATAAATGTAGCTTTCTATTTGTAACACCCTCTTCCCACATCTACCCAAGTAATCGGCCAGCCGGGGTAAACATGTGACGAGAGGCTACTAATATGATTTTCAACCTCCTAGATGACCTTAAGCAAGTGGAACCAAAGGAAACACAACAAACACACCTTACACAACATCAACAACACCTCCAGTAAGTAAACCACCCTCCCAGACCCCTGAAACTTGAAGGGGGGATGCATTTTGACCCTCTTGAGCCTTAGCCACGGGAATATAAGGGCAAGGGAGTATATATATACCCTTAGCCACGAGATAGCCTTGGAAAGATAATGGCTAGGGCCCCAAATAGTTAATTTTGTGTCTGCAGCTCTTGGATTTGTGCCAAATTTGTATCCCCTAAGCCCAAGTCACTTCCAAGAACTTCATGTAACTTCAGTAGAGGATAAATAACATTAAAAGAATTACATGGAAGCAATCACATCATCAGGAACTCATCTGAACCCACCCAACCATGACAATAATTTCGTCAAACATGTCACAAACGTTGCATCAACAGGCGTAAACAACATAATTAAACATGGGGGTCTCCTACAAATATGAGAACATCTAAGAAGAATTTCTCCCCTACATCATAATCTACAATACAGTATATTTTACCGTCGATACATTGTGTATTCATTTCAAGGAAAAAACATAGATAGAGCCATACATCATCACTGATGAAATACATGTTGATAACCAACATAATAACAACAGAAATACCATGGATATAACATCAATGAGATCCACATAATAGCTAGTACATTTGCATACAAGATACTAAAGGAATGAGCTCTTCATTTCTGAATGTAAAAACCAACTGGAGATGGGACTTCCACATTCCACCTAACCATATATTGGTTGAGCCAAGTCTCACTTCATCCAATCACCCTCGTGCCATATTCCAAGCAAGAATGTGGGACTTTAACAAACACATCAATCAAAACCAAACCAGGGCTCCAAAGACTAAACCGTCTCAACCCCAATCCAGTGATTCCACCTCACGGTCAAACATCACTAACCATCATGGAGAGTTGTTCCATGGCTCTAGAGTGTTTGTTCCAACCAAGGCTTCTAGGAATAGTAACTCAACCCAAAATTTTACAGGGCTTCCAGAGTGTTTGTTCAACCAGGGATTCCAGGACTAGTAACTCAACCCACCTTGGGCTTCCAGAGAGTTTTTCCATGTTATACCATAATTTTCCACCTATGTATATTATGCTTTGAGTTATGGCCTTGGGTATCCCTTTTCCTTCGGACTTTATCCTTTATCTAAAAAACATTATTTTTAATTCCATACGCGACTTTTCCTTCTCAAAAGCGCGTGTACACATGGGTCCAGTTATTGTTGTAAATATTGTCATTGATGGAAAAGGAGCAACATTAGAGGCAAAGGAGTAAGGAAGAGGAGTAGAAAAGAGTAAAAGAGAGGCAGAGGAGCAGCATAAGAGGCAAAGGAGAAAGACAAAGGAGCAACAAAGAGGCATGGATCAACACCAGAATTATCATTAAGGCAAAGGAGTAGAGAGGAGCAGTAAAAAGGCAAGGAGCAGCAATAGAATCTTTATCAAGGAGCAAAGGTAGTAGAAGAGAAAAGGCAACAAAGGCAGCAAGCTTGGTTCAAGTCGTGAATGTATTAAATCAAGTCGTGAATTTGTTGGGTCAAGTCATGCATGAGTGGGCAGAGTCGTGAATGTGCTAAGACAAGTAATGAATGAGTTCAACAAATGGAGAAAGTCGTGAACACGCGGGTCAAGTCGGGCTAGTTTGTGTTTAGAACAGTGCATGAGGGCACGTGCAACAATCGGGTTATTTCCAAAATAAAAGCGTTCAGAACAGTGTTTTGGAAGAGATACAGCAAATTTCAATTGAAACATAATGCGTGATTGCATATCGCAAATCGCAGCAGAAGGAGTATCGCAAAACAGCAGCGACACAAAAATTGTAAAATACGAAGTGCGGGAGATGACGTGGCAATGATGTGGCGATGATGTGGCAGTGACATGGAGATGATGTGGCAGTAACGTGGCGTTGATGTGGCAGTGATATAAAAAGGTGACGTGGATATGACGTGGACCTAGTCTGCATATCGCACATCACTATCGGCGACTTTTATATTTATATGTTAAGATATCGCAAGTTAATTTTTTTAAGTTGCGATGCGATAATAAGTGGGGTTTGCGATGCCCTGCGATCACATATCACTATCGGTGATTTATATGTTTATTAAATTCCAGCATGGGACCCATTCGCAATTTTCAAGCTTAGGAGGATAAGTGCTCAAGAATCACGTTAAAATGCCGAAGTACGAAATGCGATAAGAGTATCGGATGCGATATGCTTCAAAGCTAAAGTATAGAGGATTTAAAGTTTGGTATGGGACCCATTCACATATCGCACAACACAAATTTAGGAGGATAAGCACTCAAGAATCGTGTTAAAATTCCGAAGTGCGAAGTGCGATAATGGAGCAAACGCGATTGAGTTACAAAGCCAAAGACTAAAGGATTTAAAGTCCGGCGTGGGACCCAATCAGATATTGCAATCACAAAGCTTAGGAGGAATAGAACCATGTTGAAACACCAAAATGCAAAGATCGAAAAGAGACCAGATGCGATGTCGTTTCAAAGGTGAACTCCAAAGGATTTCAAATCCGGATGTAAAGCATTTCATGTGTTAAATCGCACCGGAGGAGGAAAAGGAGGATTATAACGTAAAACCTATGGAACACCGAAATGTGATAGATGTGACCGAATGCGATATCGTACAAAGGTAAATATTAATATGTATCAAGTCTAGTCTAATGGTGGTTTATGAATAAATGTATGAACGCGGGCAGAAGGAGACATGAGTAAGTGACCTGACATAGAGCAAAGGAGCAGGTGAAGGTTGAACGCTGCAGGCATGAACAGAAGAGGCAAAGTTGAGCAAAAGGAGATATGGTGGCACTGCTGGAAACATGCCAACTAGGTTTAGTCGACCAAAAGGACAGTTATGCAGAATTGTGTTGAATGTAACCGCAGAAACCGAAATGACTCTAACAGCAGTAGAAAAGACAAATGCACAGTGAGCAAAGAGATGAAAGGCCTTAGTGAAATATATTTGTTGTAACTATAAATGTAAATGAATTAATTATTTTTGTTGTATGTGATACAAAGGAAAGTCTCCGTAGGCATAGGAAAAACTCCATGAGTGTTGTAATGATTATTTCTGATGTAATAACCTGAACTGAAGAATGAGGAATCAAATGGGTGGAAGGCATAGGCTCAGGCCCGTTCACTTCATATTCCCTATAGAATGAAAGCAGTCATGTAGTTATCTGTATAAAACAGGCAATATCCGTGTGCATAGAGTGGTTAGATAGAGAGCAGCAGAATTGAAGAGAGTTGAATAATGTAAGAGAGCTACAGAAGGTGAGAGAGCGGAAGAATCAGGGAGAGTTGATAGAGATGTCATGCACATCAATAGTTGATATGAAGCAGATATTAAGGCTGAAGAGGAAGCAGTGGAGAAGGATAATAAAAGAGTTGATATCTAGGTAAATCAGCATTTTAGTTTCATGTTGAGTGAGGGGATTGCAGTCTCCTTTCAAGTTGTAGCTTGATAAATTTCCAATTGGAGTTGGTTGAGGTAGGAGCCTCCTGTGGGTTGTAGCCTACAGAAAATATTTGGGAGTTGGATATTTCTTGCAAGTTGCAGCTTGCAGAAATTGAGGTAGGAGCCTCCTATGGGTTGTAGCCTGCAGAAAATAAATGGGAGTTGGTGTTTCCATTTCAAGTTGAAGCTTGATAGATGTCTAGTTGGAGCTGGTTGAGGTAGGAGCCTCCTGTGGGTCATAGCCTACAGAAAATACATGGGAGTTGGTGCTTCCATTTCAAGTTGTAGCTTGATAGATTTCTAGTCGGAGCTGGTTGAGGTAGGAGCCTCCTGTGGATTGTAGCCTACAGAAATTTGATGGTAGTTGGAGCTTCCTTGCAAGTTGTAGCTTGCAGAATTTGAGGTAGTAGCCTCCTGTAGGTTGGATCCTACAAAAAATCAGTGGTGAGAGGGAGTTGGAGCTTGCCTTTGCTTCGCAACAATAATAAGATGTGGTTTTCTCCCTTATGGTTTTCCACTTATATCTTTTTTCTATGTGCTTGATGATTATGTGTTGATGTGATGTTTTAATCTGCTTAATTACTTGTTGTCCACACATTAAGTTTGTTGATTCATTATGTATTAAGTTTCTTCTGAAATGAAGGTGTAAATAAGTTGAATGAAAAGAGTTTTAAATGTCCATGAATGTACTAAACTGATTCACCCCCCCCCCCCTCTCAGTTTAGCTAAGGGTCCATCAGTTATACCCAACCCGCGTATATAAATTGAAATATGAAAAAATATAAATTCTCTATTTTATGGGCAGGGTTTACGGGTTACACCGAAAGCCTACCTACAGAAGCTCATGGCCTAATAGTATTCCAACTAAAACAACTATTTTGGGGTGGTATAAATACCCCTCATGGGAAGGCCTTGAGGGGAGATATAGGTATTGATATTATAGTTGTTTAGTCCCTGATCAAGTCTGATTTATCCCTGTGCCTCTTGCACTCCCAGATTGTGGAAAACCTTGTTTCCCTCACAGAGATGTTCATTCCTCTTTTATGACATCCATGTGTATGATTTTGGAAGGAAATTCTTGAGGCTTGGGCTAGACGGATCCAGAGGACGGTTTCTCTTGGAGCCATGGCTGAATCAGATGGTATTCCTCCACACATCTTTGCATTCATCAATAAAGAAGCTTTGTCTTGTTCGTGATGTTCATGACATTAATGATTTATACATGTTATGATCCTATTATGAATGACTTCATGTATTTATGCTTATATTATTATATGATCTAACACAAACATCTTGAACATGCTTTCATTTATTACTAGTATATGAGCTTTTCTTGAGTGAGTTACAGGTTTTGGAGCACTAAGAGAAGAAGAGGGTTTGAACCTTGCGAGATCGTCATCAAATGGAGGACCTAAGGGTACTACCTATTAGTTTCAGTCAATTATTCCTGTCACCAGTGATCAAATGAGCTCTTTCAAAAAAAAAATTAGGGTGTCGAGACAAATTTTTATGATTTCAGTAGGTCTTCAAATAAAAATTTGGTCACTGGCTAGTGTGTCTAGGATTATTACTGCTCCTTCCAAAAAAATTTCACCTGCTGGTCAATACCATCTCTCAATTGGATGAGTCATCATTTTAAGGTATCCATATTGATTTCATTCATGCCATCATAGTCTTCATTCAGCTCAGTGTCTTAATTAGGTCATTAGGGTTTAGGTCACCAAAATCAGTCATTTCACCAATAAATCTGGAAAATGAAGGAGTAGTAATAGGTTTTTTTATCAATAAAGTTTTTTTAAAAGTGTAATTAACGTTTTATAATATGTAATAATTCCTAAAGGTTCCTAAGCTGCACAAAAATTTCCAAAGCTACATATTGTTCAAAACACAAAGAGAAAAGCATGTGGTGGGCCAACCCACTACTATGAAGAAAATTGACTCTTACAAGATATAAAAGACAATTTCATTCATTTTTCTCATTAATACTATTGAATAAGAGCTCTCACTCACCTAACAAGGAAACCTCAACGCTTCAGCATCCAAGAAGACCCGAAACAAGTGACCACAAGCTACCACGCTGTGTTTTGGAGGTGCCACGTTGCGTTTTTCCTCCTATGTTGTGTTTTCTTTCCAAGAGGAGAAAATTTACTTTCCAAGGCTTTGAAAAGGATATCAAAGTCTTATTTGGGGTTCTACAAGTAATTTTAAGCCTTGGAAGCCTCCCTTTCAGTTTTTTTTCCTTGATTTCATGGTGTAACTCCTCCATAAAGCCCCATGCTGTGTTTTGTGGGAGAGCTTCTCTTTTCAAATTTGCAAGTCAAATTAACCTTCCCATAGTGATTTTTTCTTTCCTCACACTCAAGGAAAATCCTTAAAGCCCTCACACCCCATCACTTTCACTCCCTAAACCCCCTACACCACATCATTATCCCTACGTTGCATTTTTGGCATTCACCTAGACCTAGGACTGTGTTAAATTTACCTAGGCATGATCCTACCCTAATTCCCTCCCTTTTCCACTTCCTAAACCTTCCTAACACCCTTCCCTACTTCCCTAATTTTCCCCATCCCCATTTCCCTCTCCTAACCCCTCCATCCTACTCACTTTCTCCCTTCCCCTGTTTTTCACTATTAGGATTTTCCCCTTGCAAAGTACATATGGAGGGAGATAAGAGGCCTTATGTTACACAGAATTTTGTCACTGTCCCTGCAATCCCCATCTCGCCCATTGGAGGGTCATTTCTGTGACCAATAAGCAGTGTCATGCCTTGAAAAAACCATCACTGCATTCCTTTGCATGAGAGTTACATTCATCTTGTTGACAATTCCCTGAGCAGGACTGTAAAAACCCTTGTTTTTTCCTTGGCGCGAGTAGCAAGTTACACTCCCACGCCGAGCTGGAAAATTAACACTGGGCCCACGCCAATTGGCGCTCTGTCCTAGTTAAGCACCAACCCCAAGCTGTTTATGGAATGTTTTTTAAAAATAGAGGTGGAGGTTCTATTCCAACCACCTCGAGGATGAGTCAGTGGGAGTGGTTGAACTGAAACAACCACGGAATCCCTCCTTTAGTTAGTAGTTTCCACCTCCCTTGGAACTCTCCTAAAGGATAAGACTCCCTCCCACCTTTGTAGGGACCCCAACCTCCTCCTTTTCCTCTATAAAAGAAGCTATCTCTCTTAGTACAAACTAGTTGAAATTGGAGATTTGATACTATAGTTGAATGAATAGAGAAGATAGATAGAAGGAATTACGTTGAGGAGAGCTTGAATCCATGCCCTCATTCCATCTAAATCCCTTGGCAGGTACTAATACGCGCTTCAGCTGAACCCCGTTGGAGGAGACTGCGATATCAAAGCATCGATTGTACCTCTTCCTTCTACTTATATATACATGACTACTCTTTGGTTCCACTATTGTGTTATGATGTTTATTTAATACGATAGCATTAGCCCTCTTTGACTGGTTAATATTTATGAGTGAAACTATGATGTTGTATGTTGTTCTTGTTTTTTGTTATATGTGCAGGTATCCAGGCGTAACAGCGAATGGATTGTGATTTGCCAAGACAGGAGCGAGAGGCTACTACTCTTTCTGCAATGACGAAAGCATTGGATTCCAGATAGGTCGATCTACCATGTCTCTTTTTCATTCATTAATTATGAAGCAACACTTTAGTGTGTCCTTTTGTTTCTAGACCCACCCTAGGGCTAGAGGGATTGTCTCTGTCTGTAGAGAGGATTTACCTACGTAAAAAATTGGTGACTCCACTGGGGATCAATGCGAGTTTTTCGTTTCATCCTGTTGGGTTAGTTTCGATTATCGACTTTGTTTTCTAACTTTTTCTAGTTTGTTTGCTTAATTTCCATCCTCTATTCATCTCCAGAGTGTCAATATTGGCCTCTGCTCATTAATTTTTTGTTTTTCCTCTTTCTCCATAGGTATCTAGCTTGGCATGGTTTTTGTCTGAGCAGTCGCACTGATTGGTGCAGGTTTCTCTTATTGAACTCACGCCAACCCCTGTATGGCACAGATTAAAGCCTTACAGTTGCACCAACCCCTGTAGGTTTTGGTTTGACCTCCTTAATGAGTCTTTTGGTCAATTGTGCTTGATTCTGGGTTATTTTTTGGGTGTGATTTAGCCTTTGGAATTGTGTTGACTACTGCAGACTTATTTCTTTTAGTTGTTTTTCCATTTTCTTGTCAGTTTCATTTAAGGCCTTAGGGTTTCTAAGTGTTCTGGTACACTGAGCCTTCTATTTGAAACACAAGTCTCTTTGATTGTTGTCAGCTTCGTTTCATTTTGCGCCATTACATTGAGTTTTTCTTAATCCTTTTGGGTGTTTTGGTTGAATGGTATTTTCGTTTCATCGATTGATCCTTCCCCTTAGTGCTCCAAGCATCGATTACATTGCTTTTATTGGGTCGATTGGGGAAATTCTCTCTATTTGATTGAAATTTTGCTGCATTAGCTTGAATGTTTTTGTGTTTGTTTCGCTTCGATTGAGTCATTCAATTTTAAATCCCTACATTTGCAAAACTCAAACTAATGTTTATTTTGTTTTCGATTTCAACTAGTACATTGTGTGCTTTCTTCATTGAAAAATTAGAAAAAATGTTTTGCATTCTTTCGTTGCATCGAAATTGAAACATTCCTTTGCATAACTAGCCTTTGTCATCTAGGAAGGAATTTTGTTTTCAATTTATTGCATTAGAGGCATTAAAAGTTTTCTTCGTATACTTTCTTTGTTTATTGTTGTTTGAAAGGTTTATATTCTTCTTATAACTACAATTCATCGAACTGAAATGATTTTCATTTGCATATAGTTTGCATTTAGGAATTTGAGCTCTAAATTCATTAGGGCCTTGAAATTGAAACATAATCCAAGATTAAATTTAAAATTTACTCAATGAACCTAATGCAACATTGGAACCTAACGCAACATTTCTAGTGGTCTAGGCTAGAGACGTGTTCCGACGTCTTAAAACCTAGTGGTTGTCGCTCTCCTGTTGGCTTCAGACAGCGCTAGTACAGACTTGTGCTCCCTATACCATCGCATATATAAAAGGAGACCCCTCTAGGTTGCAATCCTTTATCCATAGGAAGTCGAGTCTACTCCCTTGTAACCATGATACACCAAACACAACATTTGGGGATACTATCTCCACGTTGGTCATTTCTGTTTCATTTGATCACCAAGGTGTATATGACAGTTCACGGAAACCTGGTACACCCTCTTGCTTAGAATTCCTTAGAAGTCATTTCGATATTTCGTGACTTTTTAAACAAGAGAAGAGATCATCGAGCACTTGTCATTTCACACTCATTTCAAATTGAAAGTGACTAGAGTCCTCTTTTGCCTGTTTCTTGACTCTTAAAACATGAAACAATGAATTTTGGTTTCAGTGTTATAAAATTAATCACCTACGATCACACGCCTATTAAAAGTTTATTACTTGGCCTGATTGATCTCTTTGGTTCTTGTTTTGGCACCTTCAATTGGTTATCACTTTTCCTTCATGTTCTGATATACAGTCAAAGTGGCGGAACGTCCAGTTTCGTCATCCTCACTACCTCCTAGTGGTGGTTCTTTTCCGGAAATTTCTTTTGAAACCCCTCAATCTACTAGGTCTGTCGAGTTTTTGCAGCCTATTCTTCCATCTGTCCAACCCCTTGCTACTCGATTTCCACTTGACGAGCCAGTTGAGTTCAATTGGCCTCCTTCAATTTCTTGGTCTGGTTTTGGGGAAGAAGAAGAATTTCCTCCTCTTACGTCAGGATCACCTTTTGTTGCTGCTACGGTACCTCCTAGTCCCCGTAGTCTTTTCGAAGATCTTACGGTAGACTCAGATATGGATTCCTCCAGTCCTGTTGGCAATGAAGGAATGCATGTTTCCATAGGAGAATATCAACTTTTTTTTGAAGATCTCTCTCGTGCCTCTATCCAATCTTCTCCACCGTCAATCTCACTTCTGCTTGGATATAGATCCTTGAGTCAGATCATGTCCGGCATTGCCTCCATTACGCAATCCAGTAGAGTAACTCCTCCTTAGAGTTCAGTCCTACCTTTGTTAGGGCTATCACCTTCGACTCCTGGTTCATCGGTTACTGTCACATCTGTTCCAGTCCAACCGACAGTTTGGGTGGCTTCTAATTTAGTTTCCACTCCACCTGTGATTCCTGGCAGTCTTAATTTTTAAGAATATATGTTGGTTGTTCAGCAATAGAGTTCTCAAGGTTCTCAGCAGTCTCAAGCTCCTAGTAATCCTCGATTCCATCACTATGATGTTGTTGGTAATACCGTATATATCTATCTGCACCATTATAATGTGTCTGGTAATCGGGTCTATTTGCCTCCTATTGATCCTTATCACGTTGTTTATGATCCTTATCAAAATGTTACTCATTTGGGACCTACCCTACCTGCGCAACCCTCTGGCTTGCAAGGACAACCCACATCGGGACAACCTTTATCTCAGCAGGGCCCTGCTTCTGATCCATAGGGACAACCATACGATCCACAAGGCCAACCTTCACAAGGTCATCCTTTGGCCCAACATGGAAAACCCTCCCGTCTTTCAGGTCAACCTTTGAATCAACCAGGACCATCTTTTGGTCCTAAGGGAAAAAATTATCTATCACAGGGACAACCTGTTGCACCTCAATCACATCTGCATGTTCAGTATGGCCGAAATATTGTGCAACCAGGACAACCCTTTGGTCCTTCTCCGGGTCAACCTGGTTATCAGGGACAACGTGGTCCGTCGCAAACCATCAAGCCAACCTTTCCCACAAGGATAACTTATTGGTCCCCAGCAACAGTTTCAACGGCCAATTCAACTAGCTCAGCAACCGCTTCAACCTACCCACCAGCAGATTCCTTCGGTTCCGCAATTGGTTCTCCCTGTTTACCCTTCTCAGAAGCCTTCTCAACCTACTCTGCAAGTTCAACCTGCTCAACCGCAGGGTGCTTACTACCCTCAAGTATCATATCAACCGGTATATAACGCGCCCCAAATTCCTTACCCTCAAAATCCACCTGTGTATCATCAACCTCAAAGCCATGCTTACATTCCACACCAGAATCCTTATACTGCTCAGCAAGGACCTCCGTGGTCTACTTCGACTCCATATCTTGGTCCTCAACCCCAGTATCAACCGAATTATCCTGTTTCTAATCCCTATGATCCGAATCTTTCGGGACAGAATGTATGGGGACAGAATCCCGCTCGGACTGGGTGGATTGTACACACGCGTCCTTATCAAAGACCTCCAATGACTTTTAATACTCAATTACCATTTCTTCCCACGTTGGAATTACCTGATGTGTCAAAGTTGAAAAATGATCCTATTCTTCATAATCCATATTGGCCTCCGGTTCCGACCAATATTCCTGGTGATTGTCCTAAATTTGAGGGTAAACATGGTGAAGACCCCCAAATGCATGTTATGACTTACCACTTGTGGTGTTCCTCTAACTCTTAGGTTGACTATTCTATTCGGCTCCGTCTTTTCCAGCGAACTCTTACTGGTGCTGCTACAAAGTGGTACATTGAGCTGTCTCATGGAGTTTTTCAATATTTCAATTCCTTAGCTATGGCATTCCTTACACATTTCCAGTTGTCAGTCCACTATGAGACTGGGACGCACCTCCTTACCTCATTGAAACAGGACCGAGCTACTCATATCTCGAATCATATTCATGAGTGGAGGCAAGTTCGTCGCATGATCAAGTTTGAAATTCCTAATCAGCTTCTAACTCATTGGTTCACTACCTCCTTTGTCAATCGGATCACCAAAGACATAGCTATGGGGCATGTGTAACCGAGGAACAAGCCATTGCTTATGCCCAGTACCTAAATCTTGTGTACTCTCAATCCGGCTCTTTATATGATATCTTTCCTGATGCTCCTCGACCTGGAACTTCTAAACCTCCAGCGACTCCATCCGTTGATGGTATTATTGGTCCTATATCTCATACTTCTTAGAAGTCTCCATCTAATTCGAGGAAGCAGAAGTCTATTTCTTCTAATAATGTTGCTTCTCAGTAAGTTCATAATTCTCGCAAGCCCGCAGAAGTGAATGCCATTCAGGCCAATCCTACGGATAACACTTCTAAAGGTAAGAAGAAGGGTAAAGGTAAGGCCAAAGCCGATACCCCAAAACAGGATTCTTCGAAACCTCGTTCTGTTGATAGTACTCAACGCAAACCGAAGTATCCTTGTTTAATTTGTGACAAAAATCACTTCACCAAAAATTGTCCTAAACGATCCGAAGTGAGCCGATTGCTCAAAGGCACTCAAGGAGCTCTGGTTGTTCTTAAAGAACCTTTTCCTACTCAACAAACTTAGATGCTAGAGAAACCTCAGTCCTCTACCCGATTCAGTTCTTAGGCTTTTATGATGAATGAGCAAGAGACACGATAGATCGACCTACCTGGAATCCAATGTTGTTGTCATTCAAGAAAGAGTAGTAGCCTCTCGCTCCTGTCTTGGAAAATCACAATCCATCGTTGTTACGCCCGGATACCTGTACATAGAACAAAAAACAAGAACAACATACGAAATCATAGTTTCACTCATAAATATTAACCAGTCAAAAAGGGCTAAATCTATCGTATTACACAAACATCATAACACAATAGTGGAACCAAACAGTAGTCATGTATATATAAGTAGAAGGAAGAGGTACAACTGATGCTTTGACGTCGCAGTCTCCTCCCGCAGGGCTTAGCCGAAGCACATTTCAGTACCTGTCAAGGGATTCGAACGGGATGAGGGCATGGATTCAAGCTGTCCTCAACGTAGTTCCTTCTATCTATCTTCTCTAGTCATTCAACTATAGTATCAACTCTCAAAGTTCAGCTAGTTTTTACTAAGAGAGATAGCTTCTTTTATAGAGGAAAAGGAGGAGGTTGGGATCCCTACAAAGGTGGGAGGGAGTCCTATCCTTTAGGGGAGTTCCAAGGGAGGTGGAAACTAGTAACTAAAGGAGGGATTCTGTGGTTGTTTTAGTTCAACCACTCCCAATGACTCATCCTCGAGGTGGTTGGAATAGAACCTCCACCTCTATTTTTTTTTTTTAATTCCATAAACAGCTTGGCATGGGTGCTTAACTAGGACAGAGCGCCAACTAGCGCAAGCTCAGTGTTAATTTTCTTGCTTGGCGTGGGAGTGTAACTTGCTACTCGCGCTAAGGCAAAAACAAGGGTTTTTACGGTCCTGCTCAGAGAATTGTCAACAAGAGGAATGTAAATCTCATGTAAAGGAATGCAATGATGGTTTTTTCAAGGCATGACACCGCTTATTGGTCACAAAAAATACCCTCCAATGGGCAAGATGGGGATTGCAGGGACAGTGACAAAATGTTGTGTAACAGATGCCCCCTAAAGCATGAGGTCAGAGGGAGAGGGAGGGGTGAAATGCTTTATGAGAACGCATTTGAACCAAACACCACTGTCGGAAAACCTGCAATTACAAATACAACTGATATCTCTGATACATGAACATGTGGCATGGGCGCAGCCATCCATGATAGAGTATATATAAAAAATAAGATCCGAGGTATGGACGCAACCATCCAACAGTAAGGATCAACAAATAGACTCAGGTATGGTCGCAGCCATCCAATCAAAAGAGTCATGCAATAAGTTATAACAATCCACCAAAATCTGTAGCCTAAACTTTATGAGACAAAATCCAGGGTCTTGCGCTCCATCTTGACCCAAACAAGTACAATTTTATGCATGTGAATATATGAGCTGAAGTCAAACATGCAATAAAATCACCTGAAAGTTGTTAACAGGCACGAGAGAAACCACCAATAATGACAATGGCTCTCAAGGTACAATCGATACAATCCATGGGATGTGAACAGTGATCTGGCATCGAACATCCACAGAATCACTTGATCAAAGGCCAATGATGTGGACCTTGCGTCGAATGCAAAAAACCTACCATTAAGGAATGTGTTAGCGCTCGATTCTGCCACAGGCTGAAAGAGGCGAGGCTCGAGGCAACATCAAACCAACCTTAGCCTCGTAGCTAGCCCTACGAGGACAGGAGAGGGCTCTCTCCGGGTCAAACTCAGCAAAAGGATCTTCAAGGGGCTGAGATGACCGATAAGGAAAACTAATCTTAGGCTAGTAAACTGATAGAAAGGGGTTTTTAATAAATGTTGGGTTTCTGGGCTGTGTGAGGCAAAGAACAGCTTGAACAGAGAAATGTAATAAAAAACACAGATTGTCTCCTGAGGCAAGGTAGGCAAGAAAATCTAACATCAAATTGAGATTAAATGGAATGGCAAGACTGCTGAGGAGCCGACAAGGGCATAGAGGATGAATCCTTGTCGAACAGAAGAAAACATTAAATATGAACAAACTTAAAGGCAGAGCATACCAAATATGAATTCTACCTTAACACTTCATTTGTTCAATTGGAAATGATCATGAAATGACATGAACACATAACAGGCTACATATGAAACAAAAAAGGACACAAATGCTAAATTTCAAGCCACAGGAATCTCAGAAGCCAGCGCTGGGTATTTTCATTAAAATCTCTGTCAAAGACAGTACAATGGAAGCTCTGTTCTCTCTCCTACACTAACTCCCAGAACTCTCCTCCAAATGATTATTTTAATACATTAAATAAACTATTCTAGAAAAACAAATCGACCTCAAAACAGGGGCGCTGTTTCACCTGCAGTTACAAAAATAGAGATAGAGTCATCTTATGTTCTAAAATAGAAGATCGTTCCCCTTAAAATCCTCTGATGGCCAATTCAAAGATACCCACTGGATCTCAGATCATTAACTGAAGTCTTAAATAGAAGATTGGTTCCTATTTTCCTGCTCTGCGTTTAATTTGGGTTTGACTTTACCTTTGAATAAAAAATAATAATAATTTTTTTTAAAATAGCGCAATATCCTCTCCAATATCAGCGCACACATGTTTACAACTTGCTGCTGCATCAAGCCACTAGCTAGCAGAAAGCAACCGAGGCTAGCGGGTAGACTTCATTTGTGTTTTCGTCATTGACTGTTTCCTCCCAAAATAGATATCAACCCAACAGCACAGTCCTTCTGAAGATTTTTCCCCACATAACAAGATAATAATGCCACAGAAACACATGAAAAGGAAGATTTGAAGCAGACCTCCCATAACAGCAACGGACCCAACAACTCGAAGCTTTTTTGAAGAAAATTCTAGACCTAGGGAGAAAAGAAGGAAGACAACACCAAATTGGGCAACAGTCTCCACATGTACCATCTGACAAAACTCAAACCACTTGGCCCAATAATTGACCATCGAACTTCAGTACTGAGTTTCATAGCTATCAAAAGACGATGACTGAGATGTCACATGATCCTTTATGACAGGTATGCCGTGACTTCGAACCTGAGATTTGTTATGGAAGAGACAAAGCATCTACTGAGCAAAGGTTAAAACATGTTCGCAGGCAGCTGAAGACGAATTAAAACGAAATTGGGCGCATACAACCATTTTCCGGACTTCTGTTGATGCGTGGGTTGCTCGGCCCAGGTGGGTCGCTCGACGCCCATGGTGGGTCGCTCGAGCCCTACAACTCTGTCCACGTAGTTTAAAATGAAATCGGCCCTCCAATCTTCAAAACACCGATCTCTGCCTTGAATTGGTGAACCCATCATCTTGAATCAATGCTGCCTGAGCTTTCAAATCCTCAATGTCGGAGAATCATCTGTGTCAGAGAATGAAGCCTCAGGATCCCCTTTTTTTTATCATGAATAGAATAGGATTCACATTGATAGAATTATCTTTGTCCTTTTCCACATCGTCACTTCAAAGCTGAATTATCATTTTGCTTCCAATCAGCAAACAGGATTTCCTTTCTAAAATCACTATGGGCATGAGAATGTCCGTCCCTTGTCAAATTACTAGATTCATAATATGGCGCACCAGCCAGGTTCTTATACAGCAATCCACTTACTTCTAAATTTCCTTGCTCTGACATTCTGATTATTAATATGAAGAAGTTAGATTGCTCGGATCCACTCCTGCAGCTTCTAACAGATACTTCCACGTAGATTCACCCCTAACCTGTGAAATTACTGATCAAGGACAAAAGCCCCGAGGCAGACAAGGTCTTCATCCTTCGCAAGGAACCCCAATTTCGTGGCTTTCAATTTGAAACAACACCATTTCCCATCTGCACTTTCTCCCATTGTTTCATAGTCGACATATCCTGCTCCAAATCAATATAAATTTTGCATTTGTATTGATTGTAATTTCAATGCTTCATGAAGCAGTTGCACAAACTAGACTGGAATTCAATAACTCGAGAGTGCCCAGTATCCTGTGTAGTATCTGAGATTTTGGCAGCCTTTTGGTACTTTTGACATTGAAACTCTGTTTTACAATTTCCTTCTCTGATTGCTGATGATGTATTGTTCTCTTCTGTTTGTGCTTTTGCAGAGACAGGAACTGAGCTGCTGCCTTTTGAAGAGCTGGAGAATTTGATACATATTCTAAAAAACACATTTAATGAATTCTTCTTCAAAACATGGTTTTGAAGAAGAATCAATCCTGCATTATTTACAATGACATTCCTGAAATGAAGACTTTCTGAACCTTCCTCTGGTCTGTAAGCAAAACCCTGAGCTCCAGAATTAAAATTACTTCTTAATGACTGCAAATAAGGAGAACTGAACCTTGGTGAATTTGATTGCAGCAATCTGACAATAGACTGACAGGACGGAGTCTAACAGAATGCAGGCTCCAAGGTACCATAATAGAGTCTCTCAATCAAATTCTTGGATAATGAGTTGAAGTCGACAGGAAATGACCTGATCGAAGGTGGGCCATAATGTTTCCCACATCATCGATACGAGACAAAGGAACATGATAATAGTGAATCAGGACCAGCAGAGAATCAGAGGGAGGTTGAAAACTGCAGAGGAAAAACTCTCTTGAACATATCAGCAGCACGACACTGGATTTGGCAGTATTTGACATCAAAGGATATGAAGTCATGATGACGTGGCAAAGAGCGGATGAGAGGTCAAAAGAGATTACCCAAACCCATGGAGGCAAAAATGACGAAATGAGATGTCCCCAACCCGACACGAATGCAGACAAGTGCCATGTTCAAGAGCGACATACTGCCAACATAACTAAAACTTGGTTCCATTTTTCACCCACCATTTCTAGTGAGTACCCCAATTATTTTTTGAAACAAGCTTGAAGAGGATAGCATATGCTTGCGCTGTAATTTTTTCCTTCGGACAAATCCATCTTAGTATATTTTACGAGCCCTAGGAAGGAGGAACTCGAGTAACATCATGGCGACAAAATCCGATGTCACTAGTGTTTAATGAGTCTAACAAAGGGGGAACTCGGCATCTTTTCATGTTTAGAGAGTTTGAAAAGAAGGCAAAAAAGAAAACTTCAACTGTCCCTTTTTGTAGGTAGTCTCGCAGATCCGAAAAGGTACAAAATTGTGTCTGCGAGAACCTCTTAGTCGCGATAGGCTAAGGTATTCCTTTTTCGTAAATAATCTATCCCAACCCGAAAAAGGGTTAAACGTATACTGGGTGAATATCATTTTCGCAGCCATTTAACGAGTTCAAAACGACAAGATTCTCGACAATATTTTCAATTTTAGAGAGTCAGAAAAGAGCTGAAAGATGACTCCAGTAGTGACTTTTTTGTGTTTTTACCAAGTCTGAAAAAGTATAAAATATAACTCGTTACTTCATCATTATCGCATAAAAACCTGTTGCTGCACAAGAGACACGTGTAAAACCCATTCCTCAAATATAATATAATAAAATAATCGAAAAATATGTCTTAAAGCCTAATTAGGGTTGTGAAAAAGTTATAAAATGCCAAAAATGGTAAAAATAATTACTTTTCACTTTTTACCTCTTGTGGAGCAATAGTTACCCATTTCACTGTGCAATCTTGCAGCGACGATAGCGGTCAATCTAGTAGACCAATCTCAAATCCGTCAGTTCCAGGTAAGAGCTGAGATCCCTCTTGTCATTTTAATTTATTTCTTACTATCTGCAATTTCCAATTTTGAATTCTGGGGGAGGAAATGTAAATATTAGGGCATGGCGGTCGGCGCGGGTTTCGGGCACGGAGTCGTGCCAACCGCCCAATTTTCTACACTAGGGCACACCAACGGCGCAAATCATTTTCATGTAAAATGTTAATCAAATACCCCAATTATTCACAAATTTAAGGTTCAAAAATGGCTAATACCACTCATATGAATGTGTTTGCAGGTAGAAAGAGGTAAAATGGTCATAGAATGGAAAGAACGAGAACATAGCGAAGAAGACGACCTTGTCATGGAAAACGAGAGAGTCATGGAAGCTCTTAGAAATTGTGGTTTGAAAAAATTCTTCCTAACGCCATGTCTCCAAGCCCAACCAGAGTTATTACAGTATCTTATCAGCATATGGGATGAAAATCAAGAGAATTTCATCCTTCAGGATCAAGAACTTGAGATTGAAGTCTCTGACGTCTATTTCATAATAGGATTATCGCGGAGGGGAGTAGCACCGATCCTAACCGGCACTCTGGCCCTGCATGGAAAACATGACCATGGTGATAGACAAGGTATGTCCAGGAGCGCGGAAAGGATCAGGCAATGGGAAAGTTGATATCCAGACTATCCCAGACTTGACACTCAGAGTAGTGCTACATACCATCACACGAGCTGCGGGATCACAAGCACTGCATGAAGCAACAAAGACACAGTTGCTTCTTGCTGTAAACTGCTTGGCACCGACCATCTACAACTGGGTAGAGGTCGTGACAATAAACATGAAACGCCAGCTAACAAAATGCAAGAATACCAAATTGAAGCAATTTGGTTATGGATCTATTCTAGTATCATTCTTCTTGGAACGACTACCCATTTTCCAGCGATAGGAGGTCATAGTCCCGACACCACCAGCGAGAGAACCACGGATGGCCTGATGGGAAACTCTGATGCCAAGGGCAGGGGACGGTCAATAGATGTCCTGGAGACCAGAATTCTTTGATTGGCTCCACCGACAACTGATTGTCGTGGAGGACTGGCCCTACTCTGGTAGAGATTTCACTGAAGATCCAAACCTCCCACTCCCAGAGGGAGAGGATTGGGATGAAGATTTGGGTGAGACTCATTTTTAAGTTTCATGAGTGTTATGATTTTTTTATATATATATGTGTGTTCTAACATTAAATCCGTGTGTTTACAGATGTTGACCCAGAGAGACCCGCAGGCATGTCACCGATAGCGAGGTGAATCCCTCACGATTTCAACCATCAAGGCGAGGGTGACAAGGAAGATGAAATAGTGCGTAATCTGGAGGGAATCACCCGAGGAGTCCCAAACTATGCACGATCTGACGACATTCCACGCGCCTACCAGAGACATACTATACGGGTGCCCAGCCAAATTCACCGCTTGTTGAGGCGGATTGTATGGGCAGTGACATGTTATCATGAGCACCATGCTAATTAGACACCTAGGTTTTATTTTCATCTGCATATTTTGACGATGTGATGTCTCGGGATGTAACAGAAACACACATATATTTTTTAAAGTTATGATGCACATAGCTGCAAACATGCGATATATATATATATATATATATATATATATATATATATATATATATATGTATATATATATGTATATATATATGTATATATACATATATATATACATATATATATACATATATATATACATATATATATATATATATATATATATATATATATATATATATATATATATACATCTATTTTATTACATGGATATTTTACATGTGATGATGATTTTACAAATTACGCAAATGTCTATCTAACACAATGTTAGCCATTGTATCAGTTAATGTATTCATTCGTCTAGGAATATGCTGATATGTAATAAAATCAAAATGTATTTCTAGCAAACGAATACGTAAATACAATCTCAGAATATGCGTATTTCTAACTGAATAATGACTATTGAGTTGTAGAACGACAATTTGTGAATCTAGATTTACAAGCAATGTGTGTATGCCGAGGTTGATTGCTTCAGTTAATAGCTCAATAACAGCGCTATATTCATCGAAATCGTTTGTAGCTCGTCCTAGACAAATACCTTGTAGATCTATCAACTCACCAGCAGGATCATACATTACCCAAGCTACCGAAGACAAATTCCTGGTACTGCGGAAAGCACCATCCACGAAACCGACATAAGGGGTAATAAACATCTAAACCATAAAGAAGACCCAATAAGCAAGAAAAAGCTCACAAAACACAAACCAAAACATGTTCAAAAATTGAAAATGACACCTATTACACATGGATGACTCATGCATAATATTTTTTGAGATACAACCCATTTCTGGGTTGTTCAAGAGGATGACCTTCGTAATCAATAAGCTCATAGGCCCCATTCTGCAATACATGTTTAATGATGTAGGGCCCATGCCCAATAGGTTGAAATTTGTCTGCCCCCAGCTTATCATGAGCTTGGTCATACAGGAGGACAAGATCTCCTTCAACGAAAGAACGAGGGGAAACTGATTGGTCAAAATGAGCCTTGACCCGCTTTTTCTGTGCTTCGATAACCAAAGCAGAAAAGCAGCGGGTTTCATCCAGTCTTTCTAAATAAAGGAGACGTTCTTCCTCCAGCGAAGTATTTGGCAGTAATTCAATAGCTAACTTGAGAAAAGGTATTTCACATTCAATCGGGAGAGTAGCTTCCAGGCCATAAACCAATTGGAAAGGAGTGAACTCGATTGCACTCTTAACTAAGGTTCAGTATGCCCAAAGAGCTGAAAATAACATGAGATGCCAATTTCATTTATGGATCCAAATCATACGCTGAAGCATAGTGACAAGGATTTTGTTCACAGCTTCAACCTGGCCATTGGCTTGAGGGTAGTATGGTGTTGAGCTGTCGTGACAGAGACCCAAATTAGAAGTCAACTCCGCCACCATATAATGCCAAAAATGGGAACCATGATCGGTAACAATGGCTTGCGGGACACCAAACCTAGCAATAATGTGATTGAATATGAACAAAGCAGTTGTTTTACTGTCGGCGGCAAGTGTAGGCATTGCTTCATCCCATTTGGTGAAGTAGTCCAAGGCTACGACAATATAAGCATGCCCCCCCCCCCCGCCGAGTGAGGGTTACACGTCATAAAATCGATGCCCCACTTCGCAAATGGACCAACGGTAATGAAAGGATGAAGAGGAATGGGTGGCGCACGCATCTTGCATTGGTAAATTTGGCAATCATGGCATTTATGAACTGTGACAATGCAGTCTTTGAAAATAGAGGGCCAAAAATAAACAGCACGAAGGATTTTTTGAGCAGTAGCATAACCAAACATGTGACCGCCACAGGCGCCACTGTGACAGTCATTGAGGACTTTCTCAGTTTCCTCGAGGGTCAAACACCGATGGACAATGGAATCTACTCCGACACAATAAAGGGTATCCCCGACTATACGATAAGGTTGCGACTGATGGCGGATGCATCGGCGGGAATCCTTCGTCAACTCAGATCTAAAAGACGAAGTATGGAGATAAACGATGATATCACCATACCATGAATTGAGGGTGCTAATAAAGAAAATTGAATTGTCTGTATGGATTCCTCATAATGAAAAGGAGCGGAGTCAGAAGGGAGAGAACCAAAAAAAAAAAAACTAATGATTTCTAAGACTTGGCAACAGTAAATTCCAAATCAAACTCTTGGAGGATAACAATCCATTTAGAGTATTTTCCCCCCATCAATTTTCAAGACAATATGTAATTCATGGGGTTACAATCAGAAATCGTCGTCATTGTGCGTAAGAGAATATAATGACGAAAACGTTGGACTGCTTGAACTATAGCTAACGCTAATTTCTCGACATGAGCATAATGAGTTTCTGGGTCGAGAAGGTTATGATACAATTAATAGATAACATGCTCATCACCATCATCATTGTCTTGTACCAAAACCATCGCAATCATGCTGAAAGCGGCAGCTAAATAAAGGGAAAAATCACGATGATAATTGGGGGGCGAGTAGAGGAGCATTGACAAGTAATGTCTTCAATGCATCAAAATATTTCTGAGCGATTTCATCCCAACAGAAAGGAACGCCCTGCTTCAACAATCGTGTGAATCCTTTAGCTACTTCGACATAGTTAGGTATAAAACGAAGTAAAAAATTATCTTTCCCTTGTAAACTCTGCAACTGGTGCAATGAGGAAGGAGAGGGGAGATTAATAATATTCTCAACTTTGAGAGGATCGAGGAAAATTTCGTCTTGAGACACGATAAACCCTAAGAGTCTACCGGAATCAACACAGAAGACACACTTGTGTCGATTAAGCCGAATGTTATAGTGTCTACAACAAAGAAAAATATAACGAAGAGGTCAGGGTGATCCCTACGCTTAGCCGAATGAGTCGGAAGGTCATCCAGGTAAGGCTGCACAATGTGACGAATATCATGAAAGGTGTAGGACATTGCGCACTGAAATGTGGCCCCAGCATTCTTTAAACCAAAAGGAAGCTTCTTATATGAAAAGTTACCCCAAGGACAGATGAAGGTAGTCTTGTTTTGATCATTCAGGTGAATGTTTATCTGATTATAACCAGAAAAACTGTCCACAAGGGAAAAAATATCGCTCCCAACACAGTCGTCAATGATCTGATTGATGAAGGGAGTAGGATAATTATCCTTGGGACAAGCTCGATTGATATCACGATAGTCAACATAGCCACGAATAGTGCCCTATTTCTTTTCTACAGGAACAATATTAGAGACCCACTCTGTCAAGGGAATTGGATAAATGAAACCAGCTTTGAGAAGCTTTACCACTTCAGCTTTAATCACAGCAGCTTTCCGAGGATGAACCGAACGAAGACACTGGAGAACAGGTTTCGAACCGGGGTAATATGAATTGCATGTACCACAATGCTAGGATCAATGTCGGGCATTTATTCGTAGGACCACTCAAAGACATGACGGAATTTGCGAAAAAGGTTAGTATATACTTGTACTTCATCGGAAGAACAAGTGACCCCGATATGGATGTTCTCAAAAATTCCTGGTTTAATGGAAATGTCAATAGGCATCGTCTTTATAATGATACACAAGTTACCTTCTGAAAAAACTTCATGAATCTAAATAGGCATTTGAAGCGGAGGAGAAGGAACCTGAGAAGTAAAACGCTCAAGACAAGTAGACATGGCCCTGAAACTTGGGAGAAATGAGGAATGATGATGATTATCGTCCCATGGGAGATCTTCGAGAGACATGGTTTCCACGATGGCCTCATCGGAGGGAAACACTTCTTTCAAAGGATCTAGTGAATCAAAATCACCAAGCCAAGGGGATTGAGAATAAATGTCAAGATACATGCTCGAAGGATCAGAATCAGGGGACGGAGTATCCGACGCGGCGATGAGTTCACAATAATCAATTTCAATCGGACTCAATGGAAACGAATATCCGAAAGAATCGATCTGTTTAGGGGAAGGAATAACCCATGGGTCATCGGTGTGAGAAATCATGTTGACCTTAACAGTATTTGGTGGTGGAAGAGGGAAAATACCCATGAGAGCAGGATCCTTGAAAAGTCCTGGCCCTACGCTCTCGTAGGGAGTAGGAACCTTATCCACATACGAAACATTGTTCTCAGAAGAAGAAGTGAAAAGATACAATTGATCAACAGTAATAATCTTTCCTTCATGCGGGAATTTCAAAACACAAAAGAGAGTGGACGGAACACAGAGCATTGCATGAGTCCAACAGCGACCGAGGAGAATATTATAATTGAGTTTAGCATCAACGACTTGAACTTCGGCATTGACTGTCTTCCCTTCTAATATGATCGGTAAACTAGCGAGAACACCAAGAGGTTTAGACTCTCTTCCGTCAAATGCTTCAAGGGAATTGGGTGACGAGGTGAGATCTGGAGAACCAACGGCTTTCCAACAAGTAGATTACATAACACAGGAAAATTCACCCTCTTCCACGACTACCCAATGAATGTTCAAACCATTTATACCAACTTGAATGATGAGTGCAATTTGGTATGGGAGTCGCAAGACGAAATTCTCTAAATAGAAATCAAGAAAGCTAGTATCAGCAAGATCAACCCCACCTATCGCGGATAACAACGCTTTCCTTTGTGATGGACAACTCTGAAGTACTTCTAACGCAGACATTGCAGATGGCACCTGAGCTAAATCCTCAACAATATTGTAATGTTGAGCGGCACGGGCATTGGGATTGTACGAAGACTTGCAGAGGACACCTTTGGAAGGTGGTCGCATAATGGATTCAGTATTAGGTCGTTCAATCTCAAGAGGACTAGAAACAGGTGGACTATGAGGACCATCAGCGATCTCCTTCCACATTTCCTGACGTGAACCAGAATAATCTTTCGATCGAGTAGTAATAGAAATAGGTGCAGAACCATTCATCATAAAAACCTGAGAACCGAATGGGGTACAAGACTGAGGTTTCTCTAAAATCTGAGTTTGTTGAGTAGGAAAAGGTTCTTTAAGAACAGTCGGACCTCCTTGAGTGCCTTTGAGAAATCGACTCACTTCAGACCATCGAGGACAGTCTTTGGTGAAGTGCTCTTCGTCACAAATTAAACAAGGATACTTCGTTTGCGTTGAGTACTATCAATAGAACGAGATTTCGAAGAATCCGGTTTCGGGGTATCAGCTTTGGCCTTACCTTTACTCTTCTTCTTACCTTTAGAAGCATTATCCGTAGGATTGGCCTGAACAACATTCACTTCTGCGGGCTTGCTAGAATTCGGAACTGACTAAGAAGCAACATTATTGGAAAAAGTAGACTTCTGCTTCCCAGAATTCGATGGATACTTCTGAGAAGTCTGAGATACAGAACCAATAATACCGTCTGGAGGTTTAGAAGTTCCAGGTCGACGAGCATCAGGCAAGATATCATATAAAGCGTCGGATTGAGAGTACACAAGATCGAGGTACTAAGCGTAAGAAATGGATTGTTCCTCGGTTACACATGCCCCCATAGCTATGTCTTTGGCGATATGATTGACAAAGGAGGTAGTGAACCAATGAGTTAGAAGCTTATCAATAATTTCAAACTTGATCATGCGAAGACGTTGCCTCCACTCATGAATATGATCCGAGATATGAGTAGCTCGGTCCTGTTTCAATGAAGTAAGGAGGTGTGTCCCGGTCTCATAGCGGACTAGAAACTGGAAATGTGCAAGGAATGCCATAGCTAAGGAATTGAAATCTTGAAAAACTCCATGAGACAGCTCAATGTACCACTTTGCAGTGGCACCAGTAAGATTTCGTTGGAAAATACAGAGCCGAATAGAATCAGCAACCCAAGAGTTAGAGGAACACCACAAGTGGTAAGTCATAACATGCATTTGGGGGTCTTCACAAGGTTTACCCTGAAATTTAGGAGAATCACAAGGAATCTTGGTCGGAACCAGAGGCCAATACGGATTATGAAGAATAAGATCATTTGTCAACTTTGACACATCAGGTAATTCCAACGTAGCAAGAAATGGTAATTGAGTATTAAAATTCATCGGAGGTCTTTGATAAGGACCCGTATGTACATTCCACCCAGTCCGAGCAGGATTCTATCCCGAAAGATTTGGATCATAGGGATTGAATCAGGATATTTCGGTTGATACTGGGGTTGAGGACCAGGATATGGATTTGAAGTAGACCACGGAGTTCCTTGCTAAGAGGTATAAGGATTATGTTATGGAATGTAAGCATGGCTTTGAGGTTGATGATACACGGGTGGATTTTGAGGGTAATTAATCTGGGGCGTGCTATATACCGGTTGATATGAAAACTGAGGGTAGTAAGCGCCCTGCGGTTGAGCATGTTGACCTTGCGAAGTAGGTTGAGCAGGGTAAATAGGTAGAACCGGCTACGGAGCCAAAGGAATCTACTGGTGGGGAGGTTGAAACGGCTGCTAAACTGGTTGAACTGGTTGTTGAAACTATTTTTGGGTACCAACAGGTTGTCCTTGTGGGAAAGGTTGGCCTTATGGTTGCGACAGACCAGGTTGTCCCTGATAACCAGGTTGACCCGGAGAAGGACCAAAGGGTTTTCCTAGTTGCACAATAATTGGGCCATACTGTACATGTAGCTATGATTGAGGTGCAACAGGTTGTCCCTGTGATGGATAATTTTTCCCCCCAAGACCAAAATATGGTCCCGGTTGATTCAAAGGTTGACCTGAAAGACCGCAGGGTTTTCCATGTTGGGCCAAAGGCTGACCTTGTGAAGGTTGGCCTCGTGGAACATATGGTTGTCCTTGTGGACCAGAAGCAGGGCCCTGTTGAGCTAAAGGTTGTCTCGATGAGGGTTTTCCATGCAAGCCAGAGGGTTGCGTAGGCAGGGTAGGTCCCAAATGAGTAACAGTATGATAAGGATCATAAACAACCTGATAAGGATCAATAGGAGGCAAATAGACCAGATTACCATACACATCATAATGGTGTGGATAGATATATACGGGATTACCAACAGAATCATAGTGATGGAATCGAGGATTACCAGGAGCCTAATACTACTGAGAACCATAAGAATTTCTGCTGAGCAGCCAATATATGTTCTTCAAAAGTAAGACCTCCAAGAATCACAGGAGGAGTGGAAACTGAACTAGAATCCACGCAAGCCATCGGTTGGACTGGAATGGATGTGACAGTAACCGACGAACCAGGAGTCGAAGGTGATAGCCCTAATGAAGGTAGGACTGAATTATGAGGAGGAGTTACTGTACTAGATTTCATAATGGAGGCAACACCAGACATGATCTGACTCAAGGATCTATTTCCAAGTGGAAGTGAGGTTGACGGCGGAGAAGATTGGATAGAGACACGGGAGAGATATTCAGGAAAGAGTTGATATTATCCTGTGGAAAAATGCATTCCTTCACTACCAACAGGACTGGAGGAATCCATATCTGAGTCTACCGTAAGATCTTCAAAAAGACTACGGGGACTAAGAGGTACCGCAACAGCAGCAAAAGGCGATCTTGACGTAAGAGGAGGAAATTCTCCTTCTTCCTCAAAACTAGAACAAGCACTTGAAGGAGGCCAATTGAACTCAACTGGCTTGTCAAGCAGAGATCGAGTAGCAAGGGGTTGGACAGACAGAAGAATAGGCTACGAAAACTTAACAGACCTAGTGGATTGAGGGGTTTCAAAAGAAACGTCTGGAAAAGAACCACAACTAGGAGGCAGTGAGGACGATGAAACTAGATGTTCCACCACTTTAACTATATATCAGAATAGGAAGGAAAAGAGATAACCAATCAAAGGTGCCAAAACAAGAACCAAAGAACTCAATCAGGCCAAGTAATAAACTTTTAATAGGCATGTGATCGTAGGTGATTAATTTTATAACACTGAAACCAAAATTCATTGTTTCACGTTTTAAGATTTGAGAAACAGGCAAAAAATGACTCTAGTCACTTTCAATTTGAAACTAGCATGAAAGGACAAGTGCTCGATGATCTATTCTCTTTTTTAAAATGTCACGAAAAGATAGAAATGACTTCTCAGGAATTCTACGCAAGAGGGTGTACCAGGTTTTCGTGAACTGCCATATACACCTTGGTGATCAAATGAAACAGAAATGAGCAAGGACTTCACGTACGTGGCGGTAGTCTCCCTGAATGTTGTGTTCGGTGTATCACGGTTACAAGGAAGTAGACTCGGCTTCCTATGGATAAAGGATTGCAACCTAGAGGGGTCTCCCTTTATATACACGATGGTATAGGGAGCACAAGTCTGTACTAGCACTGTATGAAGCCAACAAGAGAGCGACAACCACTAGGTTTTAAGACGCCAAAACACGTCTCTAGCCTAGACCACTAAAAATATTGCGTTAGGATCCATTGTTGCCTTAGGTTTATTAAGTAAATTTTAAAGTTAATCTTGGATTATGTTTCAATTTCAAGGCCCTAACGAATTTGGAGCTCAACTTCCTAAATTAAAACTATATGAAAATGAACATCATTTCAGTTTGATGAATGCTAGTTATAAGAAGGATAGAAATCTTTCAAACAACAACAAACAAAAAAAGTATACGAAAAAACTTCTTATGCCTCTAATGCAATAAATTGAAAACAAAATTCCTTCCTAGATGACAAAGGCTAGTTATGCAAAGGAATGTTTCAATTTCGAAGCAAAGAAAGAATGCAAAAAACATTTTCTAATTTTTCAATGAAGAAAGCACACAATGTACTAATTCAAATTGACAACAAAATAAACATTAGTTTGAGTTTTGTGAATTATGGATTTAAAATTGATTGACTTAACTGAAGTGAAACAAACACAAAAACATTCAAGCTAATGCAGCAAACTTTCAATCAAATAGAGAGAATTTCCCAAATTGACCCAACACAAGCAATTTAATCGATGCCTGGAGCACTAAGGGGAAGGATCAATCGATGAAACGAAAATACCATTCAACCAAAACACTCAAAAGGATCAAGAAAAATTCAATGTAATGGCGCAAAACAAAACAAGGTTGAAAACAATCAAAGAGACTTGTGTTTCAAACAGAAGGCTCAATGTACAAGAACACTCAGAAACCCTAAGGCCTTAAATGACACTGATAAGAAAATGGATAAACAAATGAAAGAAAGAAGTCTACAGTAGTCAACACAATTCCAAAGGCTAAATCACACCCAAAAAATAACCCAGAAGCAAGCACAATTGACCAAAAGACTCATTAAGGAGGTCAAACCAAAACCTACAAGGGTTGGCGTGACTGTAAGGCTATAATCCGTGCCAAACAGGGGTTGGCGTGAGTGCAAAAAGAGAAACCTACGCCAATCAATGCGACTATTCAGACAAAAACTGCGCCAAGCTAGATACCTATGGAGAAAGAGGAAAAAACAAAAATTAATGAGCATAGGCCAAACTTGACACTCTGGAGCTGAACAGAGGATGGAAATTAAGCAAGAAAACCAAAAAAAGACAAAAAACAAAATTGATAATCAAAACTGATCCAACAGGATGAAACGAAAAACTTGCACTGATCCCCAGTGGAGTCGCCAATTTGTTACGTAGGTAAATCCTCTCTGTGGACAAAGATGATCCCTCGAGCCCTAGGGTGGGTCTAGAAACAAAAGGACATGCTAAAGTGTTGCTTCCTAGTTAATGAATGAAAAAGAGACATAGTAGATCGACCTACCTGGAATCCAATGTTGTCGATGTTACAGAAAGAGTAGTAGCCTCTCGCTCCTGCCTTGGAAAATCATAATTAGTTCGTTGTTACGCCCGGATACCTGCACATAGAACAAGAAACAAGAACAACAGACGACATCATAGTTTCACTCATAACTATTAACCAGTCAAAGAGGGCTAAAGCTATCGTATTACACAAACATCATAACACAATAGTGGAACCAAACAGTATTCATGTATATATAAGTAGAAGGAAGAGGTACAACCGATGCTTTGACGGTGCAGTCTCCTCCAGCGGGGTTCAGCCGAAGCGCGTCTCAGTACCTGTCAAGGGATTCGGATGAAATGAGGGCATGGATTCAAGCTCTACTCAACGTAATTCCTTCTATCTATCTTCTCTAGTCATTCAACTATAATATCAGCTCTCCAAGTTCAACTAGTTTGTACTAAGAGAGATAGCTTATTTTATAGAAGAAAAAGAGGAGGTTGGGATCCCTAAAAATGTGGGAGGGAGTCCTATCCTTTAAGAGAGTTCCAAGGGAGGTGGAAACTACTAACTAAAGGAGGGAGTCTGTGGTTGTTTCACTTCAATCACTCCCAATGACTCATCCTCAAGGTGGTTGGAATAGAACCTCCGCCTCTATTTTAAAAAACATTCCATAAACAGCTTGGCACGGGTGCTTAACTAGGACAGAGCGCCAACTGGCGTGGGCTCAGTGTTAATTTTCTAGCTCGGTGCGGGAGTGTAACTTGCTACTCGCGCCAAGGCAAAAACAAGGGTTTTTACAGTCCTGCTCAGCGAATTGTCAACAAGAGGAATGTTACTCTCATGCAAAGGAATGAAGTGATGATTTTTTCAAGGCATGACACTATTTATTGGTCACAAAAATGACCCTCCAATGGGCGAGATGGGGATTGTAGGGACAGTGATAAAATTTTGTGTAACATATGCCCCCTAAAGCATGAGGTCTGAGGGAGAGGGAGGGGCGAAATGCTTTATTAGAACGCGTTCGAACTAAACATTGTTGTCGGAAAACCTGCAATTACAAATACAACTGATATCTCTGATACATGAACACGTGGCATGGGCGCAGCCATCCATGATAGAGTATATATAAAAACTGAGATCCGAGGTATTGACGCAGCCATCTAGCAGTAAGGATCAACAAATAGACTCAGGTATGGTCGCAGCCATCCAATCAAAAGATTCATGCGATAATTTATAACAATCCACTAAAATCCGCAGCCTGGACTTTATTAGACAAAATCTAGGGTCTTGCGCTCCATCTCGACCCAAACAAGTACAATTTCAAGCATGCGAATATATGAGCTGAAGTTGAACATGCAAGAAAATAACTTGATTACCATCCAATGACTAAAGTTGTTAACAAGCACGAGAGAAACCACCAATAATGACAATGGCTCTTAAGGTACAACCGGTACAATCCATGGGATGTGAACAGTGGTCTGGTGTCGAACATCCTCATAAGAACTCGATCGAAGGCCAATGATGTGGACCTTGCGTCGAATGAAAAAATCCTGCCATTAAGGCATGCAGGCTCCAAGGTACCAGAATAGAGTCTCTCGATCAAATTCCTGGATAATGAGTTGAAGTCGACAGGTGTTGGGGTTCCCATGTTTTGGCTAGATTGGCAAGACCAAAAGATGAGACAACATCAGAACCACTTTGGGACCTTAGGATCTAGCCCTCCTAGGTCCAGAGAGGGATCTCTCTATACAAGTCAAAGGATATGTCTTTGAAGCTCTAAGTTATGATTTTATCTAGTTGTAGGCTCAGGGTTGTTGGATTGATTGTTTGTGTTTGGTTAGAGGGAATCAGGAGAAGAAGGTCCAATTATAAGACAAGGATGAGCAAAGGGGAAGCTAGGCAGAGACAGATAACTCAAAGAACATCAAATCCATTGGGCTATGGAGTCAAGAAAGGATTTATTTGTGTTCAATGTGCAAGCTTTCAGTTGGGCTAGTCATCTAGGGCATTTGGATCTTAAAGGAGATATTTGGAATGGGACATTAAGGACTGAAAATGAAAGGAGGAGAACCATCCAACTCTGTCTATAGATCAGGCTAGAGGTCATTTAACTCCAGGCCTGCTTGGACAGAATTAGAGGCGAAACAAGGGTTCTTGGAAAGGTTTAATTGAGATGGAAAGGTCCTAGAGAGGCAGAGATCAGGTTCTAGACCTCCAGGGTTCTCAACACATTCAACTAAATCCTACCAAGAACATCTAAACACAGATTTCATTAATTCATACATCAGAGAGCAGGCAATAACATCCACTACACTGGTTAAATCAATTGAAATCAATATTCAGACACACATATAAGCAGAAAACATTGAGGTAGGGAGAGTAGGAAATATAGGGCACCTATCAAGGGTGAATCCTATATTATACTTCTGTTTCCTACCAGTAGAAATGAAATGAAATGTAGGATGCAATGAGAGAAAGTCAATCACAAATACAGAGAAAGGAAAACATCACCAGCTGCCTTAGATCAGGATCCAAAGAAACATGCTTGTCATATTAAAAACAACACCAATTAGGTACATCATAGCCCACAGCTTGAACATTCAGTCTGAATACATCTAATCTTAGTCTATCTTACAATATACACAGAGAACTTATCTCAAGAGGAGAATACTTGCATTTCACTGATATCTCATCAACAACCATTATAATGTTTCTGTCTGTGCTTTATAGCAAAGGGTGGGCCTAAGATCGACTAAAGGAGTAGGTGAAAATTAAATGTATCATTAAACACAACAATGGATGCAGGGCCGAAACCCATTCTGCTTGACCTGCTATGTATTTAATCTCTGTCACCTTCCTTGTGAAAGAATGATCTGCTTTGGATATGATCTTGACCTTTTGGCTTGTTGTACTCTAGGTGATTTGAACAAAAAATGAAATAAACTGCTAGAAAGGTCTGTCTCATAAATGTCTGACTGTTTTTGAACTGTAGTTAGGGCGGAAATCTTTTCAGGGACATTCTGCATAATAAAAGTTATATGGGCGCCCTGTACTTGATAAAGAAAAACATTCTGCTGACAAATAACACTGATGGTACCTTTCACCGTGCTCAGGATCTTTTGGATCGATCCTCGGGGTCTTCAAACTGCTGCTTTGCCTTCTACAAATCCCTGAAGGAGCTCTAAAGTCTTTTGTTTCTTGCCTTGAGTTTTCTGATGTCCTGTAATAATCTGCTGCTTCATTTCTACCTCTGACAGGTTAGCTCGAGCTTTAATGGCACTAGAGGGCTTTCCACAAAGTTTTAGGCATGTTCCTTCAATGACAGTCTTGTCTTTACCTTCCCGGGCCATCTCTCATAAATTCAGCCGTTGAAGGCGACCTTCATCGACTTCTCCGTCACTGTAAGAGAGGTTCTGCAATTATGGCGGAAATTCACCATTGAAAACCCTGCAAAACAACCCACCTGTGAGGAAAACCATGGACAGGGATGATGAAGGCGGCGAGGACAAGATGTGGTCGTGGAAAATAGCCATGCAGATGGAGAACTGGGGAGAAATCGCGAAAAACGATGACAGAATGCTCTGGTGGAGGAATAATGAAACACAGAGTGAATACACGTAATAGACGAATGAAAACATTAAAAAACACGGCAAAACCAAAGATATAGTGACGGAAACGAAGAATGTACGGGACGTACACGTGGAGGTGACGTGGCGGGACCGGGAGACCACGGAATAGTCAATGACGAACGGATGAATCTGGACCGTCAATGGGGTGGAGATCTACAGCGGAAACACGACGGAATTTGGACCCGGGATACAGAGGAGGCAGGTTAACGGGGGGCGCAGCTTCGATGAATTACAACCGCAGGATGAAGCGCTCGAGATCGGACGGTTCGCATAGATTCCACTGCGCGACTTTGAACTGAAGATTAATGCGTGAAATGAAAGCGGTTTTGCTGTCGTACCAAAGACAGGTGTCAAACGATGGGTGGAATCGCTGGTCCTCCAGGAAAAACCACCAGTACGCGAAAAGTGGTGCGGAATAAACCAGGCAGTTTTGGGAAACAGCGCGTGGAGTGGGGACCACCATTTCGGGCGCGCTCTGCGCCGTCAGATCACATATTAATTGGACGGTGGAGATCTGAACAACGCAGGGTTAACTCGGCAGCAAGTTTGAACAGATCGACGGAGTACGGGAGGTCGACCAGCGCGGAGTTTAACGGGATGTGTACCCCCCGTAGTTGACCAGTCGATCGGGGTTTGACCGTCGATCAACGGCCAATATGTACTACAGGGCCTCACCTCATTTGGTCTGTACAAGAAAATGGTAGCCCCCGTAACCACCATTTTTGTGGTGGCTCCGCCCATGCACCACCACATGTCGCCAGCGCGCCACCAATGCTCGTTTACAAAGGTTTTTTGATGATTTTCGCGCGGAGAAAGGTTTGGGGGAGCTAAGCACCTGACGGATTTAGAGTTGGTCATGGCACTAGGACTCATGGGAAAAAAGTGCGGGGGCTAATTGCGAAAGGGGCTAGGCTCAACATAATGTTTAGAGTGGGTTTTTCAAGCCTTTTTGATGTAATTTGAGGCCATGGGAGAGCAACGATAGAAGGACCAAGGTGTATTTGAATGAAACCGAGGGTGTATGGAGGATCTGATGGGGATTTTGGGGGGTCTAGTGGGAAAACGTGGTGTTTGCAGTGATACGAGGGGCAATGAATGGCCTTTTTGGAAAAGGGGCAGCAGATAGGATTTATACAAGGAAAAGCACTCAGAGACTTCAAGGAGAATGGTTTTTCAGGGAAAGGCATCCCTTGAAGGCTCAACAATCATTCAGCCCCTAGCTTTCTTTTCAAGAATTTCATAGGGGGGCTAACAACAGGAAGTGACATGATCGAAGGTGGGCCATAATGTTTCCCACATCATCGATACGAGACAAAGGAACATGATAATAGTGAATCAGGACCAACAGAGAATCAGAGGGCGGTTGAAAACTGCAGAGGCAAACTTCTCTTGAACATATCAACAGCACAACACTGGATTTGGCAGTATTTGACATCAAAGGATCTGAAGTTAGGAAGTGACCTGATCAAAGGTGGGCCATAATGTTTCCCACATCATCGATACGAGACAGAGGAACATGATATAGTGAATCAGGACCAACAGAGAATCAGAGGGCGGTTGAAAACTGCAGAGGCAAACTTCTCTTGAACATATCAGCAGTAGGACACTGGATTTGGAAATATTTGACTTCAAAGGATCTAAATTCATGACGACGTGGATTTTACCAGTTGTACCTTGAGAGCCATTGTCATTATTAGTGGTTTCTCTCGTGCCTATTAACAGCTTTCATGATTGGCTGGTAATCAGGTGATTTTCTTGCATGTTCGACTTCAACTCATATATTCTCATGCCTGAAATTGTACTTGTTCGGGTCAAGATGGAGCACAAGACCCTAGATTTTGTCTAATAAAGTCTAGGCTGCGGATTTTGGTGGATTGTTATAACTTATTGCATGACTCTTTTGATTGGATGGCTACGACCATACCTGAGTCTATTTGTTGATCCTTACTGCTGGATGGCTGCGTCCATACCTCGGATCTCAGTTTTTATATATACTCTATCATGGATGGCTGCACCCATGCCACATGTTCATGTATCAGATATATCAGTTGTATTTGTAATTGTAGGTTTTCTGACAGAGGTGTTTGGTTCGAATGCGTTCTCATAAAGCATTTCGCCCATCCCTCTCCCTCAGACCTCATGCTTTAAGGGGCATCTGTTACACATAATTTTGTCACTATCCCTGCAATCCCCATCTCGCCCATTGGAGGGTCATGCCTTGAAAAAACCATCACTACAATCCTTTGCATGAGAGTAACATTCCTCTTGTTGACAATTACCATAGCAGGACTGTAAAAACCCTTGTTTTTTCCTTGGCGTGAGTAGCACGTTACACTTCTGCACCGAGCTGGAATATTAACACTGAGCCCACACCAATTGGCGCTCTATTCCAGTTAAGCACCCCTACCAAGCTATTTATGGAATGTTTTTTAAAAATAGAGGCAGAGGTTCTATTCCAACCACCTCGAAGATGAGTCATTGGGAGTATTTGAACTAAAACAATCACGGACTCCCTCCTTTTGTTAGCAGTTTCCACCTCCCTTGGAACTCTCCTAAAGGATAGGACTCCCTCCCACCTTTGTAGGGATCCTAACCTCCTCCTTTTCCTCTATAAAATAAGTTATCTCTCTTAGCACAAACTAGTTGAACTTGGAGAGTTGATACTATAGTTGAATCACTAGAGAAGATAGATACAAGGAATTACATTGAGGAGAGCTTGAATCCATGCCATCATCCTATCTGAATCCCTTGACAGGTACTGAGATGTGCTTCGGCTGAACCCCGCTGGAGGAGACTGCGACGTCAAAGCATTGGTTGTACCTATTCCTTCTACTTATATATACATGAATACTGTTTGGTTCCACTATTGTGTTATGATGTTTGTGTAATACGATAGCTTTAGCCCTCTTTGACTAGTTAATAGTTATGAGTGAAACTATGATGTCGTATGTTGTTCTTTTTTTTTTGTTCTAGTGCAAGTATCCGGGCATAACAGCAAACAGATTGTGATTTGCCAAGACATGAGTGAGAGGCTACTACTCTTTCTGCAACAGCGACAGCATTGGATTCTAGGTAGGTCAATCTATCATGTCTCTTGTTCATTCATTAATAGGAAGCAACACTTTAGTGTGTCGTTTTGTTTCTAGACCCACCCTAGGGCTAGAGGGATCGTCTCTGTTCGCAGAGAGGATTTACGTATGTAACACCTTATAAAAAGGGAGGAAAAATATCAATATATAAACCCATAACCACTCGTGAGATAATGTCTTCACCATTGTCAAAGCAATGTTTTCAGAGTGTAGGGTATCTTCCATTTTGTGAGCATTGAAAGAGTCAAATACCATGCTAAATTGACTAAATTATTTGTCACTTGTCTCAAGAAGGACAAGGTTATGATTGAAGGAGCTACATTCACTATATCAACTAATGTAATAGTAGAGGCCACAAGGATACCCAACCATGGTGAGAAATGGTTCAAGAACCAAGACCTAGAGGTCCAAAAGTATAAGCCTTACCTCAAAGACACTATCAAAACAGTTCAAAGAATGTTTTTCATGTTGGGCAGTTCCTTGAGAAGTATACACCACTGATGAAGATCATAATGAAGTACCTCAAAAGCGAGGGAAGATTTTCTAGACTATATAGGTACCATGTCATACTACTTATGCATTTCACAGGAGTAAAACCACTCAATTTACTCTACTACCTCTACAGAAGTTTGGAAAGTATGGTAGAAAAAGTTCAGCATGGAAAATTGATCATGAATTCAACCTCTTTCACCATGCTCTCATCAAAATCATTGTTTTACACCAGCTTGAACAAAATAACATCACTTGGGAAAATTTCCTGCAATTGGATCTTTTTTTGCCTTCTACTAGTCAGTCCACTAGCCCTAGCTCACCATTAGTACCATCTAAACATATGGAGGTTGGCTCATTTGGTATAGTTTCAATGAAGAGGATGATTGAGTTCACTCAGAAAAATGAGGTAGACGGCTTGTGTTTTCTCCCAAAATTGAGGAAGTGGCCAAGCCTGCATCAGTAGAACATAGATCACCATCACAACATGAGGCATATTTGCATGATGCATCTTTGTATGATGAGGAGCCCATCCATCATGACACTGATATAGTGGACTTGGAGGCCAGTGAAGAGCATGAAACCCTAGAGCATGCCATTAAGGAGAAAGATGCTCAGATCATGGAACTGAAGGGCAATTTGGCAAGGGCTAATTTCATAATTTCCTTCCTAGAGAAAGAGAACACTCAATTGAAGGTAAAGCAATTATTTTTAGAGAATAATCAGTTTAAAGATAGTATGCAAGATGTAAAGGGAAAAGAAGTGCTTGAAATTGAAGATTCAGGTAAGCATGAAGGGTAGGTGATAAGGAAAAGGCAAAGGACCATGGGTCTCCAAAGGGCACTTCAGAAAGAAAGAGAACAAAATCCATCAATTGAAGAGTTGACATTTGAAGAAAGGATAGCCATGGAAATCAATGAAAATAGAGAGTTCTGGCTTGACCAAGTAAATTGTAACTTAGAGAAGCTCCTTGAAAAATCCAATAGACACAGCAAGTTGCAAAGGCATATAGATACCAGTTACTACACAAGGAATCATATTTGCAAAGTCAAAGTCAAACAATTGTAAGAAAAACTGAAGGAAACCCTAATCAGTTAAAAGGAGAAGGGTAAGTTAGAATTTCTTGCTAACTTTTTTCTAATAGCATAGCACACCATATCAGAACTTCTTCTAGCATGTCTAGACCAAATTTTAAAAATTTTGGAAGAAAATTTTCATTTGTGTCAATTTTGGTGAAATTTGGCAATTTTTTAAAACAGTCCCACTGGAAAAAATGTAGTGTGGGCCACATTGCGCTTTAGTTGGGGAGATCCAGTGGATTAATTTCTTGCATGGGCGGATTCCTCTTAGCCTATACATCAATAATCATCAGCATAGCAGTGTTGTCAACAACTTGTGGAGGGTAAAAATGCTCAAAAACTATCAAAAATGACCTTTCTACCCTCTTTTTGGAGGTCACGTTGTGTTTTATGAGTAGTCCTGGGAGATTGAGGTTTGGGAAGGCTAGAAGAAACATTTTTAAGTGCTTAAAGAGACTATCATGTATCATACATCTAGGTTTATCCACAACAACTTTCAGATCAGCATTCGGACACTGGGAAGCCCTCCAAATCGCCATTCTCCCAACCACGTTGTGTTTTCTCCAAGCACACTGTGTTTTCTCCAATATGTGATTTTGCACAGTCATTTTGAACAATGTTGAATTTTACTCATGTAATTGATGAATGATGATGATGTCATGATGTCATTAAGTGTAATTAGGTAGGTGAATACTAAAGTAGGGTAGATACATGATTGTAACTATCAAAATTGGTCAAAGGAATAATTTTTTCTATCTTGGGGAGAGGATAGAAACCTCCCTAGTCTTTAGGTTTTAGGTGAGAGGATCAAGTGATTAGCTTCACAGCTCATGGATTCGCCCCTGAGAGAGGGGAAATGATATTTTGTCTATATGTATGCCTTTCTTAGCCATTTTGATAGTTGGACATCAGAGGTTTGAGACCATTGTAGCTTGTGCTTTAGCTCTTATTCATAAATTCAGAGGAATAGTTGGAGCTATTTGTTGGGGTTCCCATGTTTTGGCCAGATTGACAAGACCAAAAGATGAGACAACATCAAACCACTTTTAGACCTCGAGATCTAGCCCTTCTGGGTCTAGAGAGGGATCTCTCTATGATATGTCAAAGGTATATGACTTTGAGGCTCAAATTTAATATGTTAGGCTAGTTATAAGGCTCGGGGTTTTGTTTGTTTGATTTGTTTTTATTTGGTTGTTGGGAATCAAGAATGAAGGTTTCAATATAAGACAAGGCAAGGCAAAGAAAATTTTAGGCAAAGGGTGATAAATTCGGATAGTGTCCAAGACCATTGGGCAAATGGAGTCAGGAAAGGGTTTACTTGCTATTCAATATGCAGGCTTTCAATTGGGCTAGTCATAGAAAGCATTGGATCCTAAAAAGATAGGTGGAGTGAAACAATCAAGAAATAAAGTTAAAGAAAGAGGGTAAACAAAATTCTATCTATAGATCAGGTCAGAGGTCATTTAACTCCAGACTTTCTTGGACATACTCTCAGGCAACTCTCAAAGAAATGCGAGGAACAACTTGAGGGAAACTTGGAAAAGTTTAACTAACTGAAAAGGATCCTAGTGAGATAGAGACAGAGTTCTAAACTCCCAGTGTTCCCAATTCATTCAATTAAACCCTAACAAGAACATCTAAGAAGCAGATTCATTAACTCATACATTAGCTAGCAGGCAATAACATCCACTACACTGGTTAAATTAACTGAAACCAATTCTCAGATAACACATTTAGCAGAAAACATTAAGGCAAGGAGAGAAGAATCATAGGGTTCCTAACAAGGGCAAATCCTATGCCAGATTTCTGATGCAAGCCAGAAGAACTGAAATGGAATGAAATAAAACACAGAGACATAAAAACATCATTGCATCTTTAGATCAGGATCCAAAGAAATGTGCTTGTCATATTAAGAGCAACACCAATCAGGTACAACATTTGCCAATATCTTGAAATCAGTTTGAAAACATACTCCTTAGCCTATCTTACAACTTTACACAGTGAGCATGTCTCAAGAGACAACTTGCGATTCTCAAATATCTCATCAACAACCTTACAATATTTTCTTCATGAGTTTTATAGCTGAAGAGAAGCAGAGTAGGTAGGTAGAAAACTAAATGCAGCATTAACATTCAAAAGAGGAAGAGGGCCGAAACCCATTCTGTTTTAAACTCTGAGCATTAATCTCTGGCACTTTTGAAGGAAAAAATGGTCTTCGTCAGGCTTCATTTACTCCAGGTATGTCTCTGATGCATTCTGGTTTGCTGTACTCTGTAGTACCTTTGGTGAATAAATAAAATGGTAAATAAATGATTGAACGGTCTGCCAAGTTGGTGAAACAAATGCTCTGATAGCTTTGGGCTGTTTTCTGGGCGGAAATCTCCTCTGGAGCACGGCATAGAATAAAAACAGTATGGGCAACCCATCCTTTCCTGGGAAAAACATTCTGCTAATGTATCTACCCTGTACTTTGATGAAAACAGGCTTCCTTGCCTTCCCAGGTCTTTTTCTGCTCTATCAAGCTCTGAAACCTGTCTCACTGAGCTCAACAATGGTGAATCATGGTGGTGTTTAATGTTTGCATCCTGCAGAACATGCAACTGGACTGAGAAACTCAATGCATATGAGGGCGGATGGAGCGGAGGGCGGAAGAAATGATAGCGCGGCGGTGGTGATTTTTAAATGAAAAATGGCGAAAATGCATTGTAACAATGAACAATAGGGTTTGGCGGTGGTGATTTTTAAATGAAAAATGGCGAAAATGCATTGTAACAATGAACAATAGGGTTTGGCGGTGGAATGCAGCGTAGACCGTTAGATCGTGGTTCGGGGAAAAATATCAACGGCAGAGATCAATCGGAGGGACAGCCTTATGAAATAGAATGGAACATATATGAAACACGAGACCTTTAATTAAAATATGAAACTTTGGTTCAAAAATGAAAATGCAAAGGAAATGAAAGAAAACACAATGAAATGCGTGGAAGTGGACGTACGACGTGGGACCCAGCCGGAGGCGGAGGGCGATTCATTTTGAACCGTTAGATCTTAAACTCGACAGACGGTCAAGATTTAGTCGGAGAATCGCAATCGCAGTGGATGAGAGGGACGCACACTTATAATTTCCGATTGCGATCAAGGAGGGGGAAGCGATGACCTTCAGATTTACATGGAAATCGACAGTTGAGATATAATCGGAGGGAAAAAGGGGAGGAGCGATGGGCGCGAGGCGAGGAGCTCTGGGTCGTTGATTTCAAAAATGGATGAATGGTTGCGATTGAGTCGGGCAATCGCAATCGAAGGGGGACTAGGGTGACACATATTAAAAATTTCGATTGCGATCAGGCGGGAAGTGCGACAGCCGTTGGATCAGCGAGGGGAATGGACGATGAGGATTTATTCGGAGCAATCACAATCGGAGGGAAACAGGGGTGGCACATCACGAATGTTCCGATTGCGATTGGGCGGAGACAGCGATGATTGTCGGATCATGGGTAAAATGGACGGTCGGGATCGGATCGGAAGATGGCATGATCGGGGATCGGAAGACGAGACCTGCGATTAATCAGAGGGGAAAGCGATCGGAAGGGAATTGCGATCAATCACATCGCAAACATTTGCAATGGACTAATCGAGGGACACAACATAAGACTTGCGATTGATAGAATTTGCGATATTGCGCGGGCCGTCCGATCTATGTGGCAGATCAACGGTGGAAAACAAGTCACGAGACTTGTTAATAAAACAATTGCATCGGAACTTTTCAATGTAACAAAGGAATTCGCCCCTCCGACGACCTCCAAGCACTTGGTCTTAGCGCAAGGGCATGTGTGGGGAAGTGGTTGAAAGGGCCTAAGCCCTATTATAATGTCTAAAAGTGGGTTTTAGCTCATTTTTAATGAATTTTAATGGTTAGGGAGGGTAACGATAGGAGGACAAAGGGGAGATTTGAGGAAACAAAGGGCAAGGGTGGGATTTCATGGGGATTTTTGGAAGATTTAGGAGAGTCAGGGGGAATTTAGGGGAAACAAAGGGGACTTTGGCAAAAGAGGAAAAATGGATAAAATGAAGCATTTTGCAGAGGGACAAGGGGCAGATAATGGCCTTGTTGGAGCATCATTCTTCATCAGTTAGGCTCATTGACATCAGTACAGCAGGGGTGGAACTGTCAAAGGCAAGGAACATAGGAAGGCTTCAAGGATGATGTGTTTTCAAGGGAAATGCATTCCTTGGAGGCTCATAAGACAATCTAGCCCCTTGCTTTCTCGTCAAGGAATTCATAAGGGGCTAACAGTGGCTCCACATGGGGATGGCTTCTTCTTGAAGGAGTCAAGAATTCAGAAAAGGATCTTTGGTGTAGGCCAGATGCCTGCTGCTTAAGCCACCTTTCTTATTTGATTTTCAACTACCACAAATATGATAGATCAGCAAAACATTCCCAAAAATCTACCTACCCATCCTACAATCCTAGCATTTTTTCGTCTAGGGTGCATTTGAACTAGCAGACCCTTTATATCATTTATTTTATAACAGAAAATAAACCTATTCTAAATCTACCCTTATTACTTCATGAGGCCAGATTAGACTGTTGGCCTCATATGTTTCTCTACCTAATCTAATATCTACTTGGATTAGACTATCCAGCAGATTTCTTCTCTACATTCTACAACAGAAATTTAAAAATAGTCAAACTAGGATTAAACAGTCTAGTTTTCTGTAGATCCAAGGCATAAAGACAGTTGCACATGGACAGAAATCTGCAGAAAACTTAAACAAAACTTTGAAGGCTTGAAAAATGAAGCTCGAAGTATCCTTCTCCTCTTTGTGACTCAAGTTTTGAGCATGTTAGAGTCACTTCTTTTCTTCATTTCAGCTCTGGTTTTGGGCATGATAGAGCTGATTTTTCTTGTCTTCTTTGTTGGTCCAGATTTTGAGCATGTTAGGACCAGCTGCTTTGCTTTCTTTGGCTCAGGTTTCGAGCATATTAGAGCCAATCTTTTATACCTCAGAGGTTCATGTTTGAGCATGTATGAACCTCTCTTTTCTCTCTGTTTTTTGGAACATTTTCTCTTTTTTATTGAAAATAAAAAACTGCAATGGTATGTATAATGGAAATGGAAATTGGAAATAGTAAATCATCAGAAGTAGTGTTTGAGCATCCTGCCATTGACAGGACCCCCAAACAGCTATGTACCATCTAATTCTTGTAGGAAAAAATCATTTGGACCCACAGTGGCTTGGATGATGTATGGACCTTGCCACAAACTGTCAAACTTGTTGTGCTTTCCTTTATCCTCTCTCCTTGAGTCCCACTTCAGAACTTTATCCCCAATTTTGAAATCAGCAGCTTTGGTCCTCTTATCAAACAACCTCTTTATGTTTCCCTGAACTTTGGTGGCTCTGTTATAGACCTCTTCCCTTGTTTGTTGAAGATGAATTGTTTGGTTTATCCTTCTCACCATACCGTCTTCTTCCGTCTGAATCTCTTGGACCAGCTTGATCACCGATACCCCAAGGCTGGTAGGAAATACTGCTTCTGTACCATAGATAAGCTGATATGGTGACATGCCGATGGACTTCTTGGTTGTAAGCCTGTCCGCCCACAAGGCATGCACTAACTTGTTATGCCATGACTTTTTTTTCTCTTCTAACAGCTTTTTTATGATGGCCACTAGGCTCTTGTTTGATGATTCAGCCAACCCATTACCTTGAGGGTAATAGGAAGTTGAATGACCCAGTTTTATTTGATACCTGTGACAAAAATCAACCATTTTCTTAGATCCGAAAGCAGCAGCATTATCGGTGATTATTTTCCTTGGGCAACCAAACCGAGAGAGGATATGACCCTCTGGGAACCTAATGATGACTGAATCTGTGGCATTCCTAGTAGGTATGGCCTCTATCCACTTAGTGAAGTATTATGTGGATGTTAAGATCCATTTGTGTTGTGCGGAATAAATAGGCTGGATTTCTCTAATAAAATCGAGGGCCCATTGCATAAAAGGACCTTCAACAGTGATGGGTTGTAACGGGAGGGGAAGGAGTTTTCTCTTGCCTTCGAAAATCTAACATTTGTGGTAGGCAATTACCATCTTATGGACATCATTGAAGAGTGTGGGGCAATAATAGCCAGCCCTGAGTATTTTGTTTGCAGTGGCCTTCCAGTTCAGGTGGCCTCCACACTCTCCAGCATGGAATTCTTTTTTAATATTTTTTTCCTCTGCTTCAGGCAAACATTTAAGAAATAGGCCATTTGGATTTTTCCAGTATAATTCTTCATTCAGAATGCAGAAGTTTCTGGCTTTTAGTTTTATGAATTTGGCCTTAGTATTTTTCAGTTCAGGCGGGGCATTTACGTTGGTGAGCACATAAAGGATATCATAGTACCAAGGAGAGTTCTGAAACTTCTCCTCAACAGTGGGGTTAGGAAATCCTTCTTGCTCATCTAAGGCAACTACCATGTTAATTTCAAGGGCTTGCAGATTTGATTCAACCATTAATTTGGCTAAGCCCTGGCCTTTGATCAGCTTGGTGGGTTTAATCTCAAGGTTGTATTCTAAAATCACAGCAATCCACTTGCCTCTCTTCCCATCTGGGTCTTGGGACAGAATATCTTTGACAATTATGTTAGGCACATAAGCTATGGTGTGGGAATGCAATATGTACACCCTAAAGTCCTTTAAAGCCTTAACAAGAGCATAGGCTTGTTTTTCCATTATGTTGTATTTCAAGGGAGCATCCCTCAATGCTTTGCTGAAAAAGGCTATTGGTTGTTCCATTCCCTCTGGATATTTCTGCAGCAAGACTGTAGCCACTATATGCTCAGAGGCAAATGAAAAGATCAGGAAATATTTAGATAAATATTTAGCTCCAACAGTCCATTTAACTCCCACACCTCTCTTCAGCATGTTAGTCATATTCCTAAGGTGTTCAGCTAGGTTGGGAATAAACCTCCTACAGAAGTTAATCTTCCCGATGAAGGACTGTAATTCTTTGATGTTTCTCGGGTGTGTGATTTGTAGTATTCCCTCAACTCTTTGTGGGTCTATCCTAATTCCCTTTTCTGATATAACGTGGCCAAGAAGCTTTCCTTCTTGCAGCCCAAATACAGTCTTTTTGGGATTTAATGACAGACCAAACCTTCTACATTTTTCAAACACTTTCCTCAGATGTTTTAGATGTTCTTCTTCAGTCTTGGAATAGACTATTATGTCATCCAAGTAAATAACAATGAAGTGTCCTATCTCATCTGAAAAAGCTATATCCATTGCTCTTTGGAAGGTTTCACCAGCATTCATCAACCCAAAAGGCATTTTTACATACATAAAGGTTCCCCATGGAGTGGTAAAGGCTATTTTTAGTTGATCTTCTGGAAGGACTAAGACTTGGTTGTAACCTGAGAAACCATCTAGCAGGGAGATTCTCTTGGAGCCTACTACTTTCTGAAGAATGTGTTCCATTTTTGGCAGAGGGTAGTTATCTTTGAGTGAGGCTCTATTAAGATTTTTGAAGTCAATACACAACCTGATCTCCCCTGTTTTCTTTCTCACATCCACTAAATTCGAAACCCAATCAGAGAACCTTACGGGAACTATTATGCCTGCCTCATACATCTTTTTAATCTCTCTTTCCACTACAGGTAACTGTTTTGGATTTATTCTACGAAGTTTTTGCTTGAAGGATTTCTGATTTTCCTTTAAAGGTATTTTGTGCTGTATGATGCTTATGTCATAAGATTTTAAGTCTTTGTAACTCCAGGCAAACACATCAATAAATTCTTTGAATAGGTCAATGTATTTCTTTTTCATCTCTGTGGGTAAGGATTTTTCCAATTTAATCATTTTGGGCTTATCTGCTGTGCCTATATTGCATTCTTCTAAGTCAGAGTCTGCATGCTCTATGGTAGGTTTGTTTGCTACATCATCGAAGTCAAAAAGGTCTTCTAACGGTGCCAGCCCTCAAGGTATGTTCTTATCTCTGGCCCGCAGCACCTCAACTTCTTCATTCTCTGCGTTTTCACAATTTCCGTTTGTATCTCCAGTTTCTTCATTCAGAGCATTTATTTCTATGCTTAAAGGTGGTTTTTCCTCGTCTGGGGGTTCCTCACTCAGGCAGCTATCACTAGACACAGGGTTCGAGTCTGAAAACCCAAACTCATTCCTACCTGTCAGGAAATCTTCAATTTGTTTATCTCCCTCGAAGACCTGCCAATATTTTTCAATGTCTAGCACCGCAGGTCTAAATTTGGTCTGTATGATGATCTGCTGGTCATTTGGAGTCTTAGGGTAGGAACTAGCCAGGCAAGCCAATCCGTTTGCGATGATGTTTTGACTCCTAGGGATGAACACTAATTTGTACTCAACAAATGTTTTCAATATATCTTCGGCATCATTCCTATACGCCCTCAGCCTAGGGTGCTTGGCTGTGTATTCACCGTTTACCTGTTTTATGACCAGCTCATAGTCTCCCCTCACGGCTATCCTACGGGCTCCTAACTTCTTCGGTAGATTCAGACCCAGGATTAGAGCCTCGTATTCTGCAACATTATTTGTGCATTTGAAGTGAAGGTTGACAGCGTGGCTCTCTGCGTAGTCACTGTCGGTGTCCCGTATCCACACTCCTGCTCCTGCAGTTTTTCTAGTACAGGACCCATCAAAACTCATTTCCCATAAGGGATTATTCTCATGTTTATCATTTATTTCTGCCTTACAGCTGGGTTCGTCGTTATGTTGCTTTATAGGGTCTGTAATAGGTTGTGGGTTGTTTTGTTCTTTGTGAAATGTATGGGGTTCAGAGAGCTGGCTAGATGGTTGTTTATGTTCTGTTTCTTTCCATTCTAAGCTAAGTTCTTAGTGCACTGTCTACAGATTTCATAGTCGTTTTCTTCTAAATCCAGGCCAGCCATTATGTTGAAATCCATAGCCTCTGCCTCTTCGTTTTTATCTCTATTTTGGGACTCTGACCCTTCCAAGGATTCATCATTACAAAATATGAAGGAGTCCAGGTCTGTATGTACAGAGTATACCGGTGAATTTTTTGGTTTTTCGAGGCTACTGACTAGGAATTTCATCTGTGCATCCCTATACAGTCTTCTAAGTTGGCCAAAGATAGGAATTGTGGCATATGAGCCATCCATCTGCATTGTACCCTGCAGCTTGGCTCCCCATGATCTTGATAATAACATGCCATACTTGGGTGGCACATCTGCTACCACAACATCCATGACCATACATTTAGCTGGGATTTGAGTTAAGCTCACACATAAGTCTTTGATCAAGCCTAGGCATTTTACTCTGCTAGAGTCAAATGAATATAGATCTTTGTAGGGACGGGTTATCTCTAGGCCTAACTTCTCCATAAATACCTTAGGCATTAGATTGTGTGATGCTCCAGAATCATGCATTGCATTATGAAGGATCTCGTCATGAATGTTGAGACTGATATAGAAAGGTGGAACTACCCCCTCCTGAAACTTCCCCTCTATATTTGGACCAAACAGAAGGGCAGGCTGATCATAATTCAGATTTACAGTGTCATTGCTTTCACCAAGGTTCAACGCTCTCAAAATTTGGCCTTTATATACATCCTGAGTGGCCAGCTCAGAGAGTGGTACAAAGATCTTAATCTTTGCAATCTCACTTTCCAAGTTGAAATGGGACTGACTCTTTGGAATGTTCAACTCTGTTTTGCTAGCCACTGCCTTAGTGGCTGAATTAGTGTGCTGATTCTCGTTATATACAGGGTTAGGGACTGTTTTATCAGGAGCACTAACTGCAGTGCTAGTGCTGCTAGTGGGCTGATTTTGTTTATCACTCTTTTGGTTGTCTTTTTCTTGGTTCTTCCCAGAATTCTCAGCTGCTGATTTGTTACCTTCGAGTCACTTTGGAAGTTTTCTCAGGCCTTTTCTTGATGGTAACCTTAGAAGCCTTTGTTTTGGAATTGTCTTGACTCTCCTTACTTCTGAGTTCATATTTTTCTCTGACCTGCATCATAGCATTTTCAAATCCTAACATGTAATCCTCATATTCAAACCATTCTTCATCCCAACATGAGGGAGAAGTCTGATTTTCTTCTGTGGAATAGTTATGGATCGAGTTTTCCAATTCAAACATGTTTATTATATTCCCTTCAGACTCTTGTATGATTCCTTCATCTTCATCAAGAATAACTTGTTGATCTGATTCTCTTTGTCTGTTGGGAGTGTTATTGTTCCTCCTAAAGTTTTGGTTCTGGTTATGATTCTGATTTTTGTTCTGATTTCTAACTGTGACAACCATTTTTTCCATCATTTTCTGTAACTTTTCCACATTTTTGGATAATATGTCATAATTTGGGTCAGATGAGGAAGCTACATTGTCATCTCTATATGTTACCCTCTTCTCAGCTCTCAGTCTTTCTCTTTTCTCAATCAAATTTGCCTATATATTCACTGCTCCTTTCTGCATGTCCTCCAATGTGTTGTATTCTTTATCCCTAAGCTGGTAGGCCATGTCAGCATCAAAACCTTCGGGTTATTTCGCTAGAGCCATACCTTGCGAAGGTTTCATATGTGGAGGGAGAGCATTGTAAATGTTGTTAAATCTTGTTATGTAATCATGGACACTCTCTCCTACGTTTCTTTTAAGGTTCATGTATTCGGCTAAGAGTTGGCGAGGGTTTGCCCTAACTTCCCATTTGTTTATGAAAGTCTGATATAGAGATGGGAGATCATTAATGCTACCCGGAGGTAGGCCTTTAAACCATTTCTTCACATCACCCCCTAAGCTCTGGGAAAATATTCTCATTTTGACTGTATCATCATCTATTTCCATGTAGTCAAAAGAATCTTCCATTCTATCTACATGGTATTGGGCTGTGGTAGACTCTTTTGCAGTGAAGTGTGGGATCTTTGATTGATAATAACTGGGTAAGGGTACTAGAGGCTGAGGTAAAACCAGAGGTGCGTACCAGGCTACCATGATGATGTTTCGATGAGGTAAAGGGTTTACCTGGGCAGCTGGTATATGGATGATAGGGATATTAGGACCGGCCGAGGTTTGTTGAGCAGATTTAGGGTGGGAGAGCCCCAAGTTTTGAATGAATTGAATATCAGGAGGTGTAGATGGAGGGGTTTGTCTGTCCCCACTGTGTTTACCACTTTGAGATGGTGAACCGGGAAGCTCAAAACCTAGCCGATCGAGATCACTGAATGACCTAGTTCTTGGTAGTCTGTTAGGCAGGTCTAGGTCAAGAGGAAAGCGTGATAGAGTTGTAAGGTCTTCTAGTGTAGAGTTATCTCTATGGATGTGGCTGGAAACAGTCGACCGCTTATGTGCAGGAGATCCCTTGAGGATGCTCTCGGGATTGTCAACTATTTCAGGTGGGTCTGGGATAGGGTAAGCTCTTGTGTGAATGGTTCTGTAAACCAGAGTGTTGTTTTTAACCAAGCAGCTTAACCCTACTTGTTACTTCTACTGTGGTTGATGTTGTTATGGAGGCTGGTCTCCCAGTGGAGTCTAATGTGAACCAAGGAAATCAGCAGGCCTACTGATCACCAGTGGAGTATTTTAATCGTTTAGGAAATATGGAGTCGCCAGGTGGAAAGGTTTAGGATATTTTGGAGGTTACACTGTCCACCACAGTGTCTAAGAGAAGTCCTCTTTCAAGGATATCTACCGAACACACCAAAATCTAACCAGAGATTGACTGGGAGGGAATTTACCAGATATGTCACCTCTGAAAGAGTGTGAGATCTGGAGGCTACCTGGCCCTTTCCAGACTCTTTCCAAGAGTATGGGAAACACAACAAATGGTATAGAGGTTGATGTGTGAATAGAAATGTCTAATTGCCAACCTAACCAGAGATTGTAGGTTTTCTGAGGCTTACGCTATAGTAAGGTGAGGAAAACTCAGAAATTCCCCAGCGGAGTCGCCATTATGTTGGGGTTCCCATGTTTTGGCCAAATTGGCAAGACCAAAAGATGAGACAACATCAAACCACTTTCAGACCTTAGGATCTAGCCCTCCTGGGTCTAGAGAGGGATCTCTCTATGATATGTCAAAAGGTATATGACTTTGAGGCTCAAATTTAACATGTTAGGCTAGTTATAAGGCTCGGGGTTTTGTTTGTTTGATTTGTTTTGATTTGGTTGTTGGGAATCAAGAATGAAGGTTTCAATATAAGACAAGGCAAGGCAAAGAAAATTTTAGGCAAAGGGTGATAAATTCGGATAGTGTCCAAGACCATTGGGCAAATGGAGTCAGGAAAGGGTTTACTTGCTATTCAATATGCAGGCTTTCAGTTGGGCTAGTCATCCAAAGCATTGGATCCTAAAAAGATAGGTGGAGTGAAACAATCAAGAAATAAAGTGAAAGAAGAGGGTAAACCAATTTCTATCTATAGATCATGTCAGATGTCATTTAACTCTAGACCTGCTTGGACATACTCTCAGACAACTCTCAAAGAAATGCGAGGAACAACTTGAGGGAAACTTGGAAAATTTTAACTAACTGAAAAGGATCCTAGTGAGACAGAGACAAAGTTCTAAACTCCCAGTGTTCCCAATTCATTCAATTAAACCCTAACAAGAACATCTAAGAAGCATATTCATTAACTCATACATCAGCTAGCAGGCAATAACATCCACTACACTGGTTAAATTAACTGAAACCAATTCTCAGATAACACATTTAGCAGAAAAAATTAAGGCAAGGAGAGCAGAAGCATAGGGTGCCTAACAAGGGCAAATACTATGCCAGATTTCTGGTGCAAGCCAGAAGAACTGAAATGGAATGAAATAAAACACAGAGACAAAAAAACATCACCGCAACTTTAGATCAGGATCCAAAGAAATGTGCTTGTCATATTAAGAGAAACACCAATCAAGTACAGCATTTTCCAATAGCTTGAAATCAGTTTGAAAACATACTCCTTAGCCTATCTTACAACTTTACACAGTGAGCATGTCTCAAGAGAAAACTTGCGATTCTCAGATATCTCATCAACAACCTTACAATATTTTCTTCATGAGTTTTATAGCTGAAGAGAAGCAGAGGAGGTAGGTAGAAACTAAATGCAGCATTAACATTCAGAAGAGGAAGAGGGCTGAAACCCATTATGTTTTAAACTATGAGCATTAATCTTTGGCGCTTTTGGAGGAAAAAATGGTCTTCGTCAGGCTTCATTTACTCCAGGTATGTCTCTGATGCATTCTGGTTTGCTGTACTCTGTAGTACCTTTTGTGAATAAATAAAATGGTAAATAAATGACTAAACGGTTTGCCAAGCTGATGAAACAAATGCTCTGATAGCTTTGGGCTGTGTTATGGGTGGAAATCTCCTCTGGAGCACGGCATAGAATAAAAACAGTATGGGCAACCCGTCCTTTCCTGGGAAAAACATTCTGCTAATGTATCTGCCCTGTACTTTGATGAAAACGGGCTTCCTTGCCTTCCCAGGTCTTTTTCTGCTCTATCGGGCTCTGAAACCTGTCTCACTGAGCTCAACAATGGTGAATCATGGTGGCGTTTAATGTCTGCATCCTGCAGAACACCTAACTGGACTGAGAAACTCAATGCATATGAGGGCGGATGGAGCGGAGGGCGGAAGAAATGATAGCGCGGCAGTGGTGATTTTTAAATGAAAAACGGTGAAAATGCATTGTAACAATGAGCAATAGGGTTTGGCGGTGAAATGCAGCGCAGACCGTTAAATCGTGGTCCGGGGACAAAGATCAACGACGAATATCAATCGGAGGGACGGCCTTATGAAACATAATGGAACATATATGAGACACGAGACCTTTAATTAAAATATGAAAATTTGGTTAAAAAATGAAAATGCAAAGGAAATGGAAGAAAACACAATGAAATGTGTGGAAGTGGATGTACGAGGTGGGACCCAGCCGGAGGCGGAGGGCGATTCATTTTGAACCGAAACCCGACGGACGGTCAAGATTTAGTCGAAGAATCACAATCGCAATGGACGAGAGGGACGCACGCTTATAATTTCCGATTGCGATCAAGGAAGGGGAAGTGATGACCGTCATATTTACATGGAGATCGACGGTGGAGATCTGATCGGAGGGAAAAAGGGGAGGAGCGACGGGCGCGAGGCGAGGAGCTTTGGGCCGTTGATTTCAAAAATGGATGAACGACTGCGATTGAGTTGGGCAATCGCAATCGGGGGGGGACTGGGGTGACACATATTAAAATTTTCGATTGCGATCAGGCGGGAAGTGCGACAGTCGTTGGATCAGCGAGGGGAATGGACGGCGAGGATTTATTCGAAGAAATCGCAATCGGAGGGAAACAGGGGTGGCACAACACGAATGTTCCGATTGCGATTGGGCGGAGACAGCGATGACCGTCGGATCATGGGTAAAATGGACGGTCGGGATCGGATCGGGAGATGGCATGATCGGGGATCGGAATACGGGACCTGCGATTAATCGAAGGGGAAAGCGATCAGAAGGGAATTGCGATCAATCGCATTGCAAAAATTTGAGATGGACTAATCGGGGGACACAACATAAGACTTGCGATTGATATAATTTGCGATATTGCGCAGGCCGTCCGATCTATGTGGCGGATCAACGGTGGAAAACAAGTCGCGGGACTTGTTAATAAAACAATCGCATCGGAACTTTTTAATGTAACAAAGGAATTCACCCCTCCGACGACCTTCGATTGCGATTAGCACTCAAGACATAAGCACTTGGTCTTAGTGCAAGGGCATGTGTGGGGAAGTGGTTGAAAGGGGCTGGTGGGAAAAGGGGCTAAGCCCTATTATAATGTCTAAAAGTGGGTTTTAGCCCATTTTTAATGAATTTTAATGGTTAGGGAGGGTAACGATAGGAGGACAAAAAGGATATTTGAGGAAACAAAGGGAAAGGGTGGGATTTCATGGGGATTTTGGGAAGATTTAGGAGAGTGAGGGGGAATTTAGGGGAAACAAAGGGGACTTTGGAAAAAGAAGAAAAATGGATAAAATGAAGCATTCTGCAGAGGGACAAGGGGCAGATAATGGCCTTGTTGGAGCATCATTCTTCATCAGTTAGGCTCATTGACATCAGTACAGCAGGGGTGGAACAGTCAAAGGCAGGGAACATAGGAAGGCTTCAAGGATGATGTGTTTTCAAAGGAAATGCATTCCTTAGAGGCTCATAAGACAATCTAGCCCCTTGCTTGCTTGTCAAGGAATTCATAAGGGGCTAACACTATTATCTAGGAATTCATGTGTAGTGAGTTATTGATGTTGTTTTTTTCTCTATTATAGTATTTTATGAATGATATATATTCTCTTTCCATGCCTTTATTCCCTCAGTGATCTTCCTAAAAGTTGATAAGCAGAATTATTTCGTGACTCTGTTTTGTTTGGGAACATAATTTCATGTTTATTTCCTTCAGTTTTAATGAATTCATGATGCATGCTCATTAATTTCTTCTCCACTTTTTCAAGCCCTACAGTACACCGAAAAAACCCTAATCCATCATTCAAGCATTGCTACCTTTCTCCTTTATATATTTTCAACTATAACCCTTTGATCATTTGACCTAGCTACCTGGTTTCATCCCTGATCCAACACTAAAATCATCAAAGTTTCAAAACCCTAGAGCTTACCTAACTAGCCTGAAATCTACTCCTCATCCTTTCAAACCCATTGGCATTGATCTCATAAAGAGAGCCCTCTCTGGTTTGGTAGGGCTAGCTACCAAACACAAATCTTGGTTTGAGGTTACCTCCATCGACATCCTTTCATCATCCTTGGGATGATGTGGAGGCTAACATTTATGGAGATGTTTTCAGGGAGCGAGGTGACAGACCTTCCCCAGGAAAGCATGAAAGGATCAGATCTGACTGTTGATGGTGAAAAGTGATCAGTCACAAGAAAGTTGTGCATATTTCACCTACTAACTCTACTGTCTAAGAATCCAAAGGTTCATAATTTTCATGGCGACTCCACTTTTCAAGAACCGGTAGTTTGAAGAAATTCTTGGTGGCCTCACTGTTTTCAAGATGGATTCAACTACTCGAAGGTATGCTCCTATGAATCAAGCTCATATTCTTGGTTTTATGAATCATATTCCTTGTATAGATTGGAAAGCAGGTCTATCAAAAATTTAAAGGTCAGATGGAGAAGATGCTAATTTGCACTTGGTCAAATTTCATTTTCATATTCACAGACTAAAGATTGAGTTTCTTGAATATTGTCTGATGAAGATGTTCATGGCTACCATAGAGGAAAAAATTCGGAAATGGTATGAAAGTCTTCCATCTGCTAGTTTATATTCTCTAAATTATTTTCATTCAGTTTTTTTTCAACGTTATCAAAGCTATAATTTTTCCTTATCAATGATTGATATTTGTTGTGAGATCTCTAAAAATTTCATTAAATTTCTTGAAAATTGTTATGGGGATGAATAATGTATGTAAGAAGAGATGTTAGAAGCCCTTTATGATTTTTCCTCCCAACAGAAATCAGTAGTCTCCTCCTTGGATGAAACAGACTGGGACCAAGAAAGAGAAATGCCAATTTTTTATTTTGAAAATAAAAATCACCAAGCCAATGTTAACTGCTATAAAACTCAGTTTTCTCCTATATCTAAAGATGAAATAGATCAGCTCTTGAATAGTCATGTTATAGCCCAAGCTAATGTATATTTGTAGCTCTTACAATGTTCACACAGTCAAGAATGTGTGAGTGAAATTTCTTCCATTCTTGAAAATGAAAATCTGGGTTTAAATGATGACAGTCATGAGACTGATGAAACTATACAAGAAGTTGTGGCGAGTAAGCCAATTTGTGATGATGTTTTCCTGCAAGGATATCAGCTAACAGGAATTGTTTTCTTTCATGAATAGGATAGGGCTGACATGTTTAACAATCTTGAAGAATTTTTTCTGTTCAGAGATGACTTAGACTATGAATGGAAGGAGAATGAATCTGAGAGAGATAGTATGCCAAAGATAGAATCAGAGTTTCTCATACTTAAGGAGTTTGCATCCAACACTCAAATAGCAGAAATTCATACTTCCTTATGCCTTCCTATGGATCAACAAAAAAGTATTCTTTCAAATCAAAATGAAGGGTGTGCTTGTGTTTTTGTTGGATCTCAAGACAAGGTAACATTTCAAATTATTGAAGATCCTTACACTGATTTGCTACAGTCAATAGATATTATATATATTCTTGTATTTCTGTATCATGAGCACATTTTCAGTGGACACTCGGAATTGCTTGCCTTTCATTTTTCCTACCTACTCAAGGAAAGTGTGAGTAGGATTTCAATAAGTAGCCATTTGTTGGATTGGTTGCATTGGAAGGATAATTTCACATGATTGTACATATATTTTCAGTAGGTGGGTGGTTGTCATCAATATTTGAAGCCCTAAATTCTCGATGATATGCTGCCATTAATAATTCTGGTAAGTTTTTGTTTCAGTTAGAGTCAGTTCAGTTTGTTAGTTAGTTTTCAGTATCGAGTTTGGTCTTTGTTTTTATTTACTCCATGCTCAATGGATAAGGCTACTTGGTCTACGGTGTTCTTGAAACCTCCAAGGAGCTACCATTCCTAGTTGGAGCCAATGTTAGTGTCAGTCGGTTTTGCCTGTCACCAATGATCAAATGAGATTTTTCAAAAATTTTGTTAGGGTGTCGAGTCAAATTTTTATGGTTTCAGAAGGTCTTCAAATAAAAATTTGGTCACTAGCTAGTGTGTCTAGGATTATTACTGCTCCTTCAAAAAAAAATTCATCTGCTGGTCATTACCATCTCTCAGTTGGATGAGTCATCATTTCAAGGTCTCCATATTCATTTCAGTCATGCTATCATAGTCTTCATTCAGCTCAGTGTCTTCATCGGGTCATTAGGGTTTAGGTCACCAAAATCATTCATTTCAACAATAAATCTGACAAATGAAGGAGTAGTAATAGGGTTTTTTCTCAATAAAGTTTGTTTCAAAGTGAAATTTATGTTTGATAAGATGTAATAAGTCATAAAGGTTCCTAAGCTGCACAAAAAGTTCCAGAGCTACATATTTTTCAAAACACAAAGAGAAAAGCATGTGGTGGGCCAACCCACTACTATGAATAAAATTGACTCTTACAAGCTATAAAATACCATTTCATTCATTTTTCTCATTCATCATAGTGAATAAGACCTCTCACTCACCTATCAAGGCAACCTCATCACTTCAACATCCAAGAAGACCCTAAACAAGTGACCACAATCTACCACGCTGCGTTTTGGATGTGCCATGATGTGTTTTCCCTCCTACGCTGTGTTTTCTTTCCAAGAGGAGAAAATTTAGTTTACAGGGCTTTTCAAAGGATCTCCAAGTGTTCTTCAGGGTTCTACAAGTAATTTAAAGCCTTGGAAACCTCCCTTTCATTTTTTTTTCCTTGATTTCATGGTGTAACTCCTCCATAAAGCCCAACGTTGTGTTTTGTGGGAGAGCTTCTATTTTCAAATTTGCAAGTCAAATTAACCTTCCCATAGTGATTTTTTCTTTCCTCAAACTCCAATACACTCCATAAAGCATTCACTTTCACTCCCTAAACACCTACACCTACACCCAAACTCTAGCCCCTACACCACACCACTATCCCTACGTTGTGTTTTTGGCAGTCTCCTAGACCTAGGACTGTGTTAAATTTTCCTAGGCCTAATCCTAACCTAATTCCCTCCATTTCCACTTCCTAAAGCTTCCTAACACCCTTCCCTACTTCCCTAATTTTTACCATCCCCATTTCCCTCTACTAACCCCTCCATCCTACTCCCTTTCTCCCTTCCCCTATTTTTCACTATTAGGGTTTTCCCCTTGCAAAGTACATATGGAGGGAGATAAGAGGCCTTACAACAAGGGAGGAAAAATGTCAAGATATTAACCTATAAACACTCATGAGCTAATGTATTCACCATTGTCAAAGCAGTGTTTTGAGAGTGTGGGGTATCTTCCATTTTGTGAGGAATTTGAAAGAGTCAAATACCATGCTAAATTGACTAAATTGTTTGCCACTCGTCTCAAGAAGGACAAGGTCATGATTGCAGGAGTTACATTCACTATATCAACTGATGTAATAGTAGAGGCCACAAGGATACCCAATCATGGTGAGAAATGGTTCAAGAACCAAGATCTAGAGGCCCAAAACTACAAGCCTTACCTCAAAGACACTATAACAACATCAAGAAGGTTTTTCCTGTGGGGAAGCTCCTTGAGAAGTATGCGCCACTGATGAAGATCATAATGAAGTACTTCCAATGTGAAGGAATATTTTATAGACTATACAGGTACCATGACAGACTACTCATGCATTTCACAAGGGTAAAACCACTCAATTTTCCCTACTACCTCTATAGAAGTTTGGCAAAGATGGCAGAAAAAGTTCAGCATAGGAAAAGTGATCATGAAGCGAGCCTCTTTCACCATGCTCTCATCAAAATAATTTTTTTACACCAGCTTGAACAAAATAACATCACTTGGGAAACTTTCATGCAATTAGATCTCTTTTTTCCTTCTGCTAGTCAGCCTACTAGCCCTAGCTCACCATCGGTACCATCTAAACATATGGAGGTTGGATCATCTAGCAAAGTTTCAGTGAAGAGGAGGATTGAGGTCACTCAGAAAAATTGAGTAGAAGTCTTGTGTTTTCTCCACAAATTGAGGAAGGTGCAATGCCTACATTAGTAGAACAAGGATCACCATCACAGCATGAGGCATCTTTTCATGATGAGGAGCCCATCCATCATGACACTGATATAGTGGACTTGGAGGCCAGTGAAGAGCATGAAACCCTAGAGCAGGTCATCAAGGAGAAATATGCTCATATCATGGAACTCGAGGATAATTTGGCAAGGGATAATTTCATAATTTCCTTCCTAGAGAAAGAGAATAATCAATTGAAGTTAAAGCAGTTATTTTTAGAGAAGAATGAGTTTAAAGCTAGTATGCAAGATGTAAAGGGCAAAGCGGTGGTTAAAATTGAGGATTCAGATAAGCATGAAGGGCAGTTGACAAGGAAAAGGCCAAGGAACATGGGTCTCCGAAGGGCACTTCAGAAAGAAAGAGAAAAAAATCCACCACTTGAAGAGTTGACATTTTAAGAAAGGATAGCCATGGAAATCAATGAAAATAGAGAGTTATGGCTTGACCAAGTGAATTTTCACTTAGAGAAGCTCCTTGACAAAGCCAATAGAGACAACAAGTTGCAAAGGCATATGGCTACCCACTACTACATGAGGAATCATATTTTCAAATTCAAAGTCAAACAAATGCAAGCAAAACTGAAAGAAACCCTAATTAGCCAAAAAGGAGAAGGGTGAGTTATACATGTTTGCTGATGCTTCTCTAATAGCATAGCACACCATATCAGAACTTCAGCTAGCATATCTAGACCAATTTTGAAAATTTTGGAAGAAATTTTGCATTTTTTTGAATTTTGGTGAAATTTTTCATTTTTTGTGAATTTTGGTGAAATTTTGCATTTTTGTGAATTTTGGTGAAATTTGGCAATTTTTTAAAATAGTCCCACTAGAAAAATGCAGCGTGGGCCATGCTGTGCTTTATTTGGGGAGGTCCAATGTATGAATTTCTTGCGTGGGTGGATTCATCTTTGCCTATACATCAATCCTAGTTAGCATAACAGCCTTGTCATCAACTTTTGGAGCATAAATATGCTCAAAAATTATCAAAAAATGACCTTTCTGCCCTCTTTTTCGAGGCCACACTGCGTTTTCTGAGTAATATTGGGAGATTGATGTTTTCGAAGGCTAGAAGAAACATTTTTGAGTGCTTGAAGATCCTATCATGTAGCAGATATCCAGGGTTATCCACAACAAATTTCATATCAACATTTGGACATTGGGAAGCCCTCCAAATTTCCATTCTCCCAAACCCACTGTGTTTTCTCTAGGAACGATGCATTTTCTCCTGAATTCGTTGTGTTTTCTCTAGTATGTAATTTTGCACAGTCGGCTTGACCAATGTTGCCTTTTACTCATGTAATTGATAAATGATGATGATGTAATGATGGCATGAAGTGTAATTAGGCAGGTGAATAGTCATGTAGGGTAGATACATGCTTGTAAATGTCAAAAATAATCAAAGGAATCAGTTTATCTATCTTGGGGAGAGGATAGAAACCTCCCTAGTCTTTAGGTTTTAGGTGAGAGGATCAAGTGATCAGCTCCACAACTCATGGATTCGACCCCTAAGAGAGGGGAAATGATATTTTGTCTATATGTATGCCTTTCTTAGTCATTTTGATAGTTGTACATTAGAGGTTTGAGACCATAGTTGGAAATTCATAGGAACATTTGCAGCTATTATTTAGGAATTCATGTGCAGTGAGTTATTGATGTTGTTTTTTCTCTATTATATCCTTTTATGAATGATATATATATATATATATATATATATATATATATATATATATATATATATATATATATATATATATATATATATATTCTCTTTCGATGCCTTTCTTTCCTCAGCAATCTTCCTAAAAGTTGATAAGCATAATTATTTCGTGGCTCTATTTTGTTTGGCAACATCATTTCATGTTTATTTCCTTCATTTTTAATGAATTCATGATGTATGCTCATTAAGATCTTCTCCACTTTTTCAAGCCCTACACTACACCGACAAAACCCTAATCCATCATTAAACTATTGCTACCTTTCTCCTTTATATATTTTCAGTTGTAACCCTTTGATAATTTCACCTAGCTATGTGGTTTCATGCCTGATCCATCACTAAAATCATCAAAGTTTCAAAACCCTTGAACTGACCTAACTAGCCTAAAATCTACTCCTCATCCAGTAAAACCCATTGGTTGTGATCTCATATAGAGATCTCTCTCTAGTTTGGTAGGGCTAGCTGTCAAACTGAAAGCTTGGTTTGAGGTTACCTCCGTCGGCATCCTTTAATCAGCCTTGGGACGTTGTGGAGGCTAACACTACCCCTTCTTCCCATTTTACTAGTTTGAGCCTTAGGACTGTAAATTTGTATGCTTCTCGTTGTTGTATGACTCTTGCTCTATTAGGGTTCCAAACCTAGACCCTAGGGCACTTCATCCTATAAAATAATTGGCGACTCCACTTGGGAATACTTTCTTTTAATTCCTAGTTTGGGTTGTTCCACTCTGGATCTGGGCTTTCTTTTTTGTTTGATCACTTTTACAACTTCTTTGATTCATTATCAATCTAGGCAAAATTTCTGATCTTTTGGATCAGGCTTGGATTTTTAATTTTTTCTTTACTGCCCTTTTTATACGCACTTTCCAGTTTACACAGTCGCGTATACACGTACTTTTGTCCAAAGAAACACGCGTAGACGTGTGTTTCCTTATGAACAATAGTGTATATACGCAGGTTGATCACTGTCAAGTTGCATATTTCCAGTTTCATATGAAATTTTGGGATTTTGAGTCCAGTAAAGAATTATTCCTGCTTTTGATTGCTTTTTTTTAATCATTTATTATATTGGAAAGTGTTTCTTTTTGCAATTTGTCAATTTCCTATCTTTCTTGGTGAAAAACCTGGTCAACCTAGGGTTTGCACTTTTTGTGAAGTTTCAAATTTTGCCTTTGGGACCAGGGATTCTTGCTAAAGTTCTTGGCTATTTTGAGTATTTTGCTTTTCTTTCTCTAGCTTTCTTGGTTTTTCTTTGTTTTTTTAGAAAGGTACTTTTGGAAATCTTGAAGAGTTTTCTTGATTTTCTTGGAGTTTTCTTGTTTGTTGAAGTTTTGTGCTATTCATTAGGTCATTTTTTGAGTGTGTAACCTCTTTCCTTTTGTTAAGTCTTGTCATGCAAATGATGTTTCTGGCTTAAGAAACTTGAGGCCTTTTTTGCTCAATTTGGTGATCTTGAGATTTTGAGTAGGTTTTTGCTTTCTCAAAGAGTTCCTTGCATCATTGAAAAGAAAGACATAAAAAAACATCTTCGTTTGCCTCTTCTTTTTCTTTTGGTTTTGTTTTGAGGCTTCCTTGTCATTTTTGAGCAAGTGCAATGTTTTTTATTTGGTCGAATCTACTTGGTTTTGGGAAAAGTTATTGTTTGAATTTTCCCCTTCTTGTGTCAAGTTTTTTACTTCTTTTTTGGGAGAAGTTCTTGTTTGAATTTTCCCCTTCTTGTGTCAATTTTTTTACCTCTTTGTTGGGTGAAGTTCTTATTTGAATTTGTCCCTCTTTGTGTTAGGTTTTGACCTCTTTATTGAGAAACACATTTGCTTGTTTTTTAGAGTAATCCTAGAATCTTGCATTAAGAATTTGTAGTTGGCATTAGAATAGATGCAGTGTAAGTATATTTAGTATTTTGTGTAGATTTTGAGTGTGTGAGCATGTATTTTGAAAAAATAAAAGAAAATTTTTTTGCTTTCATTATTTTGTTCGTAGTTCTCTTTGTAGAACTCTCTTTTATTCAAAGGAAAAGGTTGCATTTTGCATGTAGCCAAGTTTCTATTAATTTCTTCTTGCATCCATAACACCATAAGTTTCACCTCCATCTCACCCCTGACTTAAATAACAACCTTTAAAATCAAGCGATAAAAACTAAAATGAGCTAGAATTTTATGATTTGTTATTGAATACATCAACTATTCTAGGTCATTAAGGCCTTGGAATAGGTGTGTGGAGAGTTAACTCTCCAAGGCCACTCTGAATTTAAACTTAGAATTTGATTAAAAGAGTGAAATCCAGTGTCGTTAAGTTGTCCAACAAAGCTCTCCTAAAAAGGGATTCAATCGCGAGGGAGAGTGAAAGCAGGGAAGAGAGATACCCCCTCTCCTACTTGTCGGATCCCAACCAAAGACTGTTCCACCTGGCTGCCGATACGAGCTGGCGACCTTAGTTTCCATTCCTAGGTATCGCATAGGTGACTGTGGGGGGGAATACACATGGTACCTGAGGCAAACGTTGCATCACACTACAAGAAAAAAATAACATTTGTGAGGGGCAAAAAATGTCATCATAAGCTCATTGGTGATGGTCAAAAGAGCTTTCGTCACCAAATGTGGCGTCGCCAAAATTATAGGTGTTGTGGTGACATTCAAGATTCGCAACCAATAATAATTTATAATGATAGATTGTAATATTCCCACTTAGCAACAACTAATTGGAAATATTAAATTTTGCCCAGAATTTTCTTTTCTAATGTTCAACCATAGAAAAAAAGGGTGGTGGGACCCATAACCCAACTTAAGAGAAATTATAAACTCCCTAAAGTCACTTAGCCAACATTATAATTTCAGTCTGGGGCCTAGGGGGACCAAGTGACAGCACAGGGAGAGGGACAGCGTAGAGGCAGTATGGGCCAGGACAACGTAGGGAGAGGGAAAATGCAGAGGCAGCGTCAGATAGGACAACGTGGAAAACGAGGAAAGCGCAGCACAGTGGGGCCCAAGGGAATTTTAGGGTCTCAATCATAAAAGGGAGTTAGGGCCTAGCTTCTCATTCATTCTATTATGCATCTTCGGAATTTTTTCTAACAGATATTGAGCACACTTATGTTGTTTAGCTAAGTCTGCAAGTGTTGTTCAACACATGGGTGTCTCCGAGCGAAGATCCCAACTTCAGCCTCGGGGACTTCGAGTGCCCGCTCAGGTGAGGAGCTTTACCTTGAGTTTTCAGAGAAGATCACACAAAGCTATTCATCCAGGATTTACGCAGTCACTAGGCAGCGCAATCTCTCATAGAGGTTACGAAATTTTGGAGGAGGGAAGCTCTAGGAGTGAGGGATCTTTAGTAGTTTCAGTCTGGGAGAAGTGTTAGGGGATCAACCCTTCACAAGTTGTCTTTTGGAGTATATTGAGGCTAGCATTTCCAGCCATTCAGTTCAAAGGCCAACGTACTCACCAGGAGTGCGTAATTTTCCCAAGGAGGTCACATTCTGGGGTCAGCCTTTCCAGAATTCCTTATTGCGTTTTTTCGGGTTTTTGGAGGAGATTTCATAGCTTGAGTTTCATAATTATCTGAGCAGGGGAACAACCCTAAAGAGCAACTCCATTCCAGCCAGAAGCAACATTTTCCAGCAACAGTAGCAGATCAGGAAGTAACGCAGTCTAGAGGAGAAGTATCCATCCATAATAGGGTTTTGAGAGTTATTTCAGCTTGCCTTGAGCAAGCAAAGGTGTCATCATTCTGATCACCTTCTTGTACTCATTTCCTATTTCCATATTTATAATAAAATGGCTCATCTTTTCTAAAATGTTTGCAGTGCTTTTCATGGTGTCTCTCTATTAGTTGTATTTTTTGTCTATGTTGCTTTATATTGTTGTTTATTTACTATTCGGAATATTACAGTGGTATCAGAGTTCATATAATTGGCTCAGCCTGTGGAGCAGATCAGTTTATGAAACTCAGAGATAAAGAATACGTCACATAATGGAAGCAGCGGTATAGGAGCCGAGAGCGGAGGCTCAAGCCCACATTTGGTGAGGGGAACTGCGTTCCAGTAGAGGACGCAGAGGAGGAAGCACCTATGGTAGAATAAGTAGATGACTAGGAGGAGTTTGGAAATATTTTTTTGGAGTATGTACAGGAACTCTCCAGGAAAATAGAGGAGATGGGTCAGAAGATTGTTGGGGATAACAGATAGCGTGAAACCCCAAGGGGATTTAACATAGGAGAAGGGTCTGGCACTTCCCATCACATGTAGGAGCAGAACACAATGCAGCAGGTGGTGATACATACTCCCTTACATTCCACTATTCCCGCATTCTTGACTGTAGCTACGGGAATGGGAGGACCCCAGGAGCCGGAGATGGCTCATTACGGGGATTATTTTTCAGAGTATTAGTAATATGAGCGAGAGTTTGGTGAAGCTCTCTCTTTCCACGATTTTTGCGAGCTAAAGAACAACAGCGAACCCCACAACCAGAACAAAGGAAGTGGGTACATGCAGGGAGGTGAGCTACAATGTACCATGGGAAAAAATTTCCTACCAACATATGACTGGTCATCGAAATTTTCAACAAAAGCTTGGGTAGAAAAGCTGGACATTTACTTTCATTTGAACCAGATGGCGGAGGTGGAGGCCATCAAGGTGGAAGTGTTGCACCTTGAGGGGGAATACCATGACCATTGGTTCAATGGTATGGCCACACTAGGTCACTCAGCAGTGACAACATATGCAGAGTTCACCCGGAGATTGGTGGATAGATTTGACCAGAATGATTCGGAAGAGAATTTTGTCGAGCTGATCAAGCTCAAGTAGACCGGCAACCCAGAAACTTACATTTTTGAGTTCTTGAGACTTTCAGTGATGGTGCCAAACTTGTCTGTAGCTATGAGGATTTAAATGTTTATTGATGGGTTTGCAAAACCTTTGCGTGGGTTAGTCGGGTCCACTAGGCCTATTACACTTCAGGATGCAATCGGGAGGACAAGGGACTTGCAGGATTCTTTTCCCAAAACTAGAGCTCCTTTTCCCTAGAGACCAGCATCTCAGCCAAAGGGGAAAGACGTGAGAATTCCTTCACCGAAGGGGAACCAGGGCCGAGGACTTTTGGACGATGAAACCCGGAGAGACTTGAGACGGAGGAAGCTATGCTTCACATGTAGGGAGCCATGGGCACCGGGTCATCGATGTGTAGCAGGGAAGGCACATTACATCAAGGTATTCTACATTAGTGAGGGATAAGAAGATGATTATAAGGAGATAGAGAGAGAACCAAAAGTTGGGGCACAAAGAGGAGATCATCCACCACCACCTCCCCCAGGAGCAGGAGGGGTAGCGTTTTCACCCACAAGAGGAGTCCTTGCATCTCTGCGAGGAGTTCGGGAGTATTTGACACTGCGTGTTTAAGGCACCATCCAGGGACAGCGTGTTTCAATTCTAGTAGATAGCAAGGCCACTCATAACTTCATTAATTCATAGCTAGTAGAGAGGAGGGGCATACTGACATAGATTTTTTATGGCTTCTCAGTGTTGGTTCTAGGCGCCAGAACCATGCAGTGTATGAGGTATGTTCCGGCATTGGCAGTGACCATGGGGACGTACATGATGACATACCACTTCTTTATGGTTGACATCCGAGATAAAAATGTGGTATTGGGAGTGCAGTGGTTGATTACGATGGGTAAGGTCACCACAGATTGGGAGACACTAGAGATGGAGTGGACAGACAAGAAGTGTGGGAAGCATGTGATGGTCAGAGGCATGCACACATACCCGCTGCAGACAGTTTCAGCACACCGGATGGAGGCATACTACTATAAGGGAGACTTAGAGTGGGTAGTAGAGCTGTGTATTTCAGAGGTAGAAGCCACAGGGTAGTTAGTACACCCTGATGTGCAGTCGATATTGGACAGATACTCCACGGATTTTTGGGACATACCACTGGGGCAAACATCGGACCAGGGGATTGAGAATACTATCGAGCTGGAGTAGGGGATCCAGATAGTGATCACTAACCCTATAGGCACCCCAAGGCCTACAGGGATGAGATTGAGAGAGCTATCCATGAGCTCTTAGCACTAGGACACATTCGGCCCAGTACTAGCCCATTTTCTTCTTCTGTTGTTCTAGTGAAGAAGAAGGATGACACATTGCGGATGTGCATCAACTACAATGCACTCAACAAAAAGACCATGAAGAACTGATACCCCATCCCCAGGATTAATGAGTTGATGGATGAGCTGAGGGGATCGAATTTCTTCTCCAAGATCGATTTGAGGTCGGGGTACCATCGGATCAAGGTGAGGGACCATGATGTCCCCAAGACTGCATTTAGGTGCCACTATGGCCACTTTGAGTTTTTGGTGATGCCCTTTGGGCTAACCAACGCACCAGCCACCTTTCAGTCTTGCATGAACCACATCTTCTATGGTCAGTTGAGGAATTTTGTGCTAGTATTCTTTGATGACGTCCTCATATACAACCACACTTGGGAGGAGCACTTGCAACACATTGAGGTTGTACTGTATATTTTGGAGGAGCAAAATTTCTATGCTAAGCTCTCCAAGTGCGATTTTGGGTTGACATATATGATTTAATTAGGGCATATCATTTGTTTGGACAGAGTGATATTTCATGAGGAGAAGATATGGGCCATCCACGATTGCTCGGAACTGAAGAATGTGACAGAGCTCCAAGGATTTCTAGGCATCTGGACCTACTACCAAAAATGTGTCAAGGGATTTTCCCAACTTGTTGCACCTCTCACAGATCTCACCAAGAAAAGAGCATTTGGCTGGACTGATACTGTGCATGGGGCTTTTGACAGGCTCAAAGATCTGATGAGCAGTTGTCTAGTATTGGATTTGTTGGACTTCACGTAGCCCTTCATTTTGAAGTGTGATGCTTCGAGGGAGGGAGTTGGCGCAGTGTTGATGTAGGGGGGGCACCCTATAGAATTCGAGAGACAGAAGATACTTCTGCATGAGAGGTTGTTTCCAATATAAGACAAGGATATGTTGGCCATTATGTATGCATTGGCCAAGTTTCGGTAGTATCTGGTAGGCAGCAAGTTTTGGGTGAGGACTGATTACAGCAGCCTCCGATTTTTTCTTGAGCAAAAGCAGTTGCTAGAGAGGCAGTAGAAGTGGGTTAGTAAGATTCAGGTTTATGGCTTTGACATTGATTATGTAAAAGGGAAGAACAATGTGGTGGCAGATGCTTTATCACGCAAACCAACAACGTTGTCCTTGATGAGCCTAGATGCAGACTGGAGGGCTCAACTGTTGGTGGAGTACTCCAAGGACCTCTTTGCTTGTGAGGTACTGGACGGACATATTTCTAATGACAAGTACAGGGTGATGGATGAGGTCATCAATTACCGAGACAGGATCTCATTGACTGGGGATTCCTAGCTCAAGCAGAAGATATTGTGTGCATCCCACGATTCTCCACTATCATACCACCAGGGATTCACAAAGACCTGCAGGGCCATCAGGGAGAGGTTCTCTTGGATAGGCCTCAAGGAGGACGTTCTCTGGCATGTCAGGAAGTGCGAAGTGTGTCAAAGGAACAAGGGGGAGATGATCCACCCTTCCGGATTGCTACAGCCGCTACCCATTTCAGAAAGGAAGTGGGAAATCATCTCTGTGGATGTCATTACTGGGTTGCCCGCGGTGCATGGTAAGGATTGCATCTTTGTGTTTTTCGATTGAATAAAAAATTATTCCCATTTCTTCACCATATCAGCACGGTAAACAGTTGCACAGGTGGTCAAGCTATTTTTCCGTGATGTTTTCAGATTACATGGCCTTCCGAAGACCATAGTCAATGACAGGGACAATCATTTCATGGGTGGATTTTGACAGGAGCTCTTTTGTTTGGTCGATACAGAGTTAACTCCTAGTGCCAGCTATCACCCTTAGACGGATGGGTAGATAGGGATAGTGAACAAGTGACTGGAAGGCTACTTGCATAACTATGTCATGGGGCAGCAAAAGGCATGGCTGAGTTGGCTACACCTGGGAGAATACTACTACAACACTACTTTCCACATGTCTATCGGTATGTCTCCATTTTATGCTTTGTATGGATATCATGCTCTAACCTTTGTTGATATTATGTTTGGAGCTAGCAAGGCCCCCGAGGCTAAGGACTGCATCCAAATGAGCCAAGATATACTCCGGCCTCTTAAGGACAGCTTAGCCACAATGAAGAACCATCAGAAGATGTATGCAGATAGAGGGCGTGTAGAGAGACAATTTGAGGTAGGTGACTTGGTCTACCTCCAACTTCAGCCTTACCAATAGTCTACCCCGAAGCAGAAGGGGGCTGAGAAGATTAAGCCCCGCTTCTATGGGCCTTACAGGGTGATCCGTCGAGTAGGAGAGGTTGCTTATGAGTTGGAGCTGTAGGCAGGGAGTAGGATATGTAACATTTTCCATGTATCATGCCTGAAGAAGGCTTTGGGGCAGTAGGTTACTGCAATAGAGGAGCTTCCACCTACAGATGATGAGGGGAATTTGGTGTTATATCCATAAGCCATTTTACACACCCGGGAGAGACAACTGCGGAGCAGGACAGTCAAGGAGTATTTGGTGAGATGGAGGAGCCTTCCAGATGAGGATGCCACTTGGGAGAGTGAGAAGATCCTGCAGCATCCATCTTTGCAATTTCTTGAGGACAAGCAACATTTTGGCGAGGAGGGCTGAAATATTCCCAATCAGCAACAGCTAATTGGCAATATTAAATTTTTCTCAAATTTTGCTTTTCTAATGTTCAGCCATAAGTAAAAGTGTGTTCGGACCCATAACCAAACTTAGGAGAAATAAACTCCCTATAGTCACTTAGCCAACAATATCATTTCAGCGTGGGGCCCATGGGGACCAAGTTACAACGCAGGGAGAGGGACAGCACAGAGGCAGCGTCGGCCAGGCAGCCCAGTGGCAGCGTGGGCCAGGAAAACGCAGAGTAGGAAGGGTAGCGTGGCAAAGGAGGACAGCACAACATAGTGGGGCCCAAGGGAATGTTAGGGTCTCAAGCATAAAAGGGAGTGAGGGCCTAGCTTCTAATTCATTATATTATGCATCTTCAGAATTTCTATCTAATATATATTGAGCACGCTTACGTTGTTTAGCTAAGTCTACAAGTGTTGTTCAGCACATGAGTGTCTCTGAGCGGAGATCCCAACCTCAACTTCTAGGGACTTCAAGTGCTCGCTCAGGTGAGGAGATTTACCTTGAGTTTTCAGAGCAGATCACGCGGAGCTATCCATATAGAAGTTACATAGTCACTAGGCAATGCAGTCTCTCACAGAGGTTACGAAATTTTGGAGGAAGGCAACTCCAAGAGTGAGGGATCATTAGTAGTTTCAGTCCGGGAGAAATGTGAGGTGATCAGCCCTTCACAAGTTGTCTTTTGGAGGAGATTGAGGCCAACATTTCCAGCCATTCAGTTCAAAGGCCAGCGTACTCACTAGGAGTGCATAATTTTCCCAAGGGGGTCAGATTCCGGGGTCAGCCTTTCTGGAATTCCTTCCTGGGTTTTTTCTGGGTTTTTGGAGGAGAGTTCATAACCAGAGTTTCATAATTTTATGAGTAGGGGAACATCCCTAAAGAGCACCTCCATTCCAACCAGAAGCAACAGTTTCCAGTAGCAGTAGCAACTTAGGGAGTTACGCAGTCCAGAGGAGAAGCAGTCATCCATAGCAGGGTTTTGAGAGTTATTTCAACTTGGCTTGAGCAAGCCAAGGTGTCATCATTCTGATCACCTTCTTGTACTCATTCCATATTTCCAGATTTATAATAAAATTTCTCAACTTTTCTGAAATTTTTTTAGTGCTTTTCATGGTGTGTCTTTATTAGTTGTAGTTTTTGTTTATGATCCTTTGTATTGTTTTTTATTTCCTATTTGGAATATTACACAGATAGTGACCATCACCATTTCATATGACCAATGGTGATGGACCATAACCTCGGTCACCAAAAAATTGAACGTCATCAAAGGTGGTGTTGCCAGAAGTATAGGTGTTGTGGTGACATTCAAGGTTTGTCACAAATATTGATTATAATGACGGATAGTGACTGTCACCATTTCATATGAGAAATAACGATTTATTGTGATGGACCTTTCATGACCGTCACTATTAGTGCATATATATGGTGACGTTCATTGAACGTCACCATTTCATATTTGGTGAGGGTAAAAAAAGGTCATGATAAGCTCATTGGTGATTGTCAAAAGAGCCTCCTTCACCAAAAGCCGCATTGCCAAAATTATAGTTGGTGACATTCAAGGTTCTTCATGAATAATGAATATAATGATAGACAGTGATTGTCACCATTTCATATCAACAACAACAATTTATGGTGACAGACCTTTCATGGTCATCACTATTGATCCGTATATATGGTGGCATTCATTGACAGTCACCATTTCATATTTTGGTTAGGGTTGAAGAAGGTCACCATAAGCTCATTGGTGATGGTCAAAAAAATCCTTTGTCACCAAAAATTGATCGTCACCATTCCATGTGGATATCAGGGCACGATTGAATCGAACCACCAACCTCCTGCTTGTAAAGCAAGCACTCTTCCATTGAGCTAGCACCCTTTAAAGAATTTGACTTTTAAAAGTTATACCTTGAAACTTTATAAATTGTAAATTTTACAACTTCCAATCAATTAAAGTCTCGGCAATCTTTTACTAAACAAGAAAAACAACAACAAACTTGCAGGTCCCTACCTATTGGTTATGGAAGTTATGAAAAACTGGTGGAGGGAAAAATAGTTACGTATAGGAGACTCAATATGTTATGTTGAATACTTAATTATAAGTGAAACTATGAAGACATTTATAGCTTAAAAATGACCTATAACAAGAAAATGCACCAAATATTGCAAAGGAAATGTCATAAATGGATAGCATGTGGAAGAAGAGCATTGATGAAGATAGATGCAATATGTTACAGGCTGAGTGAAAGAAAAATCTCAATGTTGTTGTTATTGGGTGACTTTTGTCTTTCCTTTATCACGTCAAAATTCAAATTAAAAATTAAAAATTTTAGATATCTGAATGATATCTAAACTTCTGTGCAAATGTAACACGGATCTCCGGGGACCATGAACCACAAAGGGAAAATTAAAAAAATTAAAAAAAAAAAAAATATATATATATATATATATATATATATATATATATATATATATCCTTCACATAAAGCAACATGCAATTTGTAATTTCACAAGTCCGCGCTCAAAACATGACAGAAACCAGCAAATAAAAAAGTTTGAAACTTATCACAATAAGAGTATCTCTTTTCAGCAATGGACCCCAAACAATAAGACAACAAAACATTGGAAAAAAACAATGTGTTCAATTATCTACCACTACAAAATGGACTTCATTCTAATGAAGCAGAAGAGGCGATACTAAATCACAAATAAAAATGACCAACAACAATGTAAATTTTTTAATTTCAACAACACACTCCATCACTACCTTCCATGTCCAAACATCTATATTTTGTAGTATTTAACAACCTTTTTTGTAGAAAAATCCAATGAATAGATTTCATAAGTTTGAACTAGAAAACCCGTAAAATATGGAGTTGATGAATTTTAAAGATGGAGCTGAAAACTAACCCTTGACTCATTTTGATCTCTGCTTTTTCGCATCCGGGGGATGGTGCCTTTCTCACTACGTTGGAGAAGAAAAGGATGAGAAATCTAATTTGTTTTTTAGTCTCGCTTCACTTGTCTTGCATGTATATTGGAGTGTTTGTTTAATTTTTAGTTCAAAGGCATATGGATCAACATTTAAGGTAGATAGATTAATTTATCCTTAAGTGTGGATGAACCAGAGTGCTTAGATGAGTCAACAGTTGTGTCATCTTTGGCTTTAGGACCACCTTTTCCCCCTGTCGTAGGGCTCTTAATTCCCATAACCTAATTTTCCCATTTACCCACAACATGTTCCTTGCTTGGTGAATTCTTTTTCTTTCTTCTGTATGGAGTGCTTCCTTTCACTGGAGTTTGGAAACTATTATGATTAGGTTGAACATACTGCATAATACAGGCATGATGACTACTAGTCATATTACTCAATACTTTATTAATACAACTGGGGGTATGCTGTGAACATGTCATATTTGAATTTAGCAGATTGAGAGTATCACTTTTCCTTGGCTTTATTTTATCCCCCGATGTTTTAGTTTCTTTGAATACTTTGGCACGACCTCATCTCCCTCAGTCATAAATTTCTCTGTATGTGTTGGTGTTTTATCATATGTCTGTGTTTTGCAAAAACCTAAATCTGATTCTATCAAGGCCCTTTTCTCAGTCACAGAAAGGATTTTTGGTAGTACTTTTGCCAACTGCTAGTGAACTTGAAGAGAAAACTTGTTTTACAACACATATTTTTTCAGTTGATAAACATGGAGACATGGAAATACTAAGCATATCTATTGTAGGAGAGGACATATTTCTAGACTTAAACACCTCATCCTATTGAGGAGTTTCGGTGACTTCACTTGGACAGAAAGCAATAACTTCACCTTCATTCTTGAGCTGCTTCTATTTATTTGAATTTGACTAGTGACATTCTTTATTTGACAAGGAATCTAAATCATTACTAGTATTAGATTCATCCAACACAAACTTTGGAGATCCCGCTGATATCTGCATTTTTGTTGCCATGTCTGAAAACCATGGAGATCCATGTCGATAGTAGAATAAGATGTGTACCTGCTGCTCAATAACACATTACTTATTGACCATTATTACCTGACATAAACCAAAGAGACAACACAACATCAGCGTACACAAAATTCCCTACCCGAATATAATCATAACTTAGCTAAGAAGTCTAAAAGATTTTCTTAATTAATAAACTTTGTATTTGGAAATCTCGTTTCTTCAGATTTAAAAAAGACTATGTTGTACAACACTTCTATCTATTTATCCAGGAAATTATATCATAGCATATGTCACATAGTAGCAATGTATAGTACCTAAAGTAAAAGGAAAAATTTTCTCAGGCAAATGGATTTAGAAAAGAGCTTTGAAAACTATATGTTTTTCATCAAAGCTTTAATTAGTTTAACAACAAACTAGTTGGAGTTTGCAAATCAAAATCATTCATACGAAAAAAACAAGACAATGGCCAGTCACTGTTCATACAAATAAATCTACAGTCACTATTTCCATTGCAGATAACTGAAATTTGGGTAGTCGTCTAACAATTAGAGTTGATTAGCAGGGAAGACTCGTCAATACCATCATTTTTTCCCACGGTCTGTCGTGTCTCGGGATCCAGATCATATAGCTTGCTATTGTCAGGTTTTACCTTTCAAGTACTTATTTATGTCTCACCCTTTAAAACAATATTCTACCACTCCACTTGATTTTTTTTGGTCAAGATAATTAACAAGACCTTCCCATCCTCTATTTTACAGTAAAAAATAACCATCCATCGATGATATAAAGAATAACATATACACAAAAAAGGCCAAAGATGCGCTTGATGTATAGCTATGTTCCAAGACCCATCTAAGCTTACTGGTGCAAACATCTCACCCTGAAAAAATAACATCCACATGGGATTTACAAAAAAAATTAAAATCAATCTCCCAATAAACCAATCAAAATATGAACATCCTTTTAATCAATATAATCTCTTACTTAAAATAAAAGTGGCCTAGAATTGAATGTTATGTCAACCATGTCAAGTAACAGACATCGGGTGAGAAATAAAATCCATGCATATTGGATTAGTTAATAATTGATCTAATAAATCTCAAAATCAAACAAATGACTTACAACTAAGAAACGCAAATAAATGACTTACAACCTAGACATGAGGTTTCCCTTTCAAGCCGGGCGTTAAATAACTCTTCTTTATGTCACATACCATTCAACTTTTTCTGGTACCAGGTGGAAGTGGTATTGTAACATTAACCTATGATAGATTCTATGTCCACAACTACTTCCCAAGATCCGCTCCATTACCAACATTTGGGGCTAGATAAGATACATGCAAAAACCATCAACAAGAAAATGAAATCTACATCCTTGTAAAAAAAGGGGAGTAAAAAAAATCTACAAATTGAAATAGACTATAGGATAACTCATTCCTGCAACATGATTATCTTTTCATGAACAATAAAAAAAAAAATCAGGAGAAACGTAATTTTTGCCACATTTTGGCAATCATTTCCTTTTGCATATTCTATGAGCAATTGATGAAAAAACTCATCTAAAGCTTGTCAACATCAGGATTATAGTAAAACATAAAGGAACCGCTCAAACACAAATATAATCCTAAACATAAATATCTATAAAAATAAGTATTTATTGAGGGCACTGTATTTTGTGAAAATCTGGAAGTCAAATCTTTGAAATAACACAATTTATAGTACCACTGCCTTACCACTATATGTTGAGTATTTACAAATTCCATTCAAAAATTTCTTCAAAGTTCAAAGTTCAAAAAATTAACATGTAGCCTAAAAAAGCTTAGATTTGAAAAGGAGATAACCCAAAGATGTAGAGTATATATCTCACATTTATATATCTTAACTTCCAGACATTGAAATGCAATTTTTAGCATACTATTGTGAATTCATCCAAAAATGCTAGAAGAAAAATATTGATGGTTATTTTGCTAATATAGAAGTTTTATCCATGCATTTATTTAAACGGTTAGCTTGAAATCTCAAACATATCTAAGGATGCATACAATATGTTGCATCTTTAGTGCTGGTGTGTGAACTTGAGACAACGAAGTCCAACACTTCACAGTTTGACTATAATATGCACTAGCCGACTAGGTGAACAATAGTATTGTAGGTATGTGTTATGAATATATGCATTGCAAGCCAATAAGAGTATAGTTGGAACAATCACATGCAACCCTTCCAAGTTTTCCAATAATTTGCACTGGTCTAATGGGTGAACAATAGAACTGTAGGTGTGCATTATGCATCACTTACCTAAATCCAACACATTCAACATATAAATTTCAAAGAATAAGTTCAGAACTAGTAGGTAATTTGCAAAATGAAAGAGTTGGATTGATTGTTTCTGGAGAAGACTAGATTATTACACTGCTCAAAGTAAATTCATGACACTTTTATAGGCTTATATGGAACAAAAAGCATCCAAGCTAGAAGGTTGTTTAAAGAATCCTTACTTAGCTAGTGTAAAATCTTAACCCTTTTTTGTCAAAAATCATAAATGTAAGAACTTTAAGAAACTCAATGAAGAGACTCTAGAAAATTTCTTATAGAACCACTAACGTAAACAGAGCTAAGAAATATTTCTTTGTAAAGGAGATATTCATGGTCAAATTAACAAGAAAGTGACCTTTTAGCATCGTTGCACTAGTGCTGCTATTACAATATTTGGTCCAAAAAAAAAAACCCCTTTTCAATTTAGTAGGAGCGCGCTAGGAAAATAATCTCACAATAATACCCATCATTCAAAATTTTGACCCACTAAATAATTTTTACATCATTTTGAATCACCCATCTAGAATAATGAATCACTATGCTTCAGAGCTAGGATCCAACTCTCTAATTGAGATAACCTATTATGTACTCTTAATGGAAAATTTTCAAGTGTTGGCAGCTTCAATTTCAAAATTCTGTTGAGGTTTAAGTGGAGCACTCCTTATCCTCAACTCATCTTCTTCCATGATCACAGAGTATCCTTTGTATGTGAGTGATACAATGATGATTCTATGGACATCAATTTTTCTATAGGAAATGAGTATTTGACATGGAAAACTGCAACCTAGTACCTAATACTATATTTTTGTGTGCATAGCTATTCGTTGAAACAGTCTTGTGGGAAAGACACAATAGGGATCATAGAATTTTAGAGGCCATAAATTATGTTCCAATGATGTAAGGTATTGAATTGGGTAGTTGTGATAGTGCCACAAATGGATGACAACATTACTTTCAATATCGTTGTCTCTCTTTTGCATCCATAGCTTGCCAAAATATATCCATCCCCTTCATTACCTGAATCACTAGACCCTTGGTCTGATATACGTCAATCTTGGTTGAATGCTAGGTAGAAAAATTCCTAGCCTTGAAATAAAGCGGACTTGGCATTGTCTTCTTTGGCTGATCTAAGCATAAAATAGGACCTGGATCTTATGGTAAATATGTCTCCATCAACTTGTAGTTATTTTATCATCCATCCTTAGTCATAAGACTTTTTCAGATCAAAATCCAGTGCTAGTCACTTTAGATATTAATGAAGTATGACATTGTTGTAGCATGTTGACAATATCTATCAAACAACGGGCCCAAGATATCCCAACAATACTGGCCATTTCATTCTAGACAAAATAATGAGTAATAGGACCCTGAAATCAGACCCTGAACCAAACTGCATGTTGTTATTATAGGTTTGAGGTAGTGAGGTATTACGGACTTAATGTGCCACACCCATCTGCAATAATGAATCTCTACGCTTCAGAACTAGGCTCCAGCTCTATACTTGAGATAGCCTATTATGTACTCTTAATGGATAGTTTTCAAGTGTTGGAAGCTTCAATTTCAGAATTCCGTTGAGTTTTAAGTGGAGCATTCCTTATCCTCAACTCATCTGCTTCCATGATCACAGAGTATCCTTTGTATGTGACTGCTACAATGATAAGTCTATGGACATCAATTATGCTATAGGAAATGAGTATTTTACATGGAAAACTACAATCTTGTACCTGATACTATATTTTTGTGTGCATAGTTATTTGCTAAAACAATCCTATGGGAAAGACACAGTAGGGATCATCAAATTTCAGATGCCATAAATTATGTTCTATTGATGTAAGGTATTGATACGGGCAGTTGTTACAGTGCCACAAACTAATGACAAGATGAATTTCAAGATCGTTGTCTCTTCTTTGCATCCATAGCTTGTCAGGATAGAGTCATCCCCTTCATTACCTGAATCACTAAACCCTTGGTCTAATATGCGTCAATCTTGGTTGAATGCCAGGTAGAAAAATTCCTAGCCTTGAAATAGAGTGGACTTGGCATTGTCTTCTTTGCTTGATCTAAGCACAAAATAAGACCTGGATCTTAGGGTAAATATGTCTCCAAAATCTTGAAGTTATTTGATCATCCATCCTTAGTCATAAGACTTTTTCAAATCAAAATCCAGTGCTATTCACTTTCGAGATTCACGAAGTATGACATTGTTGTAGCATATTGATAGTAACTATCAAACAACGGGCCCAAGATATCCCAACAATATTTCTGGCCATTTCATCCTAGACAAAATAATGAGTAATTTCTGCTAAACAATTTGGATTCCTTGTATGCAAGAAAATCCATGAAGCCATAGGATTTACTCAAAAAGGCTCACGCATAATCAATCCAAAAATATGACAACTTTAGTTGTCAAGTTGGACCTTTTCAAATCATATGACAGGACAAAATAGTTATATCTCAGGATGATGTTAATATATATGGGGCTCAGTTATCTATTGGTCAAGTGCATTATGAGATGTGTCACAACTACATAAGTGAATTATGAGATGTGCCATAACTGCCTCTTCTACTATGCTTGTCAATGGAGAACCCTTTGCATTCTTTACACCTCTAAGGGGTGTAAAACAGGGTTGTCTAGTCACACCCCTTCAATTTTTGTTGGTCAAAGAAGGGCTCTCTTGAGCAATTTTGTAAGTAAAATAATTGGTATTCCTAAAATAGGTAAAAAAAAATTGTGCTTCTAACTCATTAATTATTTGTCGATGATATATTATTGTTCTCCGATAGTTTAAAGAGGGAATCTAAAAAATTCAGAAACTTCTCAATCACTATTGTGTGGTTATGGCTATGGAGAAGAATGTACAAAGGTCATACATTAGTTTCAATGGTTTGAATCATTGTTGCAAACATCAAAATGTTCCAATTTTTCCACTAAAATGATAATATTTCCCCCAAATATTATGGTATTGTCATCCCAAAATATCACTATATTACCGCACAACAAACGAAAATATCACTCCCTGACAGAGGTGCATAAATGTGCCTTTTTTATTCTTTAGTCATTTTTATATTTATTTATTTTTGCGATATTTTTCCAATGCTCCCAATATTTTATTTTCGAAACCCTCGATGATATTTTCACCGACGGGATATTTTCAACACTGGTTTGAATGTGAACTCCAAAGGAATCCTGAAGGCATCATTTCCTTTTAGGCTTTGACTTAGAAAAGAGATTCAAATACCTAGGTTTCATTCTCAAGATAGATGGATACAGAAAATGGGATTAGGATGGTTGTTGAGAAAAATAGAAAAAATGATTAATTTATTGTGTAACAGATGGTTCTCAAGATGTGTAGATTAACCCTTGACAAGGTTGTCCTGGAAGCCATCCCCATGTATTGGCATTCTCTACCTTGAATCCCAAAGGGAGTGTTTGAAAGAATTATAAAACTCTTGCAATTTCTTATGAAGTGGTAAAGTTGAAGATGGTGGGATTCCTTGGGCATGTTAGTAGTCCATAGATCTTACGCAAAACAAGGAAGATGAGGTTTGAAGCAAATACAAGTATTTGGAAAGGCTATGGTTGTGAAACGTCCTTGGAATCTCGTTACAAAGGAAATCCTTCATAAATCTATTAATTATTAAGATTCAAGAAGTATGTATCCCCTACTTTATTGGACTAGATAAGGACTCCTTAGAAAAGTATTAGGAATGTTTCAAATCACTAGAAAGCCAATGCACTAGCCTTTTGTTAAAATTGGCAACTAGGGCCAAATTCCACTTTGGACTGCTCCTTTGAAGAAGATAATTATGGAATTGAATTCCTCTTTTCGAGAAGACCAAAATCAACTTAAATATCGACAGATTTGGATAAGGAGAAATTGGTTTTTGAATTTATGTTCTCTCACATGTAAATTATCAAGATCGACCTCACCTCTATGTCGACTCATCAATCCCAATGGTCATGTCTCTTGACCCCCATAATTTGTATAAATAGAGGTGCCTTTTCCCTCATTTTGACATATCCATATCTCATTATTCTCTCTGAAATAGCCGCAGAAGAGGAAGATCTCTAACGAAGGTAAAAAGGGCAAGATTGGGATTTTTTTAGTCTCCTTCATGGGCTGAGTTCGTCAGGCAGGAGACTGAGGTCAATATGGAGGAAGTGTGGGATTATCTATCAATGATTTTGGTCTCATTTATCATCTATTTTAGGACCAAGTTAGAGAAAAAAGGGAGACACACTTGGCAAGGGTTATTGGATGGTGTTTTTGGTATATGTTTGTATGGGTCTCCTCTCTAACAGTAAGTCCCACTCCTATCAGCAAGGTTCATGTAAACCGTAGTGCTAGCATTGTTGGAAATGTTGTCATTGATGGAAAAGGAGGTAGCAGATGCAGAGACAGGAATAGTTACAAGGAGACAAAGACAGACAATGGAGGCAGTAAAGAGGAAATGAATATAAAGGAGAAAGGCAGAGGCAGAGGAAGCAAATACGGAGACAGAGCCGTTATCACAGCAGTAGAGGCAAAGGCAGAGTGACAGAAGCAGCAAAGGCAGAGCCACAGCTGTTATTCCAAGAATATGTATATATATATATATATATATATATATATATATATATATATATAAATTCCGAGAATATTTTATACAGTCGGGCGTTACACATAACATTCCAGGCTTTATATTCAAATGTGCAGTGGAATGCAATGAGATTGGATATGCTTTGAATCAGTTGGCATTCACTGTTTGAATTATGTTTGAAATTATCCCCATTTTTTAACAGAGCACTTGTATTCGATTGACATGGAGGTTGTATATATGGTAGAACTGTGTGTTATATATATGGTAGGACCGTGTTGAAATGCCAGAGACCAAGGCCACTTATAATGGAGTGGAACCATAGTCATAAATTCATTTGAATAATCCCTGTGCATTTAACTCCACTCATAGAAGAACCCTGCGTGAAACCGTGGTCACTTAACTCTATTTTATGATAATAGAATTCTCGCTTTATAGAAAGAAATACATTTGTTTGTTCGTGTTAATTGAATTCCTCAACCGGAGATTAAACCCGGAGTTAATAAACGATAATATACACAGGAGAGCGCAAACCAGATGTACAACCGCAGTCAATCACTGTAGAAAAACCGCGAGCGGGTTTACAAGGTGGGTTGCCCCTCTTCGCACCGCTTTAGGCGAGTAAGCGGTAATCTTTGGTTGGGCAGCGATTCCACAGGATTGTTGACACGTGGCATAGGCGAGGTTGGAAAACCACCCGTTAAAGTTCGTCCATCGCTCATTATCATTCGCACATGTTGGTCGAGTGAAATCCGTCGGATTGCATGAGGTAAGGGATCGTGGTAACGACCGTCGGATGGGCGCGTGAATTAACAAAGGTGCGGTGCATGCGGTTGATTGGTTATTGATTGCATGTGTGGGGCCCAATCAAACATGTATTAAGGTTTATGGGTTTAATCCAAAGTTGGGATTATATGCGATGATATATATATAAGCGAAGGTTAGCCTTTTATTAAAGTCAGTATATATGTATGAGCGAATGTGCATATATGGCAACATTCGAATGCTGTGTGAATATTCATATGACGTCGTTGAGCTATACACAAGCGCATAATAATCAAGGTATGGTCTGGCATAACGTTGGGTTGCGGCTCTACTGCTAACTATAGTGAGGAATATATGCATTGATATAGAGCGCATAACATAAGGGACTCGGGATTAATATCTCAAATCTCAGAGATTTGAGATATTAACACTCTCAAATTTAAATTTAATTGAATTTGCCAGCGTGGAATTAAAGAGAAGTGTGAGATTGCCCGGATTGGGAAAATGATTGGGTAATGAAATTTTGGGATGCATTTACACACAGTTAAGTGAAATATTGAAAAGTACTGGGAATATGATTGATTTATTAACACTTCAGATTTAAGCATTGAAACTGCTAGCGTAGAACAAAGAAGAGATTGTGAGATTGTCCAGACTTGGGAAATTATTGGGCATGAAACTTGAATGCAATTATGGAAAAGCAAAAGAAGAGGAAAGCATGCAAAGATGAAAGTTCGGTGAACAGGAATATGTACAGGAATGAGTTGGACAGGCGAATAAGCATAGAAAATAGGGAATATGCAGATGACAGTGAACAAAGTGTATGCAGAACAGGTTCTTAACAGCAGCAGAAAAAGACAAATCCAGTAAAGCCAAAATCCAGAAAAGGAGCTGAGTGAAATTGAAATGTGTAATTAAAATGTGAATGTAAATGTTGTAATTATTTTTTTTGTGTGTGATGCAAAGGCAAGTATCTTAAGGACAAGACAAAATCCCACTGTAGCATGGAAATTTGTACATATTGTAGTAATTCTAAAAATGAGTTGGAAAAAGGAATAAGAAGACAGAAACCAAAGAGTCATGATTGTTCACTCCAAATTCCTTGTGAAATACAAACAGTCATGTGAGAATTTCTATATATAATATCAATTTGATAAGCTCAACAGAGAGAGACAGAAAATATAGAGAATGCAGAATATAGAAGAATAAAGCAGAGAATATTAAGAGAAGAAGAGCAGATACAGAACATAGCTGATATCTGGAGTAAATCAGCAAACATTCAGTTTGATAAATCGAGGAAGTTGGAGCTTCCCTATCAAGTTGCAGCTTGATAGCTGTCAGTTGTAGCTGACTAAGGTTGAAGCCTCCTGTAGGTTGGTGCCTGCAGAAAATTGAAGGGAGTTGGTGCTTCCTTGCAAGTTGTAGCATGCAAAATTGAGGTTGGAGCCTCCTGTAGGTTGGTGCCTGCAGAAAAACAGTGGTGAGAGGGAGTTGGAGCTTGCCTTTGCATCACAACAATAATAAGATGTGGTTTTCTCCATTTATGGGTTTCCACTTATATCTGGTGTCTCTGTGCATGATATTTATGTATTGATCTGATATGTATCATCTGCTTAATACCTGCTGCTCTCATACTAAGTCTACTGCTATATTATACTAACACTTGCTGCTTACATTCTAAGATTACTCACACATTAAATTGGATATGAAATGAAGGTGTAAATAAGTTTAATGAAAAGTTCTAAAAGATCAGGAATGTGTTAAACTGATTCACCCCACCCCCCCCCCCCCCCTCTCAGTTTAACTAAAGGTTCAACACATCTCTTATCACAAAAGGATGAGAGGATGATTGTCATCAAAACTAGGTCATAGGCCTAGTCTCCATGGTCAGGTGGACTATAAGGCTTATGTAGGGGCTGACATTAGCCTAGATCTACTAATTGATGTGCACATAATTTGTGAAGAAAATTTGTTGCCTTGAAAAGAGAACTAAGGGTGAGTAGGAGAGTTATATAAGCATGAAGTAAAACCTAACCAGTTCTCAGACCTGAAGAGGCAGTTTCCTTGAAATTTGGACAGTGGTACTAATCTTCATATTGGAAAATATATCATGCAGAGAGTGGAAGAAAGCAATCACTCTGTCATGCAGATCTTATGAAGTTATCTTATGAGGTCAAGTGCAGAATGACTACTCTTATGTTGGAGGTTGAATTTTTGAGATCATTTATGGGCTTATTTGTTAGCTTCTTCTTTGTTGATCCAAATTTATTCTGAGGCGTGAACAATCTCCTATGTTGGAAAGATCAATAGGCATACCTGGGCTAAATTTCCTTTCTCTTCTATGTTGATTTGAGTCTATTCTGAGTTATGTTACACTGAGTTTTTGGGGCTTAATCTTTCATCTTTCCTGGAGGTTCTTCACTGGAAAAACATTTCAATTATGTGATTTATCTCACACCACTCAAAGAGTTAATCCTTGATGTTTGCTTGAAGTTTGAACTTGTTCTCTTAAAGTTGTTCACACTTGATCTAATGTCTTTTTGAGGAGGTTATTGAGGCTCGTATCTCTTTTCCCAAGACTCATTTTGGATAAATTGAGACTGCTTCAAAAGCTACCATTAAGGGTTGTTCTCGGACCTATATCAAGGTCTCATTCAGGACATGATTTCTAGTCATAGTATATGTGACTAGGCTTAAATCTTATCTAAAGAAAGCGAAGATTTTTAAAGGGAATATATTCCCTGATCTAGAGGTCTAAGGGTCTAATCTAATAGCCCTCACCAAGCCTAGTTATATTTAAATCAAATCGGAGTTATACGTTTAGCATATCACAATTTAGGGGGATCAAATTAACAGTGTTTTCTCAGAGGCCCAAATTTTTGTTTGGAAATATTTTTTAAGTTGTCCTTTGATTCATATAGAAAACAACTATTAAACTATTAATATTGTGAGTTCTCGGTCCAAGTAAATAAATTATAATACTTAAGGATTTCTAAGTCTTCATCCTTGATTGAGAAGGATCCCTTGCCTCTACAAATTGAAGGACAAAAAAGAACCCAAGTATCAATTTCTGAAGTTTTCAGTCCTAAAACTCAAACACGATTTGATCTATTTAATGAGTTTGATTAGAAGAAAGATGTCCCGAGCTTGGTCATGTTGACCACTGGAGTGGCACCTGATGATAATGAGAAGAATCCATGCCCAAGGATGAACCAGAAGACATTTGTACCATCATATATCATTATTTCAATAGAGTTTTTAAACTCTACTTCTATTTTTCAACATCTTTCTCTAATGCACAGATTCCACGCCCTACGAGGAATTGTAATAAGTGATGCTAGTAATGATAAATTTGAGTCATTATTGAGTCTATAATAGGCCTAGGATGTTGGGACTCGATCAGTAAGCGAGTACACCTTGGAGTTTTTTTTCTACTTGGTTAATTATTCCTTCTTTTTAGCAGCGAATAATTTTCTATGTGTTTTCACTCATTGCATTGCCCCAAATCTAGGGTGACGGCTTGAAGGTTGAGCCCTGGATGCATATTAGAGCCTAGATTCAATGTATATTACCATACTAGATCACACAAAAAAAAATAAAAAAAAATAAATAAATAAATAAATAAAAATAAAAATAAAATAAAATAATAAAAAAAAAAATCGTGGAATTTAGTTAGGTCTTGGTAGTAATTTTTTAATTTTTTAGATTTCCCGCAGGTCAAAAACTGCAATTAAATTTGTAATTGGATTGTAATAAGTGTTGTCTAGAGAAGTTGTACGGGGTATGAGTAATCAAAATTACACCTCTCACCCTCAAATTTCTACTATTACACATTTTTAGGGGTTAATCATGAGTTCTGGACCATCAAAACCCACATTTCCTAAGTTTAGTGGAAATTGCAGTATTTAATTAGGCTATATTAATTAAATAAAATAGAGAGAAATAAATGATTCCATGTGAAAAAATGAATTGGAAATTATACTAAGTCAAAGGTTGATTCAAAGGACATGTGGAGGATGACTAAGCACTCTGAACCAATAATTCATCATTTATTTATGTAAAATCGAATTTTCCAGAGACAAAGCAGCACTTACACTCAAGAAAAATTGAATTTACTAGAGGCAGTTGAGCATAAAAGGAATATTCTACTGGATCGGTTGACTAAAGACCAAGTGAATACCTCTTCTCATGAGTTATCTGGGGTGCGACAGCACTCAACACTGCACTCAGAGGATTTACGCTATTTGTACTGCACAGTCACTCAGAGCCACCACACAGTTCTCAAGGACCTACGTAGAATATCATTAGGGTCAGCTACAGGTACAGTTTCAGTTGGTTCGAGTTTGCGGTCACAGACTCAGTGTAGCATGGGACTTCCTCTAGCTTATGGATAAGTTCACTAGATCATATGGGAATTCGATTTCCTCAGGTGTGCGCAAAGAAATTCGATTTTTCTCTTGGTGTCTGAGTCTTCTTCATATGGAACTTGGCTTACCTTTACTCAAGTTCTGATTCAAGTTCACTTCTCACATGCATTCGTCCTTGGGAATTGCCCCTGAATATCTATATAAAAATGTCATTGGCTATTGTATTGTATTAGGTTATGAGCTATTGTGCTCGAGGAAACTCTGCCATTTTTGTATATCAATAAAATCAAGACTTTGGGGTTATTTAGCGGATGTTCTCTTGGTGTTATGAGGTGATTTCTTTCCATACTATTGTTATTGTATTTGAATTATTTTACATGCTTGATTGGTATTAGTTTACATTTTCCATCTAGATTAGATTGATGTGTGCAAGCTATCTTGCATGCATCATTTATTTATAGTATTATTCTAGAAATTAGTTTTCCAAGTCATTTTCGAAGGAATGTTTGGTTTATCTATTTCATTGTGATGCTCTAATCCTTTTGCAGACTGATATTTGTTTAAGTGTGTAGGGAAGATCTATTCGTATTGTGTGCAGGAAATCCATCCGGGCATGGGAGAAGTACATAGATCAACTCACTCCTAGATTCAAAGCGATCCGAGACTCAGCGATTTTCAACCCCAAGTTTTGCATCAAAGGAAGACAAAGAGGGATTTTCTCGTTCTCTAGCTACTTGATCATCTATTTCCAATTCTAAAATCTAAAAATTTCCATTTTGTAGAGTGTCTTAAATTCATTTGCTACCTCAAGTATTTTTCTAGACTAGGCAAGAATGGGGGTTCACTCCCATTCCTTGGGCTAGTGCCTTTGTATATTAAGTTTTACTTTAGATCCTTTTTATTTCAGCCTAACGTTTGATTTTCTTTTGCAGCTCATAAGCTTGAGCGTGAAAATCGAGGAGCTTGAGGAAAATATGGCAAAAGGCAATTGATCCTCCTTGCATGCGAAGGCTTCCATTACTTCAAAATCGAGTTTTAGGGAGCCCGTAAGCACCTTTGGGATAGTAGAAAACTTGATCTTTTTCGTGAGCCTTGGAGCCTTGAAAAATTCATATTTTGAAGGTTTTCTCCATAATTTGTGTTGTCAATTTTTTAGGAGGGGATTAAGCCTTTTTCCAAGCTCTAAATTCATAGAAGGACCTCCTTTTGGGTAGCTTTCTTAAAGGTTGTTTTCCTCACTTGTAATCAATAATAAATAACTTATGTTGCTTGAGGGAACTTCGGATATTTTCCCATGGTATCCCCCTTCCTTGGTTGAAGACAAAGGAATTTCTTGGGTGGATTGATTCATTTTCTGATTTTTGTTTTATGCATGCCAATGAATTGACAACTAATGCACTCTACATCAATCTAATTAAATTTTGGTTAAATTAAACTTACATGCATGAACTCCAATGCTACAAACTTGAGAAAAATCTCCCTTTTTTATGTGTGAGCAATTCGGTTGGAAAATTCCATTAATTTAATGTTTATGCTTCATGCATGTTGAGGAACCATTGAAGCACATTTTTATAAGAACTTATTTCATTACACTTTCCATTTAATGCCACAACACACATACGTCTATTTTTTCTCTCAAATTTTGGTTCATTATTGCAAGTAAGTGCTATCTCATCTCTTGTGGAAAATTTGCATGTATCATTTTGAGATTAATCAACATTCATTTCACACAAACGACTCATTAAAATTTACCTCCAACATAAGTTGCTTGTATAGACCTCTAGGGACCCTCTACTCCCCTATTGACTCCTCACTGTGAGATCCACATAATTTGGGTGAGGATGAGGTCTGGGGATTGAAGAGTTGATTTGAAATGTTTGTTGTAGAGAATGTTTAACTAAAATGAACTAAGATAACTCTTCATCACATTTCCCTTTTTATGGTTGTTAATCTCATGCAAGTAGTGTGATGCTTACTTTTTTATTTCACAAAATTTAATTTCATCTTCAACATCTAATTTTTTGGTTGTTTTGAACTATGACAATATATGTCTAGATATTGAGATTTGGTTATCCTTTAATCATTTTATTCTGCAAATATCTTGTGCTGACATATTTTGTTTCCATTTCAGGATTATTGTGTTCTCATCTTTTGATCATTATTCTTGATCACTTTATTTTTTTTCCAAGGAAAAAGTCGTAATTTTATTAATTAAAACAAAATTACATGTTACACGTGCTAGTAATTATCATGCAAGACAAGAAAGTAGGTTGCAAGTAAACAAAAAAAAACTATAGTACATGGAGATAAAATCTAATATTTTCACCCTTTTTTCTTTTCAACCTTTCGCCAACCTCCTTGTGTTGGCGTGCTTGATATAAGGACGAGCTGATTTTCTTTTGTGAGTGCTACGCTGTCCTTATCTGAGTCCGAAGTGTCTGATGTGTGATATCTTTTATTTCCCCCACTGTCTAGTGCTCCTAGATCCATTGTCGTCTGTACCGTGGCGGTGATGTCAAATGAATCTTGCATTTCTTATTCTTGTGCACCCAGTGGGGTAGCTGTCTGTTTGCTCTTGTTTGGGATGGGGGCTTCCTCTTCTTCTTCTATCTCCTGCTCTGGGCTATCTGATGGAAATTTCCATCCTTTGGCAGCCTTCTCTGTCTTCTTATTTTTTATGTTATCTCACTTGGCCTCCGGGCATGTGTTTTGTAAATGTCCAGTATTCCTGCATACTCTGCACCTGAATGCTGTGTTTTCATAATCTAAATGTTATGTCCATCTTTGCTATTTTTGAAGCAGATGAATGCTCTCTGGTAGACCTTTTCTAAGGTCCACTTCCACACAAATGCGTGCGAAGGTGTAGATGCGCTCCTCCAAAAATTAAGTATCTGTTTTTATATATCTACCTAAGATGTTCCCAATGCCAGCTAGCACAGATTCCTGCCAAAAATGAAGCGGGAGGTTGTATAGCCAGACCCAAACCGGAATTTTGGTGAATTCCATTGTGTTTGCATCAAAATCAGGGAACCATGGAGTGATAAATAGTCCGATAGTGCCCCAGAACCACGGTCCATCCCTCAGGATGGTATATCTGGCCTTCGATGATATGAACTTGACTATGAAGAAGCCCTTAGAACAGAGATGGATATCACAGTCTATGGTCCAGTTGGTGAAGATCCAATGAAAAATCTCCATAGTTTTAGGCCAAAAGCAATTGAATCTGCATATTATTGCTTGGGATTCATAAGTGGATCGATGCTTGTCTTTCTCAGGAACATCTATGTTTATTCTGGCACGCAGTTTTGTTGTTCCACTATGTAGGGTTGGGGCAACTCTCTGTTGGTTCAGTTATTGTTGTTGCTATGTTTTTCCCTTGCAGCATGTTCCTATATGGGGGTCCTATTGGGGTTTCTGGTTCAAAGGTACTGGCTCCTCTATTGGGTCCATGGGGTCTATTTTGATCTGCTTTGCCACCCCTCAATCAAAGGTTGAGGTAGATGGTAGAACCAGGGCCAATGGAGTATGTCTTAAAAGCACAACGATCTTGTAAGGATTTACCCCCAAAAATCAAAGATTGGTAATGAGAGGGATAGCCAGAGTCAACCCAGATAATTTTTTTCAGTGTTGAAACCCTGTCGTTGTCCTGTATCCAAAATAACAAGCTTTTTCCCCTTGGGAACTTTATGAAAATCTGGAAGTGGGTAGAATTTACCTTGTTTTCGATTGCTGTGGTAACGTTGTGGTATAATTTGTCCTGATGTACTGGCAACATGGGAAAAATGCAATGGGTACCCAGCAAGCTGTATCACGGAGCAGGAGCGACCAGTATACCACCTCCACCAAGCCCTAGAGAGCGCACAATGTACCGCCGCCAAACCCAGCAGAGGACAGACAGCGCAGGTCTGGTGTCGGTCATCTCATGTAGAACACCGCGGGCAGGGTATATAATACTGGAGCAGTGCGAAAAGTCTGGGGTCCAGCAATGTAGAAGAAACATCGCCCCACTGCAGAGATAGCGACCGATAAAATTGATGGTAAGTCCGGGGTCGTCCACCGAGTAAGTAGATTGAAACCAGTGCCATAGAGTGCACCCATCCAGCACAGGTGAGTCGAGGACCTTTGAAGGTAGCTTGAACGTCGCACCAGGTAAACAGCCAGCGGAATGAACCGCCCCAACAGCTCCCACGCGAGCTGAGACGCAAATACAGGAAAACCTAAACTTGTCGTCATCCGCCATTTTTCTCCTCTCATATAAAAGTCAAGCAAGCTTATGATATTGCCTTTCACCCACTTATTAGAAAGACACCTTGAGCAATTTATTTAAATGCACTGGTTGAATGATTTGATATTATTATTGCAAATTTGCTTATAAAATGCTCATAAATTTTTAAAATTAATTCAATTTCACTCTAACAATTCTCTTAAAAACTCAAAATATTTAACTTCGCTTTTCTATTGGGGACCACCCCCATAGCTAACTTACGGGATAGCATAAATAGAGAGAGTTGGGAGTAGGCGACAACCCCTTCTCTGAATTCCTTGCCACCACCCACACCTTGTGGGGTTGAAGGCTTTTTCATCTAATTTGTAGGTAGGTGTAGGCAGCAAGGAGAGTTAACAGGTCATATACTAGACATCATCCATCCTTAGTATTCGACACTTAATTATTGTTTTTTGAACTATGGAACAGAGCACACTTATTGGTGCTTTGTAAAGGTTTGGTACATCTTGTAACACTTCATCTTTTGGGAGGCAACTTGAAAAGATACAAACTTGTAGAACTATATGGTATACATTGTTTTTGGTATGACTTAATCATATGTAATACATCGAAATAAGGTTCAGATTTGTTTCTTATCATCTCAAACTAGTAATTTGATCCACATTGTATAGTTATAAGAAGCCATATTGAAATGTTGTCTGCAGTTGTTGGTTTGAGGGTTCTTAACCCAGGTTCGGATTTAAGGTTTACCAACAAACCCCTGTACTACTGACACTTTCGGCAATGGCCTACTTGCGCATGTCAAGGTCTCACCCGAAGTAGTATGGGAGGGTGTTGGAACTAAGTTTCTACACCCTAAGAGAGAGAAAGTTAATTAAAGTGGGTCCCCTTAGATCTAACAAACCTGCGCTAGAGAAGCCCTTACCCAAAAACCCTTAATAATATATTGGAGAAATAACCCAAGCGAAGCTCAGTAATTAGATGTAACAACTAGTAATCATATGTAACAAGACAAATTACAACTAGATCTGTGCATTCATTCCCTTCTATAGCTTCGCATCCACGTGCACATCAATAAACCATCAATATTCATAAAACATATATTATCTTAGAAATAACACATAGCGCAACCCATAATCATAACACATAAATACTTAGATATCAAAAAATAGTCTTCTCATTCATTAATATTCAGATTCCACTTATAGACTCTCTTTACCAACCCGCGCACACAGCCAATGGGGTCCACACACAGTCGGACTTATGGTCTCCGCGCACATAGCCAGCAGGAGCCCTTACCTAGACAATTCACACAACAAATCCACAGATTCATATCCGAATTTAATCAGACCCCAAACTTATTTCTAGACTCGACTTATCCATCTATTTATATCATATTAGCCTGTGCTACTCTATGGTCCACAAACCATGGTTTGCAGAATCTTTGTCTACCGTTTGACCCATTACAATTCATTGGGGGATTTGACCCGCCCCAAAGCCCTTTTGCTAGACTAAACTATTACAAAATATTACAAAATTGTACCAAAATTGCGGTTAGGGGACCCCGCTCCAACAGGCCCCCAACACAATCTTGTGACTCGTCCCGAGTCATAGCAGCAGTGGGGTCTTCATCTTGGCTTGGAGCTGCTCAACTGCAGTGACAAATGGGGGCAGGACACCTTCACTCTGCATGACTGCATTCTGCGTGATGTCAACCAACTTTTGTGAATTCAATCCTTCAGTAGCTGCAGTAACGCTCTCCAAGTTTTGGTTCAACTACTTTATTGCCACGTCTAAGTCCTGTGAAAGCTTGAGAGCTTCATCTGCCCATGGCTTCAGGTGGTCACTGAGGACCTGATTCTTGTGGCAGAGCTCCTCAATTTCATCTCTGAGAATTTGGCTGGTACGGAGACGCGTTAAGCGTTGTGCTGCCATGAGGGTGGGCATGATAGCTTCCATCTGTTCGAAATCTTGCTCCTTCTAGCACAGCTCCTGGTTGAATTGGTGGAGGAGGGGATTACGCTGCACAGTGGACCATAGACCCATAGAAGTATCTAACAAGTCTGAGCCCTTGGTGATCTGTGTTGAAATGCTGCTCGTGGCTTCCTTGACTAGCGCGGCTTGCTGGGCGCGCACCTTGGGAAGGGTTTTGGGCTGCAGTTTGGCTTGCAGTGCAGCGATTTGTTGCTATAGGTCTGCTTTGACAGCTTGCACTTCTGTCCTGGATGCCTTCAACGCAGTGACCAAGCTTTCGACCTTGGCCTACGACGTAGCAGAGGCAGGATTCACTTTCGGCATGTCTTCACATAGCCAGTCTATCAACTGTTCTAATTCTGCTTGATGTGAAACTGTCGCGATTTGTGATGCCTGAGCTTGGGCGGTTTCGACAGCTTTGGCCGCAATTGTTTGCTTGGCCTCACTTAACTATTGTTGTGCCCACAATTCCCTGTGCTGGAGTTCGCTAGAGATGAATAAGTAGAGAGCGTGTAGTTTCTCAATCGTTAATATCACAACGTCGAGATCGATTGTAGAACATGTGTGGACTTGCTCGCACAGGACCGGTGGTTCGTCTGTGAATGCCATGTGCGAGAGGAGGAAGATCCTACTTTGAGTCACCGTGACCAAGGTTGTAATTGTGGCTAGATGGCTTGCTTGACTCTGCTTCACCTAGTTCACCCTCGCTTGAAGCATGTTTGCTTTCAGCTGGAGCACCTTCAACCCTGAATGTAGAGCCTCCAGCGCAACCTTCTGTTGATCTTCCAGGGCAGTCCATTGGTCCTCAGAGGCCGTTGCGATAGCATCTATGATCTTATCCAGATCTTCCTCTGTTAAAGTGATGTCTGATTCCCCACCGGCTTTATCGGCCTTGCGCTTCTTCCGTAGCCCTTTTGGAGGCTCGCCTGTGTGCTTTGTTCCACGTGAGGACTCCATACCCTCCCCACCAAGCCTTTCAGCCTTCACACCTTGCTAATATTCTTGCTCTTCCCCCTTGGTGGCATCATTGGGGGTTTCCTTGGTCGTAGTTTTCTCAGTGGAGCACACATAAGTCTCCTTTGTTGTGTTCAGCGGGAGAGTATCCTTCAGCATCGCATCCTTACCAGAGGTGCCTGTTGTGACCGGGCCAGATGATTTGAAGCCATGTTTCCATGCAAGTGGCCAAGTCGTGACGACTTGATTGATTTATGCCTCTCTGGCCATATACTGAAGGTTGTACCACACCTTATATTTGCGAGCCCTAATATGCACATTGTGCATGGTGGCATGAAATTCAGTGATGCACTTGTATTTTTCGTATACCGCGGGCGATAAGCGCGGCCTGGAATGGATCGCCATAGCCAATGCACGATCGAATAATACCGAAAACAACTTGTTTTCCTCAATGCGCTTCGACTCCTTCGAGTCCCACGAGTTCGCATATCGCGCTCTCTCACAGACATCGGGCTCGAGCTTAGGGAGCACTGCATCATCAGGTGTCTCCCACACAATCAGGGCGATCAAAAATAACAACTAGGAGTAGCAAAAGGCCTTTCCCTGGTCCTGTGCCTCACGCACATTGTCTAAAAATTCCTCGCAGAGGTACTACGACCAATTGTAGCAGACCCCCTTCTCACATTGTCCTGCCAGTTGAATCACGTAAGAGGAGAGGGTCAATGCCCGACATTTTCACATCATCTTACATGCGAGCAGTAGAATGACCATGCGCACTCCGGATCAGCAATGGTTTCTACGATAAATCCCCTCTTGTCGTGGTCGACCTTATATTTGTCCTGCACTTCTTTTGTTACATTTTTCTCATACTTCTTCTCGAATCCCTTCATGGGATGGGGCCCCTTCATGGGCAGGACGGTGATTCTATGAATCAACGTAGTGTCAATTGGCATGCGACCCTGGATCCACAAGCACCCATCGTGGATTAGCGCAAACAACTGGTGCACCACCAAGATGGTGATAAGATATCGCCCAACGTGGGGGAGGCGCAAAAAATTCAATATCCCAGAGGCCTTCAGCCCGTGCACCTATGACATTGGTTCCACCTTCGACACATTGTTGTACAACACTCGTTCAAGATACAATTACGGGGCCAGATCCGGGAAGGTGTCTTCATTTTCTAGGTCATGATCATCAAGCTTAATGGAGGGAAGGCTCCCAAACTTGTCACCAATCAAAGGGACCTCCTGTGGAACCAATGAAATTTGCAGATATTCTCGGACAACATCGACATTCTTGGGGGTGCGCACCATGGATTTATTGGGCCTAACATATGCTGGTAGCTAGGAGAGCAGAGCCACCAACAGAGCTTCCACCTGGGCTATCATGGGGCGCTTCAATGGATTGGGCGAGTGCGCCTGAGGCACCTGCCGTGGGGAATGCACAATCCTAGGGGAGGTGCGCGACTTCACCGAATCCCACTTCGTGGCTTTCCCCTTCCCTTTCTCCTTCCCTTGCTCCTTTCCCTTTTCCTTCCCCTTTCCCTTTCCCTTGGCCAGCACAGACACGACCTCTTTAACGTCGAGGGTTGCTTCAAACACATCTTCAAACACAATTTTAACATAGGCCGTAACAGGCGATGACTCGACAGGGTTAGAAGTAGTCATCCTTGCACGGAATATAAATTTGGGGTTGTTGCTATCATAGGGGGTACCTTGCCCAGACATACAGATGACGAAGTCACACAACACACATAATTCACAGTAAATCAAAGGGCATAAGAATTTCAGAAAGCAAAAGAACCGATTATGACCTGTGCCCTTCTTTTTATAGCCTCACATGAGTAAAAACGGTCAGATTAGTCTTAAATGTGAATTGCCATCAAGGAAATGGTAAAAAATCCTTTGAGATTGCTGCATTAATTTCCAAATACCCGCTCCATTCAATGGTAAAATCGCTTTTTCACCCATTTTTATTGTTCCAACGACTAGTTTTTCTAGCTGCGCACTACACTTGTGCCTATGTCGCACCTTTCCGTGCCTCCTTACCTACGCACTACCATTGCATGCTCGTTGTACCTCCCTTCACCATTCCTTCCTCGTGTGCGCAGCAATCCTGATACAAATACTCCGGCCATATAGTCATTTGGTAGGCGTCGAGTTGTCCCTATAAGGTTTCAGATGGCTTCCATTAACGTACCCGAGCAGATAGTCTCCGTGCAGCGTAGCCAACATGACTGCACCACCATTTGTAATCTTTTTTACTATGTATGGACCCAGCCAGTGCTTATAGAATTTTCCTAGGTGGCACGCAAACTGGCTGTCATAAAGCTGCACTAATTCATCTTCCTTGAATACCTTTTGTCGCATGTGCCGATCATGCCAAGCTTTTTCTCAAGCCTTCTAAACCTGCTGCTGAAAGTTATCAATGAACCGATCCTCTTCCAAGGCAACCATTTGTGCCAAGTGTTCCTCCATGATGTCAGGTTCCACCATGTTTGTAAAAGCCGCAATGCGTGGGTTGGAGACAATATATTCCATGAGCGTGATGGCCTCCTTCCCATAGACCATCCCGAAAGGAGTTTTCCCGATTAATTTCTTGCATGTGGTCCTATAGGTCCAGAGCACTAAGGGGATGCACACATCCCAATCACTTCGATTAGCATTACAGATCTCAGTTAGCGCATGTTCCATCCTCCAACGCCCCATTAGCCTGTGGGTAATATGAGGTACTCTTTGCATGGTGGATCTAGAAATCTTCAGTCAAATCTTCAATGGTCTCAGTAAACAAATGCGTACCTCTATCACTCATTAGGAAATTTGGGCAACCAAACCTGGTCAAAATATGCTCAAAGATGAAGTGTGCAACATATCTGCAATACAATCCTTCACAACCTTTGCTTCGGCCCACCTGGTTATGTAATCAGTTGCAGTAATGATGTAACGTGCACCAGTCTTCTTCCTTGGGGAATTGATGAGTCCGACAAAGTCTATCGCCCATTTTTCGAATGCCTGCAAAGCCATTTGTGGTTGTAGGGGCATCTCTTCTCTACGTGAAGGCTTCCCTGTCTGTTGGCATGCATCACAGGCTTGGGAGTATGCATGTGCATCGCTATGCAATGTGAGCCACCACAACCCAGCCCTCAACACCTTCTGCGCAATTGTTTTTCCCGCATAGTGGCCTCCTGCCTCTCCTCCACGGGCTTCAGCCAAGATAACTTGTCTCTCATGTTCTAATACATACCTCTTAATACCTCATTGGCTCCCAACTTGTATTATTGACCAACAATTATTTTGAAATCAACTACGCGGGCCACCAACTCCTTTCTCTATTATATTGAATAGTATGTAGGTGCCATCCCCGTGGTCAAGAAATGAATAATGTCCGCAAAGTGTTCTTCCACTACCTTAATATAAAAAAGTTGTGCATCGGGTAATCCTTCTTCCAAACTAGTTGGCTCTTCACTAGTTGGCTCTCCCCCTCCTCTAGTCGAGATAAGTGATCGAGTTCGGCATTCGAGTCTCTCGGGTTCACAATGAATTTAAAAATCATATTCTGGAATAGCGACGACCATCACAAATTCCCCCCCCCCTCGCCCCCCCAATGCAGGCTTATTGACCAGGTATTTTAAATCTGAATGATCAGTGAACATCTTGAAGTGTTGATCTGGAATGACTGTATTAGTTTTGTTGTGCTAAGTGTCTATTCAGTTTATAAACATGTGCATAATCAGTTCATTACTTTGCATAAGGATTGATGAGTTTGTCCATGAATTGTATATGATTTTTAGTGAATTAGAAGCATAAAACAAGCTTAAATAACATTGAACAACAGTGTAAAACAGAGAAATAAGTCACCACATGAACTTTACACATAAGGCATGATGAAGCAATTCACCCCTCCTAGGCTACATCTGTTGGTCCAGCTCCCAATGGCATGTCCATGTTTCATTATGCTAAAAAAATTGTATTACATGTAGTTACAGTGCTCTAATGGTTGTTTCTCTGCACCAATGGCTCGAGAATGCTCCAATTAGTAAAAAATGACTCTTCATTCACTTAGAATGGGCGAAAATTGAGTCTCTTACTCTTTTTCCCAATTTCACCTAGAAAAACTCCACTAAAAGTGGAGAACTCCACTTAACTGGAGATAAATTAGGCAATTCCGCCAACTAAGGTGCCCCCTCCAAATATTCTGCCGGAATTAATTTTGGCATTAAACTTGACGGTTTGGGCGGTTGGGCACATGCACCCCAAACCACAGTCTTCGTAATGGTTAGCAGAACCATCGAAGCGAAACTCGCATTTAAACCTGCGGTTGAAGTGTTTGACTGTGGGTTGAAGTGTCTGGGGCTAACGCTGGAGGGTTGGGACTGTCGGCGGTTCCCAACCCCTAACCTCATATGAAACACGCAATAAATATAAACCTCAAACTCTAAGGTTAAGAAACAACTTATAGTGTGGTTGGTAACACTTGTGCACGCCCGGCGGGAGGTCTTGAGGTCGAGCCTTGCAGACCCAACAAAATTTTACTGAGCCATTTCAGGGCCACGTGGCAGCCTTTGATTGGCTCTCCCTACCATACCTTCAAATAGAAAACAGACACTTGTCCTCCAGTGATTGGCCCGATGAAAATTAATATTTTGAGAATATTCCTTTTTTATCATTGTGCATCCCAGTCAAACCTGGTCAAACTATCGAAAATTTACTTGTTTGTCATTTCGATCTGAATGCGATATCTCCCTCATACGACATCGGTTTTCAAACTATTTGTGGCGCTGGAATCAGGAAGACGAGATCTACGCAAACATCCTAGTTTCAACCCAATCTTGTAACTTTGAATTTTGAGCAAAATTTATGAACTCTTGATCATTCCTCCCCATTGGGAAGCTTTTGGACCCCAAAAGACTTGATTGCTTGTTCAGTAGATGAGGGTACAACTCCCTCACCTTTCCAACCTCCATCCATTTTGCCTTGCTTGGTTTAGTGCCTTTGAGCCCAACTCGAAGGTAGTCAACACTTCCCCTCTTTAATGCTCTTTTCATCTTGTCAAGAATTGTATCTTCTTTGAGCTCATCCATAAATTTTGGCGAGAAATATTCAATAGAAGGTAGTTGAACATCACTTCCTTGATCATCAATAAAATGTGACTCATACAAGCGTAAGTTTTGAACATTAAAAACTAAATACATTTGCATATAAAAAGGCAAGTCAAGTTGGAATGCATTATTACCAACTTGTTTTTTGATCTTGAAAGGACCATAGCGAATGGGTTTGAGCTTTTTACCTTCCCATTGCATCCTTTCTTTGCTAATGTGCAACCATACCTCATCTCCCTCTTGAAACTTGTGATCAACCCGATGTTTTTCATGCCTCTCTTTGTATTTGTTTTGACTTTTCTCAAGTTGTTCTTGAACTTGTTGATGTATAATCTGAATTTTCTCAATGAAATTTCGAGCCTTATCAATGTCACTATGGCCATCAATTACAACATCCTTCCCAAAGATGAAGTCTAATGGCAATTTTGGAAAATACCCGAAGCATACTTAAAAAGGCGAGGTTTGTGTTAAAGAGTGCTTTGCCCGGTTGTAAGCGTGCTGAATGTAATGCAGTTGTTCAACCCACAACTTAGGATGTTTGCTGCAATATCCTCTCAATAGATGCACAATGGTTTTGTTCACTACCTCGGTTTTTCAATCGGTTTGTGGATGAAAAGTGGTACTCTTTTTCAACTTTGTGTCCATAATTCTCCATAGATTTGACCAAAAATTCCCAATGAACCTGGAATCCATATCACTAACAATAGAAGTTGGCAATCCAAAATGAACCCAAGCATTTGAAAATAAAGTTCAAAAGTTTGTTCAACAATAATGGTTTTCTTACATGGCATAAGTATACACATTTTACTAAATCTATCCACAACTACATAAAGATAATCATGCTGCTTTCTTGACATAGGTAGACCTCCAACAAAGTCCATGGAGACACTCTCCCATGGCCTTGATGGTATCGGTAGTGGCGTGTACAACCCAAGCTTCCTATTACTAGGCTTACTTGTTGCACACATAGAATAACCTCTTATAAAACGTGACACACTATCTATCATGCGAGGCCAATAGCAATACCTTTATAGATGCGCCACTGTTTTGCTTACCCCCAAGTGTCTAGCAATAAGAGATGAATGAGCTTCTCTCATGACACTTAGCCTCTCTCCTTGTGGAATACATAGCTTGCCCAAATGAAACATAAAATTGTTATGCATGTGATAATATTTTTCTTTAACTTGATTTCCTTCACTCAAACTAACATACACATCTTGAAAATCAATGTCATGTGCATATTGTTCTATGTAACTCTCATGTACAACATAATCATTTTTGAGTAAAGTAGAGGCACTAATGATTGGTCTTGAAAGCATATTTGAAACTTTATTGAAAATACCTTTCTTATACCTTATAACCAAGTGAAATTGCTGAATAAATCCCATCCACCTGAAATGTCTTGATTGCTGCAATTTTGTTTGTGACTGCAAGTACTGTAATGGTTGGTGATTGGTGTGTACAATAGTCTATTTACCCATCAAGTAGTGTTTCCACTTCTTGACACTTTGTACCAATGCATATATTTCTTTGTCATGTGTAGGATAATTAGTCACAACACCATTAAAAGTTTCAGAATGAAAAGCGATGGGCTTACCATGCTACAAAATAACTGCACCCATCGCATAATCACTAGCATCAATTTGAATCTCGAATGGTTGTCTCAAATTTGGTAAAGCAAGGACTGGAGCTGAACTGATATTGTCTTTTAAAGCTTTGAAAGTTTGTTTTTGTTTGCCTCTCCATTGGAAGACTTTATTCACACTTGTCACTACATGCACAAGAGCTGCAATGGAAGAAAAGTTAGCGATAAACTTTCTCCAATATTGAGCTGCACCTAAGAAACTTCTTACCTCGGTTATTCTTTTGGGTGTGGGCCAATTCACAATGGATTCCACTTTAGAAGGACCAATCCTCAATTCTCCTCCTCCTAAAATATGTCCCAACTAGACCAAAGAAGTCTTTCCAAACTCACACTTTGACATCTTAAGAAACAATTTATCTTTCTTCAAAATATCATGCCCTCTATTCACATGCAAGACATTATATTCTCTTGTTTTGATGAAAATTAAAATGTCATCTAAGTATACAATAACAAATTCATCAAGGAATGGTCGCAAAACACTATCCATAACTTGCATGAAAGTTGTCGGTGCATTACACAAACCAAAAGGCATAACTAGCCACTCAAAGAGTCCTTGTTTGGTTTTGAACGCAGTTTTCCATATATCACTTTCTGCAATTCTAACTTGATGATATCCACTTCGTAAATCTAACTTAGTGAGAAACTTTTCTTCTTTCAGCTGATCAAGCAAATCATCTATTCTTGGGAGCGGGTAACGATTTTTTACCGTAATCTTGTTCAAAGCTCGAAAATCTACACACATGCGCCAAGTCCCATCTTTCTTTGGTATCAAGACTATGGGTGAACCGCATGGTGAGGTGCTTAGCCTTATGATTCCTTTGTCCAACATCTCTTTGATTTTCCTCTTTATTTCAAAATTATCCATTATAGACATGCGATACATACCGATGTTTGGAAGAGGACAATCTTGCTGCAACTGAATCTCATGTTGAATTTCTCTTTTTGGAGGCAATCTTGTTGGCTCCTGAAACATCTCATGATGTCCATTAACCACATCATATAAATCTGATTTCAACTTAGGATCATATCCCTCAAAATATTCATGATTAACATCAGCTTTAGGCTTAATCATAAGAAGAACAAAATTCATACTTGAATTTACCAGCCTCTTTACCTGTCCAACGTTTACCATAGCAATATTTGTCTTCTTGCGATGTGCTCTAACAATGAAATCCTTGCCATATTTGAATAAATGATACTTTTTCTCATGGTGATGGAAGATCTCTTTCCTGTCATACAAGTAAGGACTCCCTAATACAATACCAGTGATGTCAAGCGGAACCACATCTAATTTCACTGTGTCAGCAAAATTTGCAGTGATTGCAAACCGCAATATACATATCTTTGAAACCTATAGATTTTGCATCCTTACAAATCCAGCCTAATGGATATGGTTTTGGTTGTGGTATGGTCTCGAGGTTAAGTTTCTTGACCAAGTCTTCGCAGATTAAGTTTGCTTATGACCCACTGTCAAACAATGTGTCAATCTTGGTATGCTTGGATATGACCCTCACATGAAATAATTTTATTCTTTTGTCTTCATTTGGAGTGTTTATTTGACATTTCGATGTACTGGTACTGGGTTTAGTTTCTATTTATTTTCCCTTCGTGTTCTTCAATCCCATGGCTATAATTTTAGATTCATCACCTAAATTAGATCCTAAATCATGTTGAGCTGTAGCAACAATTTTTTGTTTTCCTTTGTTATTGGGTTTCTTTGGCCTCATTTCAAGATGTAATTTCCAACAATGAGTTTCATCATGGCCTTCTTTTGAACAATGCTTACAAACCACTTTTTCTTCCTCTTTCTTAACATATGCATTCTTTTTGTTTTTACCTTTTCGAGGTCTTTTCCTTAGCTTTACCCTTAAAAGGTTTATTCCTACCCTCTTCATAAATGTTCTTCCCTCTAGCTTCTACATGTGTGGCCTGAACACATACTTCATCTAGACTGGTGGGGTTAAACATAAGAATATGCTGTTTTAGGTTTCTATGTAAGCCTTATATGTACTTGAGCAAAGTATCTTTGCTATGCAAATCCACCCCTAATAAGAGAGCTCTTCTCCAAAATTCTTTGGTATATTCTTGCACATTTTGTCCCTTTAATTGCCTAAAGTTATGCCAGTTCATTATGGATTTCTACATATGAGCTAATGGATAAAAAAATTGTTTAATAGAAATAATGAAATCTGACCATGATAGAATAATCTTACCATGTTTCTTGATTTCCTCCTTTGTCTTGGTTTCCCACCAAACAAGTGCCGCACCTTCCATTCTCAATGAAGCTAATTGAATTTTAGTATCATCATCTTGAAGGTTCTGTATTCTCAAATAGACGTCCAATTTCCTAATCCAATTATCAAGATTTTCTGCATTGACTTCACCATTAAATATTGGAAATTCAAACTTAACATCAAGTTTTAAAAAATGACTTTTACTAATGTTCTTTGACTTGTGTGGTTGGTGTACTGAAGAAGAAGTAGAGGATGATGATGATGAGGGTGAGGATGATTGCTCTCCATTGCCTCCATTTCCTCCATTTCCCTTCTTTGACTTATCTTCATCATTGTGACCTCCTGAAGATCCTTGTCCTTCCTTGTGAAGTTGAGATCCTTCTCCTTCTAGTCTCTCATTCCTTTCTTGATAAAGGATTCTAATAATATCAGTCATGTCAAGGAATGCTTTCCTGAACACTCTTTCTTCCTCCTTGGGATCAACTTCTTCATGGATTTCTCCTTCCTCTTGAAGCATGCTTAATGGAGCTTCTGCTTCTTTAGGAGGTGAACTAGGTGGTGGAGATTGTGGCAATCTCGCTCTCCTTTGCTTTGGCTCTTTTTAAGACCCTTCTGCTTCCACTAATTTGCCTTCTCCTCTCTTGAGCTTGATCCTTGTAAGCATTTAAAACTTGCAAACACTTAAACAATTATTTGCACTAAAAAACACTAGAGAATAAACTCTAGCTCTGATCCCAATCTGATCTGAAATGACTCTATTGGTTTTGTTGTGCTAAGTGTCTTTTTAGTTTATAAACATGTGCATAATCAGTTCATTAGTTTGCATAAGGATTGATGAGTTTGTCCATGAATTGTAGATGATATTTAGTGAATTAGAAGCATAAAACAAGCTTAAATAGCACTGAAAAACAGTGTAAAACAGAGAAATAAGTCACCACATGAAATTTACACAACAGGCATGATGAAGCAGTTTACCCCTCCTAGGCTACATCTGCTAGTCCAGCTCCCAATGGCATGTCCATATTTCATTATGCTCAAGATTTTGCTATTACATTTAGTTACAGTGCTCTAATGGTTGTTTTCTCTACACCAATGGCTCCATAATGCTCCAATTAGTAAAAAATGACTCTTCATTCACTTAGAATTGGCGAAAATTGAGTCTCCTACTCTTTTGCCCAATTTCAGCTAGAAAAACTCCACTTAACTGGAGATAAATTAGACAATTCCGCCAACTAAGGCACGCCCTCCAAATATTATGTTGGAACTAACGGTGGCATTAAACTTGACGATTTGGGCGGTTGGGCACATGCACCCCAAACCGTGGTCTTCATAATGGTTAGTATAAGCGTCGGAGCGGTTGTCGCGTTTAAATCTACGGTTGAAGTGTTTGACTCCAGGTTGAACCGTCGGGGGTTAACGCTAACTGCGGAGATGGCAGTTACAATACTTTTCCATGTGACATAGTGTACGGGGAATCGCTGGCGGGTTGGGACCGCCAGCAGTTCCCAATCCCCAACCTCATATGCAACACACAATAAATCTAAATCGCAAACTCTAAGGTTAAGAAACAACTTGTAGTGCGGTTGGTAAGACTTGTGCGTGCCCGACGGGAGGTCTCGGGGTTGAGCCTTGCAAACCCAACAAAATTTTATTGTGCCATTTCGGGGCCACGTGGTGGCCTTAGGGCTGGCCACGTGGCAGCCTCTGATTGGCTCTCCCCACCCTAACTTTAAATAGAAAACAAAATGGACACTTTTCATCCATTAATTGGCCCGATGAAAAGGAATATTCCGTTTTTCCTGATTGTACCTCCACCTTGCTGACTGTGCATCCCAGTCAAACCTAGTCAAACTGTTGAAAATTTACCTTTTTGGCATTTTGATCAGAACGTGATATCTACCTCATACGACATCGGTTTTTCGAATCATTCGCGTCGTCGGAATCAGGAAGACGAGATCTACGCAACCATCCTGGTTTCAACCCAATCCTGTAACTTTGAATTTTGAGAAAAATTTATGAACTCCTGATCAAGTGTCCTCCCAATAGATAGTGCATGTATTTATGCAAGGCATACACCATTGCCAGTCCTTCTCGTTCAGTAGCAGAGTACTCGCGCTCTGTGCTAGAGAGTTTCCTACTAGCAAAGGCAACCGGATGATCAATGTCTCCTTCTCCTGGATACGCTAAGACAACTCCCAAGGTTATTCCTGATGCATCCACATGTACGTGAAAGACCTTCACCCAATCTAGAAATATGAGAATAGGTGTAGTGGCCATGTTTTCTTTCAGCAGCTCAAAACTCTTATGACACTCGTCATCCCAAAAAAAGATACATCCTTCTTTAGCAGCTTCTCCATTGGTGTAGTGATCAGGGCGTACCCTTGAATAAACTTCTTATAGTAGCCCGTGTCCCCTAAGATGGAGCACAATTGTTTCTCAATGGTGGGGACTGCTAAATTGATGATAAATACAATCTTGGTTGGGTCAACCATCAATCCATGCTGACAGACAACGTGCCCCAACAAAATCCTAAAGGGTATGCAGAATATGAATGTATTGAGGTTCAGCAAGATTTAGTGTTTTCTACAAGTATCCAACATCATGCGCAGGTTTGACACATGCTTCTTCACCAGCCCAAATATTGTCCAATCATCAAAATAGACCCCCATAAAATTATGGATGAATTCTTTAAATACTGCTACAACTACGCGCGAGAAAATGGCAAGGGCGTTCTTCAGCCCGAAAGGCATAACAGTGTAATGGAAGGAGCCCTATTCAGTCGCGAAGGTTGTCTTGCTGCGATCCTTATATGATGGTACCCTGAAAACCCATCAATGAATGAGTATGCTTCCTGACATCCCACATTATCTAGAATTTCATCAGAGAATGGCGTAGGGAAGGGATCATGCACGCAGGCATCATTCAATTTGCGTAGATCTATACAGATCCTTATCTCTCCTTTGGTTTTACTTTCTTGGACCACCATAGGTCTTACCCCATCCCGTTGCTCTACCGGCTCAATGATACCTACGGCCACCATCTTATCTATTTCCTCCTTAACTTTCTGCTTATAATTAGGGTTCATCCGATAGGGTCGTTGCTTGACAGGTTGTGCATCCGAATTTAAGGTGATTCTCATGACACCCATATCTCCTACGATCCCTTTGAGTTCATAGAAATTTGTAGGGAAAGGGTCCTGATACTCGATCAACATCTCCGCAATCTTCCCAACAGTATCATCGTCCCAGTAATCCCCGATTTTGGCCAGCTTGGGTTGCTCTTCTGTCCTAATGTTGACTTCCTTCAATTTTAATGGTTTGGTCACATCTACTACCTGCAATAGAGGTTCTGCAACTGCGCGTTCTCCTTCTGACTTTGGGATAGTGATGTTCCTGGGATCCTCATCGCAGTCTTCTATTGAAAATTTGCGTCAGTTGACAATATCCCACATCTGCACATCCCAAGCTGGCGCAACACATTATTTTCAAGGTAAAGAATCTTTAAAGACAAGCGCATCTATATCTTGTAGGGCCTCGTCCAGTTTCTCTGTTCCACCCACTAGACCAAATGTCATCATGAAATCCTCTGTCATGGTGCCCAGTGGCAAGTGCACTAGTGTAGCTCTGCATCTAAATACCAGGTGGCGGGGATTGGTCCCAAAGCATGAATAAACGTATGGACCCACTCGTTCCAAGTCCTTTCATTCCATACCTCCATCCACATAGACAGGTGCTTACGCGGGTCCCCTCGGCCAGAGAAGAGCTCCATGGGTGGGTTGACTAGAGGTTCGAATCGTAGGATCATCATTTTTCGACATTCCTCCCAGTCCTGAAAAGCCCCCTTATGGGTTTCCCACCATCGTGCGGGGGTCATGCGTATAGCCAAATCAAGTGCCCAAAATCTCCGATCTTCAGGGACATCTACTTCTAATGCTTTCAAAAATTCCGTAGCACTACCAAAAACATCAAAGTAGGGTAGTTCTCTTACCTATAAGAAGATATATCAGAAGCTCTTTGTGATCTTAAGGCACCGCAGCACAGGTACATCATGCAACCAGTTCTGCCAATTTTCTATCTCACCATCTGAGTCTAAGAGACATGTGTTGTCTTTCTCCCAACAAAATAGGCCATCAGTTGTGGGGTTGATCCAATCATCATCTTGGGAAGTTAGTTTGTAAATGTGATCGACATCCTCCTCCTCGCGCATCGATTATGGATGTCGTTCTCCTTCTGTTGGATCCACGGGGACTATTACCCACGTACCATCGTTCTCAAAGACCATGCTTCTCCTTTTCAGATTGATGATACCCCCCATGTCAATAGCCCAGTCCAGACCTAAGAGCGCAGGATAAGGGTCTGCATCATCCACAATTTGGATTACTTCAAAATCTACATAGACTTTAACTCTCGCAATGTCTACCACAACCTTCGGTAGCCTGCCAAGTGAAATGATCTTTTGTTGGTTAGCCATTCGTAACTGAATAATGGACCATTCCAACTTGGGTTCTCCCATCCTATGCCAGGTTTTTTTGGGTAGGACATTGGCATACGATCCTAAATCAAGGATGAATTGATCCATTTCATAATCTCCAATACGTGCAGCCATACGCATCTCTCGACCAGTCCTTTTCTTGTTCTTATAAACCTTGTTCACGGTTTTAACCTTCGTTTATGGGACAACCTTTTATGCGCAACTCTCTATTAATGCTTGGAGATTCTCCATCGCCTTCTGATTGCGTAATAGCTTCATACATGCCTGAAGGAACGGCTTAACTGCTTCATCTACTTTCGGATCCACTGAAGTCCTTGAGGTGGATGCTTCGTCCTTGGAAAAATACTTCCTAGCTTCAATGAATGTCTCTTTCTCCTTTTTCAGGTCTAAGCTTTCCTTTTTGTCAGAAGCCTTCCTGATCAGTGGTTCAGGCGCAAATTTTTCCTCAGCTCCTCCAGTGGCAATGCCACTGCATGTAATTACATTGGTACTTGGCCCATCATCTTGTGGTTCTGCCTTAACCTGTTGTATATTTTGTGTCGGCGTCTGCTGTTTCTCTTGCATCTTTGCTATAAACACAGGACAATCTTCAATTACGTGATCGAACTATCTACAATACCTGCAGGATTGGCCCGCAGGGTTCGGGCAATCTCTTGCATAATGTCCCACATCCCCACAGTTGTAGCAAATTAGTTGCCCTCGTCCTCGACCTGCACCTTTGCCTCTCCCTCATCCCCGTCCCCTGGCAAGGGATCCTCCTCACCCAGAGGGAGATACTGGTGACGAAGGGTTAGCCTGCACCCTGTATAGGCTTCCCCTATCGATCATCAGGTCGAATGTTTGACAGTTGTGCTTGTTGTGACCCACTAACGAGAAGAATTTGCACAACTGTTCCTTCAGTTCTGAGACATGGGTGCTTAATCATGGGCAATGATTTGTATCATGTCTTCCTACTACCCGACAATCAACTTTGTAAATAATAAGATTTTTCCTTTGGGAGTGAAATGAGTGAAGGCCTTCCTTAACAATTCCTATGGCTTCGTGAGTTTGTTGGCCTTCCAGGAAGCCAAATTGCTTGAGAGAGATATGTTCATAGAGGATGAGTTTTAGGCATAAAGCAATGATTTTGGAAATTATATTATAAATTAAGTTGTAAAAGGAAGTCCATCTAAATGATTGAAAGAGGATGGGTTGTCATATTTTAGATTATGGGATAAAAAAAGTTGCACTGAAAGGATTGATAATTTTACTAGTAGTCTTGGAGTATTCAATCACTCCAAGTAAATCCTCCTCAATAAAATCACAATAGTCCATATAAACTTTGTAGGGAGGCCATCTGGCCCGGCTCTCTTTCCTTTATGGGAATTGTGCAATATTTTTCTAGTTTGCTCTCCATGACTTTATCCATTAGAGCTTCATTAACTTCCTGGTCTACAAAGTTTAGGAATGAGCTTGCAAACATGAGGATCTTGTCAATAATGGCTATGTTATCATAGTGATAAATTATTTCTGGAGTAGTTGCATCCTTCCTTTGTTATATCATCGAACAAAGAGACTTTGGAACCATCCTCTTTTGAGATTTCCCAAACAATATTGTTTGTTGCCTTTTCTATGGCTTGCAATTTGGTGAAAACATTTTGTGTTATCATCTTTAGCCCACAACGAGAGGGCTCTACTCCTTAGCGTTCACTCTTTCTCTTTGTTAAGAATATTTATTTATTTTTATTTTTATTTTTCCTTCAAATTTTAATAGTCTTATTTGTGTCTTTAGAAAAAGAGCTAGTATGAGTGTTTTTTTAGGAGAGCTCGCAACCAAGATTCCACCACAATTGGCAATATGTTATCTAGCTCTCATTTTTTTTGGCCCAAAAGATGATAAGTTATCTATTTTTCCTAACATTTTTCTAAAATTGAATGGGGATAATTGTCTTATGCTTGAGTTAAATGGGATGGAAAGCGTTTTTAATCTCTACTAGAGGAGACAAGTATTCTAACTAGTGTAGATTTAGCTTGAAAGGTCCCATCGCTTTGGAGGATGATATATCCAAATCCAAGAAAATGGGATAGTGGTCAAAGTCTCCCCTTAACAATACCCATTATCAAAGCTCGTAGTTTCAATCCAACAACTCTTCAAAATATAAAAAAATGCTTCGACCATTCTACGAATCAACCCACCCTTGATCAATTATCACTCCAGGTAGGATTCAATTTTGGAGGGAGCACGTCAACAAATTCAACAACATCAATTATATCAATGAGGAAGTTTGCTAATTGATCTGGGTGTGTCGAGGGCCCCCAAATTTTAGAGACTCACAATGTAAGATTGAGAACCCCTCCTAAAATTACATTGCCCGAAGAGAAACAATGGAGTTTAAGTGTATGGTACCATGGAATTTTTTATCCGAGCAAGGGCTATAGATATTGATACGAGTGAAGTGGAAGTTTGAGTCCCTCGACTGGATTTAGGTTGCCATCCTAGAGCAAGAATACCATGCAGAAATGCATTGAAACATGTTTCCCTTTCAGTTAAAATCCCCCTTGATTTATGTGATGCATCTGTATAATGAAAAGTCTAATAGGGAAAGGAATATTTAAGAGTACGAGTAGCTTTAATACCCTCCAACATAGTTTCCCAAAGAAGAATAATATATGATGAATGTACATCAATCAAACATTTTATAACTAATTTCTTAAATGGTTTGGCCAAACCTTTATAGTTTAGGAAGAAAATTCCCATCTTCAAACCCTAAAAGGGGCATTTTTTCTAAGGGCCCCAACGATGGACTTTTGCTTCCCCTACTGAATCTCAAAGTTTGCCTACTTTTTGGCGATGGAAGGAAAATATTTTTTTCCATCACTCAGAAACCTTAGGGATTTCTTCATTAAAATACCCCAATCCCCTATCGACATTAGGGATTAGGTTTACATTGGGTTTTAGTGCTGTCTGCGAGGAAGGGTTTGTTAGGGACTTGAGATTGTAGCCAAGAGGGGCTAGGGAAAAGAGTGGAGTGGGAAAATATAAGTCCAAAAGAAAAATGAGAAATGAGAGGGGGAGGGAGGAGGGATAGAGGGAGCCAAAGGGAAGAAGGAGAGTAGGGGAGAGGAAAAAGGGAGGGAGAGCCTCGCAAGTGAGGCTAAATAATATTTAGAATACAAATTTTGAGAGGAAGATAATATAGGTAATATATTTGAGGGAGAGAAAGCAATTTTTAAGGTTAAAAAATAGTGTATTATCAACATACTTGTTAAGGGAGGGACCTCTAAGACATCATGGGAGGGAGAAGGCTCCACAGTTGGGGTAGGAGACGAGGCATTCACTACAACCAAAGGAGCCTCAAGAACTATCACTTTTGTAACTTGAGGAGAAGTCTTCAATGACTCTAATGATGTCCAAACCTCTTTATCCACTATTTCCTTGAATTTCCCAAGGGGTAGTCTTTCCCCATGTGGCCATAAGCATTGCAACTCCCACACTTGAAAATGATACCTTCATGGTATAAAGCTTGTTGATGAGCAATCAAGCCTGATTTTATGGATATAACATCGGGCAATCTAGACGAGAGATTCAACCCCAATAAAATTCTCGCCACAACATATATAACCCAATTGAAGGAAATAGAGGTTTTCTTTGTAGAAGAACCCTAGAATATTCCCAATATATCAAAAAACCTCCTCAGACCAAAAATAAGTGGTAGAATTGGGAGCCGAACCCATATCAAGATCACAAAGAGCTTTTCTATCCTCACATTAAGGTCTATTGTCCATTTCTTCAATAAAGGGCTTGGGAACCCCAATGCCAACAATGTTCAAGATTTTTTAGAGCATCTTCCCTAAAATATGTAATATGCCCCATCCAGCCCTTGGTTAGAATCACACATCTCAAAGAATAACCTAGTAGAGGTGATAAATTCGACTTTGCCCAAGATCATAACACTGTTGTGAACATCCTTCTACTTGTAAACCTCCCAATAATCAATGATTTATCCATTTTCAAAACATCGCTTAGTTTGATGCCCTTTCCAAGAACAAGATTGAACTCTTCCACCTTACGCTTAATGTATTTATTGTTTTGCATAGAAATATGAGGACGTGGGTGAGAAAACAACTGCTGAAAGGGGGTACCGCATCCATTCAATGTGTCTAGGGTTAGGATGGTCCTTAAGATATTGGTCAAAGTGGAGAGTAGTTCAGGAGAGGGACAAAGAACCGACAAGAAAAAAGGGACTGCAATAGATTTATTGAGATTTACCACCACATCCATATGGGACTAAGGGGAGGGTAAAAAATCAAGGGATGAGCGTTCACAATAGTTAAAAGTATAGGGAAACATAGGAGATTGGGGATCGGGCCAATCCTTGGAAGGGGAGACTGGAATAGAGGCTATGACAACTGTAAGCTGCGGGATGGGGGGAGAGGATGGTCAGACATAACATTATGTTGACAAAAGTACACTTTCATGTGACTACAAAGGGCTAGAGGGAGATTGCGAAGAGAGAACATGGGTGTTTTCAATATAAAGATTAGACCAAATCCCTTCCAAGTAATCCTCCAAGAAATCAACAATATCCTCCTCTTTTTCTTGTACATACCAGAAAACTTCCAAAACATTAATCATAATTATGGCCTAAAAAACAAAAAAAAACAAAAAACAAAACAATAATAACTTATAACAGTAACCAATAGCGGGACACTAGTGCATATATGCGAATGTGTGTGCACTATTAAACACACCTTCTAAATGTGTATGTACTGTAACACATTTAAATACACATTTAAAAGTGCGTATATGTGACGTAAATTCAAATGTGAGTAATAACCGTTACACATACGCGCCAAAGAAATTGGAAAACAGACTTTCAAATCAGTGCCGCGGACGCAAACAGAGATAGAGTCCGTCCTGGATAAAGGCTCTGGTCCGCTAGGGTATAGGGTACTGTGTTAGAGAAGTCGTCCGCCAGACGCCGGCAGAGGCACAACGCATACGAACGATGCTCTGTTTTCTCTGCGAGAGGGCATGATTTCTCGCTTTTCATGATCTTGTTCGAAATGTGTTGCTGGCAGAGGTCATCGAATGCTCTGTTTTTCTTCTGGAGAGGGCTTCTCGTACGCAAAATTCTGAATCAGTTTTGCTTTGGCTGTGTCGGCAGTTTCTCGCCCTCCCTTATGGAATTCAACCAGCCTCGGTGACTTGGGAATGTCATAATGTATATCTACAAGCCTTGGGAATGTATCGGAGAGGGCATGGGCTTGACTCGGGTATTCAACCACCTCTTCCTCCTCCAACTCAGAAGGTCCATACACAGGGACAGGGTTAATCAAGTGACCGTAGCTTCTATGATTTGGTACTCTGTCTGTGATCCTTTCCCGTTTAAATGATCAATATAATTATTGTCGGGTTTGAATTATATGTCTGGGAGAGTTTTACCTGGAATTTTACCCCGAAAGTAGTGATTCAAAGATTGATTCGACCTCATGTTTCGGGATCGTGAAGGTACTCGGCTGCTGAAGTTATCTGTTAAACGAGAAGCCGTCCAACATAGACAGAGACATATGCACGTTGCCTGGGAACAATTTGGCAGTAGTGGTCATAGAGGAGACCTGAGAAAGTTCCTCATTAATGTATTCTGTTGACATCGGCTAAAATATCACATACATCCTGTTCTGCGTATGAGATCGGCGGCCAGGCAGGTTCGATAATGGAACAATGCTGCCATTCTAGGCCTTGGTGCAGATCGATGCACTTTGGCTGGTTCGATGCCGAAGGAAGAATGACAATTCAAAGTGCCATTGGCCCAAGAAATGCTTTGCTCGTATCAGAGGTATCTCTTTCAATGCAATATTTCTAAGCGGAGTTAAATTTCGGCTAGGTACTTTACTTTAGATTGGGTTCTTTTTGATTTTTTCTATGCATTTATTTGATGCAGAGTTCTGCCTCTTTTTGTTCTCTTATAGTTTCTGCCATCTGGTCTTACTACTGTATCTCAAAACTTACATGAAACACACATAAACCTCGATTCTGTGCTTAAACCGCAATGAAAACTTAACTATGCTTTCATAATTTAAATGTACTATACCAGATTTGGAAGTCACACTAGATTTGAACTTCCAAATTTCTGTGCTCTGGTTCTAGGCGACACCAACTTTGTCCAACAACAGGGCCTTCGCTGTTAAACCACAATCATGAGATTTTGTTCTTTGCTTTTTATTTTTTGCGTGTTTAATCTCAAATTGGTTCTGAAATAAATTTAAGGAGGAACACACTATAAAAGAGTAAATTACAAATCCCGAACTGATACCTTCGCTTTTGCCACGACGGTCGACCTGGAATTTATTATGGTTGAATTCCCACATGAATTGATCACTTGCATTAATCTTTCATTCGATCAATATATAACTTTGTTGTGTAGCGGTTTCCACTTCCAAGGCATCCTTTAATAACTCGTTCCGTCGGATGAATCTGTGTTAATTTTAGATAATCACGGTATGTTCTATGCTTAATGCAGTTTTACTTCAGTCTTTCTTATAGGCCCAATACAATTTAGTAATCACATATATAAGAAAGTAAAATGCTGATAGAACATAATAATATATCAACAGAAGACAAGCCAAATAATGTATCAGAATTCTTCTGGTCCAACAAATGGATAGATAAATGTTTGTTACAGCAGTCAACAGGATGCCCTAGCCAGCAAAGCCTTGAGTTGGTCAAACCAACTTCTCCAACAGTCAAGTCAACCTTCCACAAGTGTCACACACACACCTCAAAGACAACTCCAAAAGTCAACACAAGTCAACAGAAGAATCCCTCATCCAGATTTCCAGTATTCATTTCCGGCATTATCCATATTTCTGGCATCATCCATATTTCCGGCATCCATTTTTGGCATCCATATCCGACATCATCCATATTTTCGGCATCCAAATTTCCGGCATCATCCATATTTCCGGCATCCAGATTTCTAGCATCCATATTCACACGTGGGAGAGAGAGAAGCCTTTTCTAGGCTGTACGAACCAATCAAATCATGAGGAATGTGTGTGATGAGATGATGATAAAATGGACATCAACTCTCTCCAATTTATATCCATCAATCAGGGTGTGACACATTTGTAGGGCTTGTGAGCCTACATTACAAATCTGGCCGACCTTGCACATGTCTGGAAAATAAAATCAAAATATATGTTTTACTCATCCAAACAAGATGATCTTTAGATCAAACTTGCACCTCTCCAAAAGAGGAATGCAACAAAAATATAATCATCATCATATGAGCAGTGCAACATGGAGTTTGGACCTAGTTGCCCAAAATTAATACTCCCTCTCAACTAGGGATAACTCCATCTGTCCACTTGTGCCATCCAGTGATTAGTACCATCGTGTAATATCATCATGTGTTCCTACGTCATCTTGCTTTAACATGCTTTGTTGGCTCAAGGGCAAACAAACGAGAGTGAGTCACAAAAACATCACACTACGTTGACTCGAAGTCAACCTAGAGGGTAAAACCTCAATAGACTCAAAAAGAGTCACATACTAACCCGAAGTCAGTTTAGAGGTAGGAACCTCATCAGGTTGATCCCAGATCAAGGTGTTGGACACGAGCCATCCTAGACATAGAGAGTACGACAATCTCCGATGCGTCCATCGGTCTTGCTATTGGTCTCTATCCACATTTCCCACCTCATTGGCCAAATGAGAGGTACTTCCCATGAGTCCGAAACTCCATGGGTAGGATGCATGCGGGCCATAGATAAAAGAGAAGGTGAACCAACTCAAACATCATAACGGTGGGGCAGAAGCACAACAAGGTTCGGCAAGCCTAGCCCCGTGTGTGCTTATAGCTCCAAGAAGCTATCCCCAAGCCCCCCGGAGCTCCCAGAGCTCATAGTCCAACTCAAGCATGACACTCACAATAGGGTATTTCCACGATTCCAAGCTTCTCACGGAAGGTTAGGAACTTGACCTTCCCCAGGGGCTTCGTGAGAATATCTGCGACCTGTTCATCAGTTCCTATGTGATTGAGCCTTATGGCACCTCGCTATACCATGTCCCGGACAAACTGGTACTTAATATCAATATGCTTGGATCCATTGTGGAACACAGGTTTCTCAGAAAGACTAATCCCACTCTGGTTATCGCAAAGGATAATGGTGATATCTAGCACATGTTCGAACAACTCACTGAAGAGATTTCTCAACCAAACAGCTTCACAACAGTGCATACTCGTTGCAATGTATTCGGCGTCAGCGATGCTCAAAGCCACCGACTTCTGCTTCCTACTCATCCAAGATATCGAAGCAGAACCCAAGGTGAAGCAACGTCCAGATGTGCTCTTGTGATCCACCACACTGCTAGCCCAATCGGTATCAGTATATCCATGGAGTCTCAAACTCCTGTTAGTGTATCTCAGCCCATGGTTGATTGTGCCCCGAAGATATCTCAATAGATTCTTGGCACCAATCCAGTGAATGTGATGAGGCTCAACCATATGTTGACTCAAAGTGTTCACTGCAAAACATACGTCCGAACGAGAGTTCACTAAGAACATCAGGGCCCCTACGAGTTGTTGATTCTCGGTGGGATTTTCCAACTTGGGCCCAACAACTCTTCCACACAACTTAAAGTTGAGTTCTATCGGTGTCGACATAGACTTACAGTCCACCATACCAAATCTCTCTAGTAGCTTCACGACATATTTTCCTTGAGAAAGGAAAATCTCGCCTAGTCTTTGCCAGACCTCCAAGCCTAGGAAATAGTGCATTAGTCTTAGGTCTTTCATCTCAAACTCAGAAGCTAGCTCCCTCGTACATTGATGAATGAGAGGGTCAGCACCTGTTAGGAAGAGATCGTCCACATAGAGAACTAGAATGAGAGGCCTTTCTCTATCAACCTTAAAATAAAGGTTTGGATCAACATTATTTCGAGTGAAGCCCAACTTCATCAAGTAGCTATCTATCTTCTTATACCAAGCCTTGGGGGCTTGGTTCAACCCATAGAGGGCTTTCTTCAACCTGCATACATAGGTGTCTATATATTGGACTTCGAACCCCAGAGGTTGCTCCACATAAACCTCTTCCTTTATTGAACCATGCATGGAGACTCCATCCTTGTGTTGTAGCAAGGGAAATGATAGATCGGATGGTCGTATAACGGGCGACAGGTGAAAATATATCATCATAATCTATGCCTTCTTTTTGAGAGAAGCCTCGGGCAACAAATCTTGCCTTGTACTTTTCAACACTTCCATCAGCTCCATGCTTGATCTTGAAGAGCCATTTCGAAGTGACAACAAATTTGTCCTCTGGTCTCGGGACCACTTCACAGACATCATTCTTCATAATGGACTCATATTCTTTGTGCATAGCATCCTTCCAAACTTGATGCTTTACGGCTTCTTCAAAGGCTCAGTTTGTACAATTGTACTCATGGTTGCTAGGTCCCCTTGGTACCTATTCGGCTTCTTGCTTTCACAGAATGTTCCTTTCGGGGCAATATGTCTCTCGGCATCTTGGAGAGTGTCCCTGAGCCATGAAGGTCTCCTCTTATTAGGAGGTGGATCAATAGGATCCATTGGTCCTTCAACATCGAGCAGAGGTTCATCCTTCGGTTCTTCCTGCCTTCCAACTTCTTCTTCTTCTTTGTATTCCTTTGGGCTAGGAAGATTTTTTACTTTCTTGAGGGCAACATCTTCATCGAAGGTGACATCATGGCATATCTCCACTTCCCTTTGACCAGGCACATAGATTCTATATGCCTTCGAAGTTTCACTGTAGCCCACAAACATTCCCTTCTTTCCAGAAGCATCCAACTTGCTTCTCTTTTCTTTCAGCAACACCATTTTGCTCAGGAGTATACACAGTTGTGGTTTCCCTCTTAATGCCAGCTTCCCTGCAAAAGTCATTGAATTCATTTGACTCATACTTGGTTCCATTGTTGGTCCTCAAAATTTTGATTTTCTTCTCAATTTGATTTTCCACCAAGGTCTTGAAGGTACAAAATCATTTGAATGCTTCGTCCTTCTCCTTCAAGAAATATATCCAAGTCTTGCGGGAGAAGTCATCTATAAAAGTCGTGTAATAGGAGCATCCTCCCAAGGATGTTACAGGCAGCATATCAGAGAAATCAGAATGTATTAATTGCAAGATATCAGATGTCTTTGTGACACTTGAGGGGAATGGTCCCCTTGTATGTTTCCCTTCGGCACAACCCTGACATATACCTTAATGATCATCTTCAAACTCGGGCATCCTTGTTACCACCTTCCTTGCTTTGGGAAGGGTTTTGTAATGAACATGTACAAACCTCTGGTGCCATAACTCGGTTTGAAGAGTTGTATCACATGACATAGCCCCCAACGGACTTCCTCCAACCTACTAGAGTGTATTAATTCTAAAACCAATAGTAAGAGCTTCTTTGAAGTTCTTCTTCCAAATGCGTACCTTTTCCATCAACAAATGCTACCTTGAATCCTTTGTCTTTCATTGCCGAAATAGACACAAGGTTCTCCTTCAAATCAGGTACGTATAACACATCTTGCAAGCAGAGGACTTGACCTTGAGATAGATGAAGGGTCACAGTCCTTGACCCTTTCACGGGATATGTGGTATTATCTCCAAGGATAATTTCTAAATTAGTATCATTCTCAATCAAATCAGAGAGGGCTTCTTTATAACCTGTGAGGTGCCTTGAAGCACCACTATCAATCAACCAGACATCCAGGGTGTCGGAAGGAGATGTAGCAGAGAGGGCAGATACAAGAATATATTCATTTTTCTTATTATCAACAACATTAGGCTCATCGTACCTGGAATTTCTTGACCTCTTGAAAGGTTGCCCATTTCCACTACGATCGGAGGGAGCCTTCCTTTTTCCTTTGAACCTGTTGTTCCTTTGATTGCCATTCCCCCTGAAGTTGTTGTTGTCATCACCCCTGGGAGAGTCCTTTCTATTGGAGCACTCTCTTGCATAGTGACCAAACTTGTTACAAGTGTAACATCTTCCCTTCCTTCCTTTGGGCCCTGCTCTACCATGGTTTTGATTTCTCGGGCCACCATGGTTCTTCTTCTTTGCATGAGCGACGAAGGTAGTAGGGTCACCTCTATTTCCATTAGAGGGATGATCTCTTTTCATCATTATTGTCTCCTCTTGAGTGCATCTAGTCAGCAATTCATCAAAATCAGGAATCATATTATTATTAAGAATCGTAGTATTAAATACATACTAGTCTCGGGGAAGTCCTCCAAGAGCAATGAGGACGAGCTCTCGATCAATTACTTCTCCTATGGCAAGGAGATCATTCCTGATTTCTGTGAGCCTCGTAAATTATGATGGGGGCTCATGAATCTCCCCCTACACTTAGTCCATCACATCTTGATCTTCTAATGCTAAATCCAAGGACATCATCCATGCATGATAATTAGTCTTGTCAGTCAACTTATAATCAGATTTGAAACCCTTGTAGGTTGAGGAGGCCATTGGTTCTCGACAAGACTTCTTCTTCGGTGATTTATTTTCACACTATCTTGGGCTTTGTCTTCACCTCAACACTGATACCATGTTAATTTTAGATAACCATGGTATGTTCTATGCTTAATGCAGTTTTACTTCAATCTTTCTTATAGGCCCAATTCAATTTAGCAATCACATAAACATGAAAGTAAAATATTGATAGAACATAATAATATATCAACAGAAGACAAGCCAAATAATGTATCAAAATTCTTCTTGTCCAGCAAATGGATAGATAAATGTTTGTTACAGCAGTCAATAGTATGCCCCAGCTAGCAAAGCCTTGAGTTGGTCAAACCAACTTCTCCAACAACCAAATCAGCGTTCCACAAGTGTCACACACACACCTCAAAGACAAATCCAAAAGTCAACGCAAGTCAACAAAATAATCCCTCATCCAGATTTCCGGCATCCTGATTTCTGGCATCATCCATATTTTCGGCACCCATTTTCGGCATCCATATTTTCGGCATCCAGATTTTCGGCATCCATATCCGGCATCATCCATATTTTTGGCATCCATTTCCGACATCCATATTTGGCATCATCCATATCCGACATCATCCATATTTCCGACATCCATTTCCAGCATCATCCATATTTTCAGCATCCATATTCACACGTGGGAGAGAGAGAAGTCTCTTCTAGGCTGTACGAACCAATCAGATCACGAGGAATGTGTGTGACAAGATGATGATGAAATGGACATCTTTTCTCTCCAATTTATATCCATCAATGAGGGTGTGTGACACATCTGTAGTGCTTGTGAGCATAGTTATTAAAACCGGCCGGTTTGAACTGGTAATCGGTCAAATCGACCGGTTAGCATGCTGGCCGGTTCAAACCGCCCATGCAACCTGGTTTAAACTTCAACCCTGCACTTGGCCCACTGAAAATCTTATTTCAAGTCGGCTATAGACCTTAAATAGTCAGCCCATTTCTATATTTCAGGTCAGCCCATTTCTATTTTTATGCATTTGGAAATGTCTCATTGATGGAGCCCTCGTGTCCACATTTGGAGGGCCTTTGGAGGACAAATTGATGCCTTTGAAGTTCAGCTTGTCACCATTTTGTGGAGGTGCCCTTCTTGTGAGGCTTCTGTCTATAGATCATTGTATATGTGGCTTAAACAACCACTTATTTTCTGTATTTTTGATTAATTAAATATAGAAGAGGGCCTTTTGCCCCTCCATAGTCTAGATTAGGGTCTTTTAGCGTTCAAAATTAATATTTTAATGTAAAAAAGGGTGCACTTCCTCTTATTTTTGTCACAGTTAAATTGGGGGGGGGGGAATCCCTTAGCAAATCTGAAACTTCTGAAATTTCCTTAATTTTAGCTATGGAGGAATACGTAAAGTGAACTCTTGGAGGACTTTTGTTGATGTGTATGGTCTTCTTTTCATGGATAAATATTCGTAGAGCTTTGAGTGAATGCATGAAAGGACCGGTCTATTTCAGATGATGTCTATGTAGCAGTCGATGTTGATCCTGTGTCTAGTAGCAATGATGAATTTGATGATTGATCATCATTCATGTGTAGTCTTGTATTCGCCTTTAGGCCAATGGCCTCATAGTTTGTAGCATTGTTTTTGGACTTTATGGGCCATTTGGAGTCTCATTGCTTATGTATTTTTCAATGATATGTATTGCACTCGGTGCCATTTTGATATATTCACCTTTGCATGGTATATAAATGAGCAAAATTTGCATATTTTGTCTCTATTGACTTGAAATCATGGTTGCAAATCTTAAAATATTTTTTTTAATTAAAAAATAATTATTTAATGTATTTTTTTAAAAACCAGTTCATTAAGATCTGACCGCTACCGGTTAGACCGGTTCCGGTTCGAAACTCAGTTCATTAGGTCCACCGGTCTGGTCACCGGTTCCGGTTTTAATAACTATGCTTGTGAGCCTACATTACAAATTTGGCCGACCTTGCACGTGTGGAAAATAAAATCAAAATATATGTTCTGCTCATCCAAACAAGATGATCTTTAGATCAATCTTGCACCTCTCCGAAAGAGGAATCTAACAAAAATATAATCATCATCATATGAGCAGTGCAATATGGAGTTTGGACTTAGTTGCCCAAAATTAACAATCTATCATGCAAGTAGTTAACCTTCATGATTCCGCAAGCATCATTTAACCATTTTTTACAACCTACACTTGAATTTGCCATGTGTCCATGACTTGGGCTGACTCCAAAGACAAGTATCAATACAATAGCCTATTCGCAAAACCATATTTTGATACTCTGCAAGGAGATACGGCCTATACTTCAAGGTCCGCTACCACGCTTTCACCATTTACGTTGAGGTTACATTTCTTTGTCAAAATAATTTAGCTACCTCACTACCAACGAGGCATTACTAGGCCTATAAAGTTAACCTTAATATTCTCTAATCATCTTGCTGACATTAATTTTGCCACCAGATTTTAATGCATAAGTGTGCTAGACGAGATTTCAACCACTAAAACCCATGTATCATGTATCAATTGTTGAGAATTTGAAGGTTGGTGATTAATACAAATTCTCTTCTTGATAATTACTTGTGAGCTTGCTTGCGTGACTTAAATCTTTTTTTTTTAGCTTATTTAATCTTTCATCAAGTTAATTATCAAAGTACACGAGACACACAAATTAGGCTCCCAGAGCCAGGGCAAAATATCTCCTTCTCGGAGAGCAAAACCCACTAGAAATTCTTCTTATAGATCTTCAAATGACAAGCACCATGACCTAGACTTAGACTCTTGACCTATATTTGCATCCAAGACCTTGTCCTTATTTCTTTGATGTTCTTCAATGCTGATCTTTCATTCTTTCATCAACTTGCATTGTTCTGCACCAGCACTTCAGTTGCTTGAGATTTATATAAGCTGAAGTTAGGAAAGTAAATCACTTTCCTACCTTTCTCCCACTCACTGATCTCTTCTCCTTCTCTTTGCTGACCACTGTTCCAACTCTATACAAATATCACCTCTGATCAGCAGCTTCACTTTTAAAATACACCTTAAACATCTTTAGATAAGTTTGTACTTCAATGCTGCCCTTGAACTCAAACCGTCATGCTGTAACTTCCGCTCTTACTTTGACACAGCCTGCATTTCCTTTTTCTAGACCGCAACACCTTTTGAGGTAACACTCGGAATTACGTACCTTAAACAATTCTGAAGCTCGTCCAACATGCCCGCATTTCTGTTCTGGAATAACGCAGTGATTTATTACACTAAGATACCATGAGAATGTATCTTAGACAGACTTGAAGCTTATCAACCATCCGCACTGAAGTTCCTTTCAGAAATCCGCAAACTATTACAGGTAGTCCGCACTTCTATTCAGAGAAATCCGCATTTCTGTCTCTCACTGAAATTCGCAATACTGTCCAGAGCCATCCAAAATATTATCCCTTTAAATCATCCACGTTGTTCTTTTCATTAACCCGCACCATTATCTCTACACTTGTCTTTAGAATATCTGCAATTGATCAGAGTTGAATCCACAATTCTTGCTTACCCTAAATGATCCGCAGCTTCTATGTATATATATGGAGAACGTTCACTTAATTTAGGCCGACCTATCATGATGTAGGGAGGCCGACTTAGTACATTAACAAAACTGAGAAAAATCTTTGGTAAAATCACATCAATGTAAATTTGGTCAGTGGTTTCGAACCAGTAGTGTGGTTCATCATCAGGACAAGATGAAAAATCTGATCAAGTAACCCAACTAAATAGATAAGAAAAGCTCCAACTAGCAGTTTGTAAAATAACGGCTAGTTTGACTAAACTTAGACAATAAAATAAAAAATTAATAAAAAATATTTTTTAATAAGAATAAATTAAATGCTTAATGTTTATAATTTTAATTTTATTTATTTTTATTTTTAATAAAAATAAGAATTATTCAATATATTCTTGAAGAATAAATAAATGTTTACTATTATATATATTTTTATTTTTATTTTTAGAATAATAATTAATATATTTTATTTTGTTCTATTTTTATTTATATTTATTTTAAGAATAGATTAAACATTAAAATATTAAATCAATAAAAAAAATTAAAAAAATAAATAAAAATAAAAATAAAAATAAATAAATATTTATAGTTTGAATTTTATAAATTTATTTTATTTTTAATAATATGTTATATATTAATAATTATATGTTATGTAATTAAAAAAAAAAAAAAAAAACACTAGGAATGAAAAGCAGGAATCCAGCATCTGCTAACAATCCACCCATCGTCTCTGTTGATTTGATATTTTAACATTTAATCTATTATTAAAATAAAAAAATAGAACAAAATAAAATATATTAATTATTATTCTAAAAATAAATATATATAATAGTTAACATTTATTTAAATGTGTGAGAATATATTGAATAATTTTATTTTTATTAAAAATAAAAACAAATAAAATTCAAATTATAAATATTAAGCACTTAATTTATTTCTATTAAATAAAATAAGAAATCATTATTATTATTTTGATTTTATTTCCTAATTTAGTCAAACTAACCGTCATTTTACAAACGGCTAGTTGGAGTTTACTATCTATTTAAATAGGTTACCTGATTAGATTTTTCATCTTGTCCTAATGATGAACCACACTGCTGGTTCAAAAAACCTGGACCAAATTTACTTTGATGTGATTTTCACCGAAGATTTTCTCACAATTATGAATCACGAAGCAAATTCCTAACATTAATATAACATTTCTTCCAGCGTTTGAGTGAGGTTTAATGAGAGCTACTCTTCCATAGTTTCTAGACTTGGTCTTGGAGCATTTCTAGATCCTTCATATATGACACTAATTACATTTTTATCTAGAAGAAAAAAACCCTAGATAGACATCAAGAAGAAGTCTATTTAACCTATAATAAAATCTTGCTTATGAAACCCATGAGGCAAGTACAAAATATATTTTATTATCTTTGTCTTCTTCTTTACATAAAAATACATAATTACATAGTCAATATGAAGACCGACCTAGTTACACTTTTCACTAACCACTATAGAGTTCGGTCTCTTGTGTTTGTAGTTGTAGTTGAGATAATAATCCCTTGGTGTAGGGTTTAGCATTCGTGGGGAAAGTTTTGATTCCACCCTTACTTTCCTTTTCAGAGTCGAAACATGAGAAGAATTTAAAACGATTTCAACATTGATTCAGAGTACTGGTTGCTGAAAGTGCATGTTACTCCTCTTTTACAACTATTCTCCATAAATTTGTTTGTTTTGAAGCTATATAAAATCAAGATGCTCACAGGCCTCGTATGAATATGAGGTTTAATCAATTGATACAGAAAATCTAAATTCATACAGAACAGGGAAGAAAAATGACACAACTATGTCGACTGCTTGAGACTAGCATGTATACAAGAATGCATTTCCCACGATAAGAAGCTTCAGTATTTGGTCTTTTATTCAATGCTTCTTCCTGCAAACTGTAGATCTACAAAAAATTATAAGATCCATACAATTTTATCCTCTACAAAAGAACACTTGCTTTGCTTTCCTCGCTGTCTTCTTTCTATCCTCTACCCACTCTGTTTCTCTACTGGCTTGATTACACACCTTTCAGGCACTTTTTTGGCCTTTACCACCCTACCACTTTGTCCTGTTACCTGTAGGCTTACAATGTATATACATGTAGTAAACCCAACAATTTAGCTCAGATTCAAATAGTAAAATACTCTCAACGAATTCCTAAAACTTCTCTAAGATCTGTCTCTACTAAGCTAAGCATATTCGATTACATTACATGGTGACTTAATTGAACAAACTCTTCCTATGTGGCTTAACTTATCTTCTAGATGCTTATTTATATGATTATGAGGAATCCAACTTCCTCCTCTCGTCAATTATCCTAAATTATACAAAACCTAATACAAATTTTGATTAAGGGAACCTGCCCTTTTAGGAAATTCATAAGATATCGTTTGAGGTCAGTGACAAATTTGACCTGTGGAAGATGCTTCTGCATCATTATTCCTTGTTTAAGCTATCCACGATTAAATATAGGTTTCTTATATGTCCCAGAAAAGTCTTAATTCTATAAAATTTGTTAGTTTCATTGACTGAAATCATCTTTTTAATTACCTATTTCAAATGTTTCAATATGCCAAAAACTAGTCCCTTGAGGATGCAGAAATAGAGTTTTCAATATCTGTGATATTGTAGTAGAAGAAAATTTTAAAACTGAAATTACATCTAAAATTTGCGGGGAAAGATGACTTCTGTTTGAGCTATCATAAAATATGGAAAGCACTAGAGAAGATGGGCATCAACCCACCGGTTACCATGTAGTTATTGATCTTATGTTAATTTTAGATAACAATGGCATGTTCTATGCTTAGCACAATTACTTCAATGTTCTTTAGCAGCCCAATGACAATTTGCTATTTAGTATTCCAATAGCAATCACATTAACCATAAATCACATTGATAGTAATTGTAGATAGAACATGAATAACAAAAATGCAGAAGACAAGCCAAGACAAGAGGACACTAGATTTGGCGGATGCAACCCCAAGATGGGGAAAACCCTTTGATCAATTCTTCTTATTATTATATCAGATGTTCAACAGAGAGAGAGTACAAAAAGTCAAAGTTGACTTGACAAACCAAAGTCAAAACAACCCTGTCAAATCTTCAGTCAACTACAGTCAAATTCAGCCCTAACCAGAAAGTCAATGCTGGTCAAAGTAGCAGCAAAATGTCCTTAAAGCAGCTTGGTTATACCCAGTCAAACTTGGCCTGAACAGGAGGTCAAAGTCAGCCCAAAACAGTCCCAAAGTCAATGGTCAAACTTGGTCAAACTCTATCCTGTAGTATGCAGTCAACCTACAGTTTATCTCTACAGTCAAAGTGCTCAGAACACCTCAGTTTCTGTGCCAAAGAGTGCGGCCTGCCCAAACAGAAAACCCCCTGGAAAGTCAAAGTCAGTGCTGGTAAATCTGCAAGAAAGACTGAAATTTTCGGTCCTGTAATTCTTTCTGAAATTCGTCCTCCTTGCCACATGAGTGAGAGAAGGAATATGCCCAATAGCTGTACGAACCAATGAGAGAAGGAGGGAGAAGAATGTGTGAGTGATGATGATGTCAAATGAGGTGAGAGGTCACTTATATTTATACAAGTCGTTGAGGGTGAAGTGACATGTCTCTTGGGCTTAATGAGCCTACATGATGATGTGGTCGACCTTGACAATTTACACGTATGGGCATAAATTCAAAAACACATTTTTGCTTGTCCAAATTTGATGATCTTTAGATCAATTTATGTCCTCTCAAAAAGAAGAACTCAATGCAATAATCATCTCCATCAAATGAGCCGTCTAAAGTGGAATTTGGCCCTAGTTTTCAATTTTAACATCTTATGAAACTTAACCCTACTTGTTTATTAAGAGCATTGATTAGAGACTACCTAAACTTGACAACTGTATCTGTTGTATGCAATATTTAAAAATACAATATCTTGAGAAATACAAGAACTTACTGCCCTACAGTTTTTCATATATAGTTCAATGCAAGTATAGATATCTGATTCTAGTTCATGTGGCATACTGTGTATACCTTTTGTAATGGGTCAGTTTAATTTACAATCCAGTTAGACATCATAGTGTGCTGCAAATGAGGTTTTAGTGATTGATAATTTGATATAATTTTACAGGTTCCTTGTGAAGTTCTGGTGAGAAGACAGATTGCTCAGCTATTAGATCCAAGCATTTAGTGCACATGCTTTATTTATGGCGAGTTAATTAAGGTATTGTGGACACTGTTTACTTATGCATGTGTCAAAATATGTCTAGGAAAGAGAATTGGATATTGTCGTGCATTTAGTATCTTTGAAGAATTGACTGTATTCTATAAATAGTTCTTTGATGTGCCTTATTGTAGATTGCTCATAAATGCAAGGTACCTGAGCTAGAAAGATTTCCGATACTCTTGAGGTGTTTGGATGAAGTTGTAGGAAACTTTTTACCTGAAGGCTCGGGTCTAGCAGAGACAATGATTGGGCACCTTATTGAAACGGAGGTATTTTGTCAACGTGAACATATTTTTCAATCTCGTTTTTTTAATGCTCTATTTTTCCTGCACTTTAGATGTCTAGGAGGGAAGAGATTCAGAGGAAAGGAAAAAAAGAGTTTTAGAAGTTGGAGTCATAGTTACTGCATTAGGTATATTATTTAAAATTTCAAAAATTGTTGAATGTTAAGCACATTGGAAAATTTAATGGTAATTTAATAATGTATTTAATGGCCATGCATCTTTTTAATTCATAAAGAAGTCGTCATGGTAGGTGAGGAGCATTGTCATATCCGCCTTGGCCCTAATCTCAATATTTTTATATCATTGTGGAAAATGCCAATTTTGCTCTGAATATTTGTATCACCCAAGTGAAAATAGGAGACATACCTATTTGTATTGGATGTACATCAACATCTCCTTTTCCCACCGAAAAGAGATTCCTGTCAACCTTAAGTTGTTCCATAAACTATTTAAAAAGGGAAAAGTAGTTTTTTAGAATTTCCTCCTAATTCTAGATCTAAAGAAATGATAAAGTTGAAAAAAAATATCTGCATCTATTTTATTTTTTAAGTGCTTCCTTTGGATTCGAGAGAAGCATTACAAGTAGCAATAAGAGTGTGGGCATCACAAAATGTCTCTTCGTGTGAGTGAAATGGGCCTCAAGGGGAGAATCACTAAGAAATAGCATTTTCATTGGGCCAAGTTTCCATGATAGGGGTACTCTTCTGTCAAATCACCCAGGCTTGCACTTGACGCTAACTGTTTATTCATGACTCCAGGGGAATTGTATCCCAGTGGGTGGCCTAACATTGACATGTCACTATCTTCACCACTGAACCATTCCCCCACCAGCATATATGCATCGAATTACTAAATAAGGTCATAAACAATATAATATAGATAATAAGCTTTCTACATTATCTGTTAGAAAGCTCATAGCTGCAAAGCATGCTTGGTTTCTTGTAGGATTTCAAATATTTCTATGTTTCTTTATCTAGTATCTGGTTCATCAGTGCTCTTCGCTACCCCAAGAGGATGACAGTTTGAACAAAAGTTAAATCGAAAGTTTACTTTTTATCAGTGGTCTAGGCACCCCAAATATATGGCATTGTTCTGAAAATTTGTGACTTCTGAAATGATGTACTAAATTTCAAATTTCGCGTGGCTTTTATCTTAGTTTATGATGTATTAAAATTTGAATTTCATGCGTCTTTTATCTTAGCTTAGCTTGTATTGAAATTCAATCTACGATGTGATTCAACTTTGTTTCAAATTAAAGGCATGTAACCTCTTGGTACTATTCAATATAAAAACATTAAGATTTTAATATTTTATTTCTTATAGCTTTCAGGTTATTGTATTTCGTATAGTTCTCATTCTAAAGAAACTTACCAACTTCCTAAAAAGGAGTAGACACAATAATTGTGTAACTTTGTCTGATAATGTTGACAGTGGGAGCATATCATTTATTTTTTGCAACTGGAACATCCATCTAATATATGTTTGCATTATACATCTCATACATTGGATCTATTTTATAGGCACTTTTAGGTTTTACAATGTAGAGAATTGATGTGTTTGCTGTTCTGGGATTATCTGCATTTGGTTGAAGACTTCAACTCTGTAATTTTCTAGCAAAACATGGGCACTCCAATGTCCTTGGAAGCCAAAGTTGAAGAATAAGTTGAAAGTATTGATGTCAGTACAATGAGCAAATATAAAGTCTAAGGTTAGTGTCACCCCTCAATCCTGAGGATGCAAAAGACTCCCCTCTCAATTGGTACAAGCCTAAAGAGCTCTACACAACAGCTATTATCTTTGTTGAGAGTCTTGTTGGTCCAAAAGCAGCAGGAGAAACTTGTCATATTGCTATTGATCATGGAGGAAATGTTCTATACTGGGAAGGCCAAAGTTATGTGATCATCCCTCCCATAAGCACATCATTTTTTGTTTTTCCATTCATTTCACCCCATTATTTGTGGATATGCATACATTTTGAAATTATATTGTTGTTGATATCATATTTCTTTATAGGGTGAGAACCCAAAGAAACCTGACGCAACCAATGTTATTAATTTCTCCTCCTTTGCATCAACAAGGCGGCTGACCTTTCTTCCCATGCTTGTATGATTTGTGGTATACCAAAATGTAACAAAGAAGAGGGAGTGCTCTTTGAAAAACACCATCTAAGTATTGTTACCACAAAATATAGCAGCCTAGTGCAAAGCTGCACTAGGGACTCTAGGTCTTGAGTGACAATGATATCAACTACCACTGTCCCTTAGTCACTGTTCTCATGTTTTGTCAATGGATATGATCCCCACAATGTAGGCTTCCCCCAATAGGTTTCAGAGATTAAGTAACTCATGAATTCCCATGCTAAATACTGTCCAGGGAACTTGTTAATTATGCACCCCAGAAATATATTCAATAAGGTAGGGTTCTAGGTGAATTCAAAGAACCTATGGCTAGGTCAAAAGGGCTGAGATAAGTTCTAGAGATGCTCAAATAGATTCCAAACACATGCTACCTTGAAATAAGAGATTGCTGTAATAAATCAGTGTTTGAGATAGATCATTTACAGTATGCAAAATTTATGACAGCAATAAAAAAACCAACAAATGATGACATATAATAAAATAATAAAGGATTTTAAATAGGTAAACAAGGGAAAGGTTAAAGCACACTTTTAAATGACTGAAAGTGCACACAATAGCTAGGAAACCCTAGACAACAACCCTAGAATAATGGCTGAAAATGCATAAAAATGATATTTTTCCCTTTTCAATTCAATGGATGCAATCCCTAACTCTAGGTCTTTGATGTTTAAGGTGTTTTATGCTATTTTTCCAAACTCTAACCTTAGTTTACCATGAAAAGAAGAAAAGATGAATTTTTTTATAAGATCCATACACAAAGACTAGTGCCTTTCAACAATTGGGTATATAGCGTCAATATGGTGAGGTCAAATGTGGAAGAACTTGAAAGGAGAGGGAAAGAGAGAGGAAAACCTCTCAATCTTAGCCTAGCGACTTTCACAAAGAGTAGATTTAAGATCAAGTGATGCTATTCTAAGTTTCCTTGATGGATACTTGGTGTCAAATCTTGCATATGAAGATGTTAGAGTAATAAAAGATACAACATTTCATGAAGACTTCATATCTTTCTAATTCTACAACATTTGCAAAATGGAAGAAAAATATTCACAATAAATTAGCACCATTCACCATAGTATAACTTCATCTATCCAAATATGGTTCATCCATGCAATTTCACTCTTCTCTAAGACAATTAGCTAACCTAGTGATCCATTGTGTCCAAGAGAGAGAAAAGAGGTAGCACACACCCTTTCACAAGAGAAGAAATGAGTGTTTGTGGCAATGATCCTTCTAAAATCAACTTCCCTCTTTTTATATGAGGGCAACCAAGTTGATTTAGGGTTGTCCAGAGCAATTTGAACGGTTATCCCTTTAAATCTTTTTATACGAGGGCAACCAAGTTGATCTAGTGTAAAATATACTAAAATCCCTAAAATAATACTTTTTAACTATTTATAGTTAGAGTGACAAGTTGACCTAAAAGATAGCTCTTTCAATAACAAAACATAAGAATTTGTCTCTTTAGCCCACATGTCTGAGTAAAAAGGCCTCCAAGGGTGACATCATCATCCAAAAGTGAAGATCTCCATCAAAAGGTGCAAAAGATGAGTCACATTAGTGCTCCTCACTCAAAGCCATTGGCATCAAATTGTTCCAAGAATGGGGCAATGTCCATCAAGAAGGTGCATTCTATGGTCTTTGGGGTACATCATCTTTCCTAGCAATGTTCTGGCCCCTCTGGGAAGCATTTAAAGCTCTAGAGGGAGAGGAAAGGGTCATCATCAATGCTGGATCAATCCCAAGGTCAACGCTCTACTATGAATGGCCAATGTTTTGGCTATAGTGCCCTTAAGTTTCATCAAGTGGGGTTGGACGTCTTCTTTGATGTGCTGGAGTAGTCTCAATCAAATCCCTCAGGGATTGTGCTGTACTTGGGAGAAGACATCATACATACTCTCAAAATCAAGTGAGATCATCATCATAGGTAAAGAAACCATAAAAGTATCACAATGGACCATATTTAATGCAAAAGGCACAAGATTGTGAAAATTCTACTGCAGTATCATGGTTTACTTCTCCTACTTGATTAAATTATACAAGTTGTCTTCAGAAATTAGATTCAGAAAATACCGAAGTAAACACAACTAACAGCCTACACATGCAGATCATTTATTGAATATTATGCTCATTCATACAAAGTGACACACTGATTTTTGGACATAAGTCCCCGGAAAAACCCACAGCGGGAAAACTGGTGTAACAGATATGAGGGTTTATTTTATTAAGTAGAATATGAGTACAACAAATCTAGGTTCCAGATCTGGAAAACCCGTAGAGAATAAAAGAAATCTGCAGCTAACCTGCTGTTCCAAGACCAAATGTCTGACTGATCCACACCCTTAAACGAGATTTACAAGAATCAGCTCGGATCTAGCCCTAGACACCCAAGCGCTGCCCCTGAAGCCCCAACGTCAGCCCTGCTAGGCTCTGCGTGCCACTGCGCTGCTCAAAGAGGGACTGCGTAACCCAGAGTGGGTGATGTAGTCCTTACGCTACCTCTAGAGGCCTCTGCATAACTCTGAAGCCCTCTGAAGCTGCTGTCCCTTCCTAGGCCTGCGTAACGCCTGCGTAGTTGCTGATGCTGCACTCTGCTCCTCTGCGCTGTCCCTGAAAGCTGCTCCTCTGCTTCTTGCTGTCTATTGGCTTTGAGACCAGATCATCCCCTTAGCCAATACTACCCCTCGCTGCAGAAAACTCCTACGGGAATTCTTAGCATTCTAGATCAGTCTCTCAGCTTTGCATTTGTGTGTGTGTGTGTCTCCAACTGTCCCTCAAGCCTTTCTCTTATACTTTTTCGATGATCTCATCAATGACTGAGATTAAAACATTCATCAGTGACTGAGATTAAAAGACTGCTTGATCCGTGTCTTTTAGAAGATTTCAGCACATGTGTTAATTAATTCACTTTAATTATTTAATTTTCCTAAGTTTAGACTTAGGAAACCCATTAAAATAATTAATTATTTGAATAACTTGAACACCAGTTGAAATTTCACCAAACACTTTATGGGTTTTGGAGTTCAAGTGCGTCTTAGCCCCTCCACAAATTTTCAGAGCTAGAGCACACAGGATGCTACCCCAACTACACAAATCTCAACAGAGATTACTTCACACAAGTATCATGTCTTTCAGAGATTACTCAACAGAGAGTGGGTGATCCAGTCCTTACGCTGCCTCTGGAGGCCTCTGCATAACTCTGAAGCCCTCTGAAGCTGCTGCCCCTTCCTGGGCCTGCGTAACGCCTGTGTTATACTGCTGCGTAGTTGCTGATGCTGCACTCTGCTCCTTTGCGTTGTCCCTGAAAGCTGCTCCTCTGCTTCTTGTTGACTCATGGCTTTGAGACCAGATCATCCCCTCAGCCAATACTACCCCTCGCTGCAGAAAACTCCTACGAGAATTCTTAGCATTCCAGATCAGTCTCTCAGCTTTGCATTTGTGTGTGTGTGTCTCCAACTGACCCTCAAGCCTTTCTCTTATACTTTTTCGATGATCTCATCAATGACCGAGATTAAACCATTCATCAGCGACTGAGATTAAAAGACTGCTTGATCCGTGTCTTTTAGAAGATTTCAACACGTGTTAATTAATTCACTTTAATTATTTAATTTTCCTAAGTTTAGACTTAGGAAACCCATTAAAATAATTAATTATTTGAATAACTTGAACACTAGCTGAAATTTAACCAAACACTTTATGGGTTTTGGAGTTCAAGTGCGTCTTAGCCCCTCCACAAATTTTCAGAGCTAGAGCACACAGGATGCTACCCCAACTACACAAAATCTCAACAGAGATTACTTCACACAAGTATCATGTCTTTCAGAGATTACTCAACAAAGAGTGGGTGATCCAGTCCTTACGCTGCCTTTGGAGGCCTCTGTGTAACTCTGAAGCCCTCTGCAGCTACTGCCCCTTCCTGGGCCTGCGTAACGCCTGCGTTATACTGCTGCGTAATTGCTGATGCAACACTTTGCTCCTCTGCGCTGTCCCTGAAAGCTGCTCCTCTGCTTCTTGCTGACTCTTGGCTTCGAGACCAGATCATCCCCTTAGCCAATACTACCCCTTGTTGGAGAAAACTCCTCCGGGAATTCTTAGCATTCCAAATCAGTCTCTCAGCTTTACATCTGTGTGCGTGTGTCTCCAACTGACCCTCAAGCCTTTCTCTTATACTTTTTTCGATGATCTCATCAATGATCGAGATTAAAACATTCATCAACGACTGAGATTAAAAGACTGCTTGATCTGTGTCTTTTAGAAGATTTCAGCACATGTGTTAATTAATTCACTTTAATTATTTAATTTTCCTAAGTTTAGACTTAGGAAACCCATTAAAATAATTAATTATTTGAATAACTTGAACACCAGCTGGAATTTCACCAAACACTTTATGGGTTTTGGAGTTCAAGTGTGTCTTAGCCCCTCCACAAATTTTCAGAGTCAGAGCACACAGGATGCTACCCCAACTACACAAAATCTCAACAAAGATTACTTCAAAGTTCACACAAGTATCATGTCTTTCTAGCTTAGGGTTTGTAAACAAGTTTCCAAGGCCTTGTTATGCCCCTTAAATCTCAAGGGGAGATATAGTTCCTAGGCTAACCCATCAAACAACAGGTGCAAGTGAATAATGGTATGATGGGGGTTTACTTCATGGAAGATACTAGCATTGGTGTATTGTCTTATGAAATACCATAATTCTTGAGCCTTATAATGTGAACAGTGAGGAATCACGGGGCTTGAGTTACCCCTTTTCTTGGCCTATTTTTAGCACCCCTTTTGCGCACCTTTTTCTTTAATGATTTTTCTTTTTCTTGCATAGCTTGGGGTATGAACTTTGCTTATGTGCATTTATTATCCCTTAAGGATGAGGCAATTTATTGCTCATCAGTGTTGGGATATCAAAGTTCTTTTTATTTTGATTTGCCAGGAATTGGGTGAGGGCTAATGAGGGGGTTAGATAAGATAAGATAGATAAATGGTATTAATTTCCAATAGATGACCTCAAAAGTAGGTCAGTGAGAGTGTGATGGGTACAATGATGTCGGTACAAAATGGGAGTGTTAAAGTGGCTCTTGTATAAGACAAAAATTAGAAGTAAAAAGAGCATACCAATCTGAAACCCTAGATGACCAACTCCAAAGAATGAAGAGGCCATCCCAGAGATGAGTGGCTCATTGACCTATGGTACCAGCCATCAGAGGCGACCTTGGATCACTAAATCTCTCTCTCCTAACATTTGAGGCCAAATGGAGAAAACTCAACATAGATGTATGCCCTTAAGAATAATAATGCGAGGGGCTCAAGTGAATACTGTGCGATTGTTAGCAAGGAAGGGCCCGCCCCTGAGGAATAGAGGCACTCTCAATGTGCCACTGAATTGATTGTTGCAATGAGGTCTAGTTTGGGGGTGCCTCTGGGATCTCAATGAGCCACAAATGGCGTCTTGTATCCTTGTTGATCTAGAATCATTTATCTTCATTTGCCTCTTTGTGCCCTGAATCGGGAGCATTGTAAAAAAGGAGGTAACCTGTCGAGTTGAAGTTGATCTCTAGAGTTGATGTGGCTGAAGGATGGCGTGAAAATTTCACCAATGAAATCCTACTGCAACAATTGATTATATTTCTCCTATTTGTTAATTAATTGAACAAATTATTTATCGTGTACTACAGTAAATATCGAAATCAAATACACTACAACCTACACAACATAAAATACTGCGGAATATACAAAGCAGGAAAGATAGAAACGCACACACAAGTACACCATTATTTTTGGACAATCGTCCTCGGAAAAACCAACTTGGGAAAACGGTGTAGTAGCTGAGGGTTTTAGTTAGTATGAAATAGTAATTTGAGTACAAATCCTTGGATGCCCAAACTAGCTATCCGATACAGAGAAATGCTGACAAAAGAGATAGTGAGAAAATCTCACACTGTCACGGGCAATCCGACACTGATCTAGACTAGAGAGGAGCTGCTTTGCGCAGTGACTGTGTCAGCCTACGCTGTCCTCATGTCACAGCTCTCACAGCTGCATCACCTCCTCCTTATGACCTTTTGCTAACTGGAAACTCGACTCTCTAGCCCTCTGGATTCACACCCCGACTTCCGGCACTAGATCCCGACCGTCTCCCAGCAAAATAGCAGACTCCCTCTGAAGCTCTGCATTGCCTCTATGTGGCTCTCAACGTCTTCTCTGCCTTGCACTCTCTGGATTTGGAAAACTCTCTCCGGTCTACTATCTTTGCCCCTCACTGCAACGATCTCACTCAATCTCTCTCTAGCAAATCAACGCTACCTCTCTAAGAATTCCATTTTCTAGCAAAATCGATCTTTGCAAATCTCAAGTGTGTTTTCCAAGTTCCCATTGAGCTCCTTCTTATAATCTCTCGTTGACATATCAACGACCAAGATTAGATCTTAATCGATGGATTAGATTAACTTGGACTCGATCCACGCCTTTATCTAGAAGGTTCACAGCCGATTTAATTAATACCCTTTAATTAATCACATTTCCTAAGTTCAGACTTAGGAATATATTAAAAATGAGTAATTATTTTAATTAAATCATCTTCGGGCGGAATTTTCCCAAATGATTTTTGGGTCTTGGAGAATGCATGTGTCTTAGCCTCTTTGCAAAATCTCGTGGCTAGAGCACATCCGATGCTACAAAAATCAACACTCCCTCTTAGCGAGGAATGTGCTCTAGTGCTGCAACCCACTGAAGCATCACTCTGACTCTGTATCATCTCCTGCTACGCTACTGATGTCTGGCCTCACTTCCCACCAACTACTGCATAGCTCTGGTTCGACGTTGCATCTGTGGTTGCTGACTCTGCATGCTGTTGTCAACTACTGCATTTGCACTACAACTCTGTTGTTGTTGCCACTGCAACATCTGCAATTGTCTCTCATCTGCTATTGCTGCAACTGAGAGATGTCCATTATACAGAACCAACTGTGTTCAGTCTGATGCATCTGTCACCCAAGTTCTGATTGCTGTTAGTCTCTACGTTGTCACTGAAGCCTCTGCGCTGCTGCTGACTCTGCACTGTGCCCACTACATGCTTCTAACTCTGCTCTGCGCTGCTCAGTTCCTAACATTGCTAACCACTGCATCTGTCACTCCGACACTTGATTGCATCAAGTGTCACTGGTCCATCCCACTACAGCTGCTATGGGCTCCTGTAGCAAGGAATTGATCCAAGAGGTGGACTCCTCAAGGATCTTGCCCATCTTGTAGCTCTCTGGGGCTACAAAACCAAATCACCCCATCTCACCCCTGAAGGTATGTCGATGATCATGGAAAACTCTTCCTCTAATCTAGAGGACAACCCGTTTATCTTTGCGGATGCAACTTGCTGATCTTGCGTCTCCTCTTTGTCCCTCTTTCTGAGCAGACACTGGGTAGCGTAGTGACCAAGTTCACCACTTCTAAAGCACTTGATCTCCGAAAGGTCCTTTCTTCTGTGCTGCTCCTACTGCCCCTTTGATGTGAGGGTTGGATTCTCCTATTCCTTCACCTCTGCTTTTGTCCCACTGTTGCTGCTGCCTTCCATGTTACTCTTCACTAGGTCTCAGCTCTTCTTGCTATAGATCTGCCCACATCCTTGTTGGAAAGTGTAACTAGGTTCAGTCTTCATAATGACATGTAATTATGATTTTATGTAATGAAGAGACAAAGATAATAAAATGTATTTATTGTGATGCTTGCTTCATGGGTTTCATGAGCAAGGAAATTTTATTATAGGTCAAATACTTCTTGATGTCTTTAGGGATTTGTCATCTTGTCATAAATATAATTGGAGTCATGTTACACTTGTAAAAATACACATTGTTGGTGTCACTAGGTCCCCTTGAAGACGGCTCAAAACATGGTAAAGATGCTCCTTAGTTAAGTCGGCCTACCCACAGATGATCATGTCAGCCAAGAGCAGGAGAGACAACCTCTATAAATAAGGAGACTGCGGCCTCATTGTAGACAAATAAATTCAGACGTTTGAAATTGGTGAACGAATTGAGGGTCTGAAATTGGTGTGAAGATTGGAAGGCAATTAGCGAAGAAGGCAAGGACATATCTGGCTTTGTGTTGGGTCTGTGAAATTTCTGAGTATTACTTTATGTAGAAATCCTACTGTTAGATCTGGTTATACTTCTCCTACTTAATCAAGTTATTAATGCTGAAAATTCAGATTAATATCGAAGTAAACACATAACAAACTTTCACCGATTCAGATTTAAACATAATACATGCACACAGACAAATTGACACAAGTTTTTATGGACAACTGTCCCCAGAAAAACCCAATGCGGGAAAATCAGTCTTCTGGCTGCTGGAGGGTTTATATTATTAAGCAATTTCTAAATACAACAAATCTGGGCACCTTACTGGTTAACCTGACAGAGAAAATAGATCTGCAGCAATACCTGCTGTTCTGGAGACTGAAATCTTGACTGATCCACACCCTCAAACGAGATTTATATGACTCAGCCACTTTCGGCCTCTAGAAACCCTAGCGCTGCCCCTGAAGCTGCCTGCGTCAGCCTTGCTAGCCTTTGTGTGCCTCTGCACTGGCCTAGAGAGGGTTGCGTAACCCCCGACTCCATCAGGGTGTTGCAATGGAGGTTCTACAACACCACTCCATTAGCTATTTTTCAGAGGGAGTCTCTTTTCCTTTGGAGGATCAGTGAGGGATATTTTGAGCTGATTCCCATCATCCTTGGCATCAGGCCAACCATTGTTCATCACCTACAGTGCAGTCCCTCTCATTGACTGCATTATTTTCATAGAGCATCTGCAGTGAGGGTTGTAGTGTTTGTTTGGAGGGGAAGATCTTCAGTGTTAGGATCAACCTTTCACTTGGAAGATCCATTGGAGGAGGTCTATTCAGCTAGTACATCATCTACATCCATCTCCATCTAGTTCTAGAGTTGCAGCTGCTACTCAGCCCTGCTACTCCAACATTTTTGCCATTTTGTATATTTCAGCTAATCCTTCGGAGGATTGATGTATTATTGCTTTCAGGGGTTAGAGCCTTGCTCCCCCACTTTATTTGAGCCATCTATTGTCATATCCATGTATTGACGTCATTTTGCAGTAGTTTCCCATAATAGACTGCGCTGTCATAGCCAAGGGTTTCCCATATGTAGCAGTGTTCTTCCATTTTTTGTACATGTATTGTTGAGGCTTGCATTGCCTTGCTTGAGTGATTGTTTCCTCAAGACATTGTATTTCTTTTACTGCTATAACATCACTTGTTGGCTATTTGTATCTTCATCTATCCAAGCTCATTAAAATAACGCTGTTGCTCTATCTCATTTGCTTACATTTTCTGCAGTCCCTTCATTGGGCATTTTTACAAGGTAACTAGGTGTGGGAAATCTGTTTAACCCACCTAGAAGGATTTCTTTGAAGCCTCCTCTTGGATTTAAGACTTAGACACATTGATCTAAGGGATCTAGGTCCTGGTTTCAAATCTTGTAGCAGCCATTACTGGAAAATGCGTTTTCCAGTCATGCCTTGCTGACAGTTCCCATTTTGGGATATTACAGTGGTATCAAAGCATAGTCCTGGCTCAGCCTGTGAGTCTAAGCCAAAGAAGATCATAATGATGAAGAAGATGAGATTGCTCTCATCAGTATTCAGAAATAAGAAGATCCTCTCCAAAGAGGAAGAGCAAAAAGAAGAAGAGGAAGGACCATGCACTTCCTATTCTCATCGAGAAGAAGACATTGAGCATGGAGGACACTTGGATCATCAGATTCTGAGTGATTACCTTGTTGAGTATAGATCTCAACCTAGAGCCTTCAAGAAGACTCTAGCTTTTCCACAATTCATCTAGTTGAAGGAAGAGAAGAGACCCTGTGGCAAAAGAGAAATCAAAGGTAATAGATTTATGTTGTCTACCTTTGATGGGTCATCTACAGCAAAAGATTGGGTGAGAAAGTTGGAGGCTTTTTTCCTACTACATCCTGTAGCAGGGGAAGACGCTGTTGAAATCTCAGTGCTGCACTTGGAGGGTGGAGCCTATGTTTGGTGGTTCAGCCACTTGAGCCATGCAAGGGTAAAAACTTTTGCAAAGTTCACTCAAAGGTTGATCAAAACCTTTGATGGAGAAAGGACAAAAGAGGAAAAGCTCACACCACCACTTGAGGAGCCTTGTACTAATGCTGTCACACTCATGGAGGAGCAGCCACATGCATCAACAGTTGGGGCAGCCAACACATTGGAGGAAGCAACTCTTGTAGCCCTACAAGAGGTTCCCAAATCTCATCAAGGTATGAAAAGATTTCCACAATCTATTGTTGCAGCAAATTCTTTTGAGAGTTGTGGAAATTATCTTTTACATGACCAAGGGTCAAATCATACTGCTACTATATAGCAGCTTGGTTGCACTGCGCTGTGCAACATGGAATCATTCAAGAAGGGAATAAACCATCATCCTCATGAGCCATTGTTGGATTGCATACCACATTTGAGGTTGGGGTTTGAAGACTTGAAGGAAGATAGTAGACATCTTGGAGTGAGAAACCCTTTGTCCTTTCAAGATGACCCTTTCTCAATGAGCTCCTCCTAGCTCAAAGAGGAACTTCTACTTTTAGCAGTTCCAAGACCTCATTGGTTTTGGAAGACTATTGTTGAGAGGGAGGTCTCATGGAGGGATCTCATTAGAGGTGCACTTCAACACACCATGGAGTGCAAAGATTTTCTTCCTTTTTCACAGGAGCAGATAGAAGATGGAGGACATCTTAGGATGGATAACATCTCTCATGCTTGTGTTGGACATTCCTTGAGCCATACACATCATGATGGGAGGTTTTTGCCTACCACCTATTTGGGTCCTTACGAGATCACATTGATGCTTGAGAAGATTGCATTTCAAAATCCCATGAAGTGCAAAGACAGGAATCTGATTTGGGAGGATGAAACAAACCATGACACTCCTATGGAAGACCATGAAACCATCCTTGAGTTGGAGTATGAGACAACCATTGCATCCTTGGAGATATTAACAGCGCTGTCAAACCATGATGAAGAGGAAGAGTTACCTTCATCACATTTGGATTCTTGTGGATTCAACATTGTCATGGGTGAGAGATCTTCTCTAAGAGGTCTCCAAAGAGCTGCATTCCAAATTTTCATGGAGTGCAAAGAGATAGAATTGGTTTGGAAGGATGGTAGCCCTCATGAGAGGAGTACCAAGGGGAAGGGAAGGAAAAGACATCCACAATTGGTTGAGTGGATGTGGTTGATGAGCAAGGAGCTGGGAGGCTACTTGCAAATTTATGATACCGGGCAGCAGGAGGCTTGGTTGCGCTGGCTCCTCTTGAAGGAGTTTGGCCATCACTTGGCATGTCCTCTTCCTATGAGGATGGGGATGGAGGAGAGGTGGCAGGACGCTTGCATCATTAGGCAACATGGAGTATGGAAGCATGATGTTGATGTGACACACATATCATTCATTATGTCTTCATCACCTGGGATGTATGGTGGGAGCATAAGGAGACAACAAGCACTTGGGTTGCTTGAGTTGTGCTTGAGAGAGCAAGGGAAAAATTGCTCTCACATATTGTGTGATGTTGCAGGAGTAGGAGAGGGCATTTTCATGGTGTAGAGGGGCTACTCCTTGGCCTTGGATGATTTGGAAGCACTTCCATCTTGGGAGGTATTCCATATTTGCAGCAGCATTACTAGAGGAGTCTTTGACAAGGAGCATGTCAAAGAACAGGGCTTGGTATTGACAGGAGCTTATTTGCATGAGCTCATAGCGCTGTCACTTTGGAGCAGGGACTTATGGATGGAGTGTCCCCAGGATCACTTCACATTGGATGCACTTGGTGAACAAGGAGGAGGTGATGATGATAGAGTAGTGGATAGAGACATCTATCACTATGACATATTCTTCTTGACTTGGATTTCCAAGCATGAGAAGGATTATCTTCTTGCAGCACATGGTTCATTTATCTTCATAGCGTGCCAAAACACTATGGAGGACTCACTCATGGAGCCATGTACCATCTTACTTCCGGCATATGGTAAGAAGTTTGTTTTTACATTCATTGATTTGTATACTCTTACCATTACTATGCAGTGCATTGCTTCACAAGAGGGCAAGCTTGTCACATTGCTCCATGATCATTGTTGGGCCAATCTATATGATGGAGGCAACCATCCTTTATGTGGTCTTGGGCAAATGTTTTATCACCACATGTATGTTCAGTTGTTGCACCCAAACATTTATCATATAATGGCATACATGGTTAACTATGTAACAAGAAACATTTTTCCTTGTTCTTTTCTGAAGCAGCAGTTTGGGAAACTGCACTGTCACTATTGGGAAAGCTGTTGGTACCTTCTTTCACCACATGAAACCTTTAGCATTTTCCTCATTTTGTTGCTGATCATGATTTCATTTGCTGTTATGGATCTGATTTGTATTGAGAGCATGATTGGGAGGTTGACACATGAGTTGGATGTGTCTTTGAAGGGAGAGAATTCCCACATTTTCTGCACTACATGTTCTAATGGGAGCATGGGAGGAGATATGGCCACCACAACCACCTATTTGTTTTCTTGTGAGGTGGGCCATGAGTTTGATAGCCATCCATTGTACAGCCATGGGCAAGTATCTGATTATGTATTGTTGATACATTCAGCCATTTACTATTCATTAGTAATTGTGATGATTCCTGTATGTTACTTGCCATACTATTTTCTGAAGTTGCAGTGGATGAGACTGCGTTGTGTCCTCTTGAGATATTGTTTGTATCATGCATCATCATGTAAAACTTGCAACAAACTTCTCATTGGGATACTCTATGATGACCATGTCCTATTCATCATGGATGGATTGTTTTGGGCCAGCTTGTTCTTCAATGTTGGAGGAGAAATCCATGGAGGATTGTTTTTCATTTTGCCACTTGAGGTCAATACTTTTGCAGCCCAGGATCAACACATACTCTACACTCATCATGAGTGGAGAGAAGGACAGCATGGGGTAGGCTATGATGCTTACCATGTTCAGATTTTCAGCCCACCTTCATTTCTAGAGCTTGAGGTGGAAGGAGATTTTCAGGAGTTGCCATGCTGGGAGGTGACTCATTTTGTTTGGATGATTGCTTGGGGAAGATGTTTTCCCAATACTTTTCAGTCTCCATGCCTTGGGAGACAACTCCTCAGTGTTATCATTGCAGTTGCTTGAGGACAAGCAACATTTGGGAGGGGAGGACTGTAATATTCCAAAATTTGCATGCAACAAATTAGAATATTAATTTTTGCTGATTTCACTTAGGAGGAGAATAAATGGGTAAGGAGGCCCATGAATAATAAAATTCTCAATAAAATCCCTCATAGTATGGAAGGGGATCATCATTGGAGCTGGTTTTCACACCCTCATGTGTGAACAGGATCATTTGCAAATGGACAAGGTCAAGTTTGACCAAGTCAACAGCGCTGGGATAGGAGGTGGAGGACACTTAGAGAAACAACGCAGTATGAATGGGAAGAGGTTTCTTTGGTGAAGGAAACCCTAATGAGTGGGACCCATGGTGAGAGGGATCTCACATATTTAAAAGGAGGGCAAGGCAGCCATTGTTTCTCATGTTGAAGATTATTGATTTCATTGTCTATTCAGACTTTGTGCATTCTCTTGCTGTTCAGCAGAGTTGCAGTGCTGCTTAGCACAAGGCATTCCTGCTTAGGAATTCCTTCTCCTTCCAAGAGAGGCCTCTTGAGGGAGTTGCTCTTCATTTTCTCCACATCCAGGCTTGAGGCCAAGCATCCTCCTTCAGCTACAGCGTTATTCCTGAAGCAGGATAATTTTGTGTTGCAGGGTGTTGCAATGGAGGTTCTACAACACCACTCCATCAACTATTTTTCAAAGGAGGGAGTCTCTTTTCCTTTAGAGGATCAGTGAGGGAGCTTTTGAGCTAATTCCCATCATCCTTGGCATCAGGCCAACCATTGTTCATCACCTACAGCGCAGTCCCTCTCATTGACTGCGTTATTTTCATAGAGCATCTGCAGTGAGGGTTGCAGTGTTTGTTTGGAGGGGAAGATCTTCAGTGTTAGGATCAGCCTTTCACTTGGCAGATCCATTGGAGGAGGTCTATTCAGCTGGTACATCATCTACAACCATCTCCATCCAGTTCTAGTGTTGCAGCTGCTACTCAGCCCTGCTACTCCGACATTTTTGCCATTTTGTATATTTCAGCCAATCCTTCGGAGGATTGATGTATTATTGCTTTCAGGGGTTAGAGCCTTGCTCCCCCACTTTATTTGAGCCATCTATTGTCATATCCATGTATTGACATCATTTTGTAGCAGTTTCCCATAATAGACTGCGCTGTCATAGCCAAGGGTTTCCCATATGTAGCAGTGTTCTTCCATTTCTTGTACATGTATTGTTGAGGCTTGCATTGCCTTGCTTGAGTGATTGTTTCCTCAAGACATTGTACTCATTTTACTGCTATAACATCACTTGTTGGCTATTTGTATCTTCATCTATCCAGGCTCATTAAAATAACGTTGTTGCTCTATCTCATTTGCTTACATTTGCTGCAGTCCCTTCATTGGGCATTTTTACAAGGTAACTAGGTGTGGGAAATCTGTTTAACCCACCTAGAAGGATTTCTTTGAAGCCTCCTCTTGGATTTAGGACTTAGACACATTGATATAAGGGATCTAGGTCTTGGTTTCAAATCCTGTAGCAACCATTACTGGAAAATGCATTTTCCAGTCATGCCTTGTTGACAGTTCCCATTTTGGGATATTACAGAAGCTTCTAGAAAAAGCAAATCAAGTCTAAATGTAATCTTAACCGTTCATTGGAGATCTAATCTCAGTTGTTGAAGTCTCAACGAGAAGACTATAAAGGAAGGTTTGAGGGTTGTTTGGAAGATACACCGAGAGGATCAAGTGATCAATTTCTTTAGTGAGCAGTGCTCAGGGAGAAACTTCAATCTAGAGATCTTTTGCAGAGAGGGGCAGAGACAGTATCCAAAGAAAAATCTTTCTTAGTCGGAGAATCATCAATAGAGAAGGGTAGAGAGAGATCCAGCAGCTCAAGCGCAGAGCCAGGGAGGCTGACGTAGAGCCATGTAGAGGCTACGCAAAGGGCAAGAGGAAATCCGAAGGGGTTGCTGAAGAATCGATTTTAGACGCTGGAAGCCGGGGTGTGAGACCGGGAGGCAGAGATCGACATTTCTGAGGAGCAAATCGACTCACAAGCTGAGTGACGCAGTGCCCAGAAGGGTTGATGCTGGGACTGCACAAAGCTTGTCAGAGGCATCTCATTCAGTGTGCGGATCAATCGCGATTTCCAGTGATAGTGTGAGGTAACCTCTCTAATCTTTCTGTCAGTGATATTCTCTATAATTGATTTGTCTGAAGTGACATTCAAAGATGTATTTAGGATTTACTGCTGCTTAATAATAAAACCCTTTAATCTGCTTGATCAGTTTTCCCACATTGGGCTTTTATGGGGACATTTGTCCAAAAATAATGGTGTCTTGTGTGATGTTTTTCTTTTGCTTAGTTTCCTATTTCCACATCTAAATTAATTAAGTGAAGGCTGTAGCAGTAATTACTTCAATGTTTACAGAAGAAATCTGCAAATAACTTGTTAATGTAATTTTCAAGTAGGTGAAGATAATTCAGTTAGCTGCAGTAGGATTCCAGATCTAGGACTTGGAATTTTCACATGGTATCAGAGCTTGTGGAGCATTGCAGGTGAAACAGGAAGCGCAGATCCAACGCTGAGAAGGAGGCTGAATAGTTGCAGAAAGCAATTGCGCAGTCTAGGTCTGGAAGGCTGAAATTTCTGGGAAAGTCTCTCTGGGTCGACAGAGAGGAAGGGCTTCTAGATCATAATTTTGCCGAGCCAGAGGGAGCAGCGCAGAGCTGGTGGGATGCAGTTTTCTGCAAGCAGAATTTGTTTTGCTGGGCAAAAAGTCGTCAGAAGAGCAAGCGAAAGCACAATGAGGAAATTTTCTTCCTTAGGAAGTTCCTAGCCGAGGAATTTTATTTTTTTCAAGATCTGAGCAGCAGATCTGGGTGGCAGATCTACAAACTCCAGGAGGAGTGCGTAAACTAACCAGTGCTGTGTAGAGTGGGAAGAAGAGGAGTTGATTCGACATTTTCTTGACGACCATGGCAGCTCACGGGCTTAGAGATCAGGACCGATTGGAGGGAGCCTCCAACTACGTGATCTGGAAGGCAAGAATCACATGCCTTCTAGATGAGTACGATCTCAAGCTTTTCGTGACAAGTACGGTAGCTATCCCTGCAGATCCAATTTTGCTGAAGAAGTACATCGATGATATGGTGAAGGCCAAAAGGCTGTTCCTTGATGGAGTCAAAGATCATATTGTGTCCCATATGGAAATGCTGTATGAAGGCTCTTCTGAGTAGTGGAAGATGTACTTCGAGCAGAAACTGAGGATGATGCAGATGCAGAAAGGGGAGCGTATTGATTCGTTCTTGTCGAAACTTTAGGAAATCCATGATCAACAAGCAGCCACGGGGTCCACACCTCAGCCTACTGCGATGGTAAGGCTGGCCCTCAACGTAGTCACAGAAGAATTATAGGTTTTTGTCTAGAGCATCCTGGGTAGAGTAACCTTGCCGTGCTGGGAAGAGATGTGGGCTGCTCTTCAACAAAAAAATCTAAGGAGGGACCTAGTCAAGTGCAAACTTGACGACAACAGTAGCAGTGGGTTGAAGAAGAAGGAGGAGGAGTAAAATGCAGCCCTTGCATCCAGGGACAATAGGAGCAGCGGAGACGGAAGGATGTCTCAAAGATAAAGTGCTTCAGTTGTGGTGAACTTGGTCACTACGCTACCCAGTGTCCTTTGAAGAAAAAGGACAAGGACGAGAAGCACAATCCAAAGGCTGCGCCCACATCGAGGAGGATGAGTATGCCTTGAGTACCTATGCATCTCCAGGAGGGAGATGGGGCGATATTGAGATGTAAGTTCACAAGAAATTTAGCTGGGTAGGATCCTTGAGGAGTCCATCTCTTGGATCATGACCTTGCTACGAGTGCCTAAGATCAACAGTAGCAGGCTGGAGGAGTTTTCAGTGGTGCAGAATAGTGCAGAACTGACAGATGCAATGGTTAGCAACGCCAGAATCTGAGCAACGCAAAGCAGAGTTGCAGCAGTGCAGAGCAGTGGCAACATAGTGCTTCAGAGGGACAATGTGGGTCTAACAGCAATTAGAGTTTAAACATCGAGATGCATCCTGAACACTTGTTCAAAATTTTGGATGTTTTTTAGTTGCTTTTCTTAGCAACTGAGTTGCAGTGCAATGTTAACAGTGGAAGTGCTAGTAGCAGATGCAACATTTGAGAGGGAGTTGCAATATAGATTTAGTGTTGATCATGGTAGGGTCAGCAGCAGTACAATTGCAACAACAACACAGTGGTTGGTGGACAACATGTCAGACATCAACAATGCAGAGGGAGATGCTTCAAAATCAAAGTAGTATGCAACAAGGCATATTTGCTAGAGCACATTCCTTGCTAAGAGGGAGTGTTGATTTGTGGTAGCATCTGATGTGCTCTAAGTCTCAATCTTTGTGGAGAGGCTTAGACACATGTATTCCACATAACTCATAAATTGTTTTGGGAAATTCCACCTGGAAACAATTTATTTGATAAAATTAATTATTTTTAATGAGGACCCTAAGTCTAACTTAGGAAATTAAAATAATTAATGGGTATTAATTTAAATTGTGGGTGAAACTTCTAGAAAAAGCAGATCAAGTCTAAATCTAATCTTAGCCGTTGATTGGAGATCTAATCTCGGTCGTTGAATTCTCAATGAGAAGGCTATAAAGGAAGGCTTGGGGGTCATTTGGAAGATACACAGAGAATATCAAGTGATCGATTTCTTTAGTGAGAAGTGCTCAAGGAGAAACTTTGATCTAGAGATCTTTCGCAAAGAGGGGTAGAGACAGTATCCAGAGAGAAATCTTTCTCAGCTAGAGAATCATCAACAAAGAAGGGTAGAGAGAGATCCAATAGCTCTAGCGTAGAGCCAGAGAGGCTGACGTAGAGCTACACAGAGGGCAAGAGGAAATCCGAAGGGTTTGCTAAAGAATTGATTTTAGAAGTCAGGAGTCGGAGTGTGAGATCGGGAGGCAGAGATCGAAATTTCTATGGAGCAGATCGATTCACAAGCTGAGTGACGCAGTGGCTAGAGGGGTTGACGCTGGGACTATGCAAAGCCTGTTAGAGGCATCTCATTCAGTGGCTGGATCAACTGGGATTTCTGGTGATAGTGTGAGGTAACCTCACTAATCTTTCTGTCAGTGACATTCTCTGTAACTGATATGTTCGGAGTGACACTCAAAGATGTATTCAGGATTTACTGCTGCTTAATAATAAAACCCTCAGATCTGTTGCACTGGTTTTCCCACATTGGGTTTTTTCGCGGACATTTGTCCAAAAATAATGGGGTCCTGTATGATGTTTTTCTTTTGCTCAGTTTCCTGTTTCTGCATCTAAATTAATTAAGTGAAGGTTGTAGCAGTTATTACTTCAATATTTACAGAAGAAATTTGCAAATAACTTGTTAATGTAATTTTCAAGTAGGTGAAGATAATTCAGTTAGCTGCAGTAGGATTGTAGATCTAGGACTTGGAATTTTCACACTCTGGCGGAGGTATTTAAAGAATCTAGCAAGTGCTCATATCTCATGGAAAAGACTGTGGAACCATCCTTAGATCTCATAATAAATTTCACAATGGATGATGAAGTGCTTCTTAGTCTCTAGCTCCTAGAGATGGCACAATTGGCATATCCCATCTGTGCGACTAATTTGGTAGTCACTTTCAATCTGTAATTTATGAGACCCAACTTTTAGGTGGCTCAAGTGTAGCTAAAGAGCATGCATCTAGTGGTGAGATGTATAAGGAGGTCGAATAATAAGTCCATCTCTCATAACCACGAAGTGCTGAGTGTAGAAGAGGCCATCTTTGGGTGTAACCTACCCCCGGGGTTGATCCAAGTGACCGTCACAAGCTGCATGTAGATGTCTTCTTTGATGATGATGTTCAACTCTTGTTGTGTTGGTAAAAGGTGACCAAGTGTGTCTTGCAAATATCTGAAGGGGGGGGGGGTGATCAATCATAATGCAAATGGATGCTAGAAGATTTAAGACACTTGTCTACTAGCAGTGAGAACGAGCAAGAGAAATAATGGATGCAATGTGTTTCGATGAGTAGTAGACCAAGTATGGGTATTGGTCTCATCCTTTTGCAGTATTGACTAAGCTTTAAATGTGGTGCAAGAGAGAGAAGGGAAAACAATGTCTCGTCCGAAAGGTATAAGCTCAAAACACTGCAAGAATGATGGGCTAGTGGATGGATTGCTTGCACTTGATGATGCGGTGTGTTATCGATATTCTTAGCACAATTGCTAAAGTCTTGGTAGTCTTGCTAGATGGGCACACACATGGTAGGGACCCATTGTCACTTCGGACCAAGCCCCCGCTATTTAGGCCTAACACCCCTAAACAACCAAGGGAGGAGTCTCCAAATGTCCCCCAACAACTCTGGTACATGTCCAGTGCATTATGTGGAGTTAATAGGGTAGAGGTGTTTTCAATATGTTTGCTATCCTGCTGTAAAACAATGCAAAAGCAGTGCATATTTCTAACAGTAGATATTAGTAGTAAAAAAAATTGAAGATACGGTGTATGACCTATGGATTTTGGTGTATGAAATTTATCTTAACCAAATATGAAGTTATTTATCAATTTAGATGCGCAGTGAAGGAGTTACAGTTGAAAACAACTTGTTATCCCACTTGATAGATTGTCAAGTCTGTAAAAAGTGCAGGGACAACAAACTATTTTATGCTTTTTAGTCAAACCATTGTGTCAAAACACTTCTAGGGAGTTACTCTAAGTGTGGGATGGCTAGAGGGTGATTATAGAGGGTTTGGGAGTCTCCCCTCCACTAAAATTGACTGAAAACGAATCAAATTTATATGCCTAGAAATTTTTAAGACTTATATTTGACAATTATAACAACTGTAAAATGGGAGAAATTCAACTATAATGCAAGAAATATGAATATGAACCAATGTAGAGCTGAAATACGAAGTTCTAGTGTAAAGTACTCATTTGTAGGTTTGTACGACTTGTTTTTGGTGGTTGGGAAACACAGGTCCAGCGAGGAAAAAGCCCTCCAAATTGACAAATCTGCAACCAAAAGGCTAGATACAAATGTAAAATGGAGGAAATATGAACTTGTATCAAAATAGAGGTTAAATATGACAATTATGCTACTTTTCCCCAATAAAGAACTTGCTAAGATTGATTTATGAATGAAAAACCAACAAATGAATCCTACCCTAACTACACAAAATAAAATGAGCTTTTAAATAATTTTGGGTTTTTGGTTGTTGGAATTATACTTGTACCTTCGAGTCTCACTTCGTGTTGGAATGTGAAGTAGATTGTCTATCTAAGTTACTATGACCAATTCTTGTCAAGGAAGTGGGTTTGGTCCTTCTAGAAATCATCCCTATTATTACTTGATTCACCTTACAAACATTCTACTCTCTTTAGGAGCGGCCTCCTCTTGTGGTGTCTCTAACCTTTGTCCTTTGTGTGCGACAAAATAGAAGATCCTCAAAGTAGTAACGCTCTCTTCCGAAGTAGTGTAAGACCCTTGGATCAAACTCACCTACAATGACAAAACTACCAAGTGGGAAATCCCTAGTTGTTTGCTTCCACGTAGCATTTTAGCTCCTCAATGATAGAGAACATTAGTCTTAAGATGGAATTTAATTGTTAACAAAATAGAATTAGATTTACTAATATTATGCCAACTAGTAAGAAGAAAAACAATAACAGAAGTCACGACACAATTAGACTGAAAAGTACAAGAGTTTGCAATTGGATGAGATCTTTTATTAATGATAGAACTTGCCTCAAGTGAACAATGACAATTACAATGGAAGAGAGACTAGCCTCTTAGAAAACTTTCTAACGGTTATTAAGACTCTCCTCAATAAAATATTGCTAGTCTTCCACAAGTCGAGACTAGAGATTTTTTAATTTCTTGAAATTAATACAAAATAATATAGTAATTCCCCCAAGGGAGTCGAATTAGCTTAATTTCCACTAGGAATCCATGAAATTCCTTTGAAAATGGTTTATGGCTGTCAAAAGTCAAACTAGTAACCTCTCTTCCCTAATGTCTAGTTTGCTTGGTCCACTTGTGAAGTTCAACGTGCCTTTCTGGTGGTGCAAATTGTCCTTGGAGGCTTGACTTGGTCTCTTGGCATTATTTTTTTCTAATGACTATATTTTTGGTCCATCCTCTAAATTTCTTAGTCCAAGTTGGTTGCAATGGCTAGGAGATCCTTCTCTAACGACTATATTTGACTCGACAACTACTTTTTGACTTGTTGATTATTGATTTTTACTTGTCCAACTTGACTTGGGCCCACCACCTCTAGATCTCCAATGCCCTTTCCCTTTTGTCAAATTTACAACATGGTTTTTGTTGCTTAGGCTTTGATTTGTACTGGGTATGTAATCTATGTTGGGATTTAAATCTTTTTGTTGCCCAGGGCTTATTATTGGGGGTCGTTGGTGCTATAATGTTGATTGGTGTATTGTGTTGCTTCCCATCGTCCAATGTTACATTAATTTATCTTTGTGGCTTATTTCAAATGCCATCCGTGTGAAGTGCTATGTTGCTAGATGGAAAAAAGTTGCCAAAAAGTCGCGATTAAATCGACAAGGTCCGATTTTTTGGACTAGCCGATTTAATCGACCGACTTTTTGGCAAAATTTTCCCAGTTGAAAAAGTTGGGATTACATCGGGAGTTTTTCCAAAAAATCGCAAGTGAGGTAGTTTCTTTAGTGACTTTTTATTTTTTGAAAAAAATGGGATTTTATCGAAAAAGTCAGGATAAAATTGAAAGTTTTTCCAAAAAATCGTGAGCGAGGTAGTTTTCTTAACAAATTTTTTTCCTTTTAATTTTTTATTTAATTTTGCCGACTTTTCAAAACCTCCCGACTTTAACGACTTTTTCAGTTTCTCGACCCTTGCCGATTTAATCTTGACTTAGACTTTTTCCACATTGGTTAGATCCTATTAAGTGCTTCACTACTTTCCGTGTCATAATATATCATTAGTAACCCTGTTGTTGTTTTTAGGTTTGTAAATCTTTCATCATTTCCTTCCTGCGTTTTATGAATGCATAATTGGTTTAGCTACTGTGGACACCATACATTTTTTTCCTTATTCCCTGATTTTATTTAATATATCTCTTGTTTAAAGTTGAGTGTTGAAGTGACCTTAGACAATCTAAACAAAAGAGGATGCCTATGTGGTGCCTTTTCATTGCAACATAATGTGACTATGTAACCCAAGGAAATATTCCTTCACTCCGCAGTGATGGCTTTAGATTTAGCACAAAATATAAGTGGATAAGAATTAAGTTGATGACAAGTTCATGCCTTCAATTCAATAGTTCAACTTGTATTCCGATTCTAATATTTTATCAGTATCTTCTGCAGATGGCTCATTGTGGTGAGCACGAGTACGTGGTGTACAAAATGGACTACCTTCATTATAAAACAAGCTGAATGAGAGGTATGTTTCCTATTACAAATAGTTATCGTGTTCAATTCTCCAATTTAACTTGTATAATGATTATAATATTCTAATTTGTATTTGTTGCAGATGGCTTGTTTTGATGAGCATGAGTAAGTGGAATACAAAATGGATTGCTCATCCTTATAAAGCAAACACTGGGGGAGTATGTTTTCTGTTATGAGTAATTATTGGTTTTTAGATATGTTTACCATTAGTATATGTGTGTGTATTTTAACCTAATTCAACCCACTTTTTTCTGTTTTGTTTTAGGGAGGAGAGCACATTGCAGGAAAGATGATGTGTGTAGCGGAGGAGAGCACATTGTCTGTTTGTTGTTGTCTTCATGTTTTTGTTTTGTTGAGCTTGAGCATGGCCATGCTTTGTGTTGTTTGCATTTTGTTGTATTGGTTTTCGTTTGTTTTGTATTTTTTTCCTTTTTTTTGTAGTTTTGTCTTGATTTGGTTTGTTGGGAGGTGGAAAGTAAAGGAAGTCAACAAGCAACCAATCTAAGAGAGATAAGGTGGAAGTAATTGTTATTAAATGAAGGTCAACCTCCTTACCTATACGCAGTGCAGTTTACTTAAAATTATCTATGGCTAATTTGTCACTTCATTTGCTTGTTATTTAATTTATTTGTGTTCTCATACTCAACTATATTGATCTGCTTTATGTAGTAACCTACTACAGTTGTACCATTTAGGAAAATCAAGTGGTGAAGATACACTAGACACTACAAAAATGGCATAGAGGATTGGTGAGCAGTGCTTCTCTCGTGCAAAATAATGTTATCCTTTAAGCCATTGAAGTATTTGTTGTGTGCACAATGATTTATCCTTTTGTCATGGTTTTGAGGTACTAACATATTGTGAATGGGCTGGAGATTCGATATTTTCCTGCAACATTGATTAGTAAGAATGTAAAAAGTTATACTGGGATTCATATCTTCAGGGCTCATTGTTCATGGTTTGCGTTGCTATAATGTTGATCGATATAAAATGATTAAACAGGAGTTGGCATTGGCCAATGGTGAGCAGGTATGCGTATGGTTGATTTATCGCTTTGCTTACTTGTTGTTTAATTTATTCCATGGTTTATTAATGATGTAATATATGATTTTACTTTGTGCAGTGAACAACTACAATTGTAGAATCTACGATGGTTGAGTGGTGAAGATAACTTGCACAATGGAGATGCAACACAAAGGATGGGTCAGTCATGTTGTTTCCAACAAAATAGTATTTTGTGTAACACAATGAGGTATTCTTCATTTGCATGGCGATTTCTTCTTCTAGCATGGTTCTTGGGTAGTACCATGCAATTATTGGTTTGACATTGAAACTTATCTTGTAACATTCGTTAAACATGTAGGGATTCAAATATTTATATTCTTTGGGCCTTAAAATTTTGGGTTGTTTTGTTTGTTTTAATTAGTTTATGGTGATATTTTACATAGTGTATCCTTTTGTCTTATTTCAAATGCCATCTGCGCCAACCACTATGTTGTTAGATCTATAAATAACTTCACTCCTTTTCCTATCATTAATATATCATTGTTCATGCCTTTGTTGTTTTATGGATGCATAATTGATTTAGCTACTATTGGCACCACTTTTTTCCCTATTCCTTTATTTTATTTAATAGATTTCCCCTTTATTGAGTGGTGAAGGGACACTAGATAATCTAAGTAGAAGGGGATACCTTAGTAGTTCCTTTCGCCACAAAGTAATATGAATAGGCAACCCAACAAAATGGACCTTCCTTGCACAATGATTACAACTTTTTTTAGGATGCTTGAGTATTATCATTTAGTTAATGGTTTTGACATTCAAATTTACTCTATAAACTTGTTAAAGTCATGTCAGATTTCAGATATGTAGAAATTTCTCAAGCTTTCCCAATCTAAAATCTCCTCCTCAGTTCGATGAGGCCTAGGATATAGTTGGTAATTTGTGTGCCTATGTGTCGAAACTAATTTTTCAACCACCTTGCAAGAAACTTCAAATCTCCCTGACACTACTTTAGAAAAACTTAAGGCTCTAATTTGGAGCAATAAGTCCTTCACGGCTCATGCCAGTGATCATTCAACCTACCTAACGACATTCAGAAAAATATGGCGGCCAATCCCTTACATGGAAGGTAACATCAACTCCCCATCTCCACATTCATTTCAAGACGTGACAAGATAAGAGTATCCAATTGTCGTTTTAGACATGCACACCCCCACACAACATGCCCCATAGAGGAGTGGGTCAACCGTGTAGTCTCAATAAAACAACATTCTAAAACAATAATAAAGGATGTTAAATCCATGCGAATAATCATATCCATGGTCACAAATTTAGGATATTGAGGTTACATCTCATACTCTTTTAGTCATGTGAAGTGTGCATTGTTGATCCCAAGATGGTGCATCAAGTCCTTTCATGGTTCATAATGAGCAAGGAGTCCTGAATGCATCCAAAGCCCTAGCTAGGCCATCCATATTCACTACAGGTCTTAACCAACGATATAAAGGCCAAGCAATGCACTCCACCAGGCTCTACAAGCCAACCATTGGAGGTTCCAAACAAGCCACCATTACAGTAATCATCAAATCCCAAGATTCTCAATTTGCATTATTCAAACCATTAAGAAGATTCACGCACTTACATCCCACAAGCTAATGATACTCATCACTCGCATCTCACAGGCGAAGGGACCCTCTCGTTGGCATACCACAAGTATAGAATCCGCGTTGCGAAAGTAATACATGATCTTCCAAGGTTCTTCGAGTAGCAAGCATCACAATGAGTTTCAGTCTCTAAGATACAAAGTAGTTGTGCTTAAAAGAAACACTCCCGTCCATAAGGTGAGGGATGCCAACAACAAAAAACATAACTAAGTAGGCTACATCAACAATCAAAGCCTCGAATGGAGCACAGATCTCAAAGCAAGGTACCCACATGTCACAATAAGATTTGGCCAACCCTTGTGTTGGCGTGCCCTTCAAGCTAGATGTCCACATGTCATGCACTCCTCGAAAGTGGGTCTCCCTCCAATGTGTGGCACCTCAACTCAAGCATTCCTTCTCATCATATGTGCAAGCTAGCTCCAATGCCCCTAGTGCTCTGTGCCCAACCTCTAGAAGCATAATGCTCTCCTCCAAGGTGGTTGCTCCACTTGTCATAAGCCACCCATCCTCCTCAATAGGTGCGCCCCTGTAAAGATGTCAAACTGTTAGATGTGCGCTAAGTACAACATCAGTGAGTGTCTTGTGTGGCATTGACCCCGGGTAAGCATACACACAATAAGTTATTTGAGAGCAAGTCAATAAAAAACAACAAAAGAGATAGAGAAGTGTAAGCTCTCCACATCATGACAAGTGCGCCCCTACTTAGGTGAAAACATCTTTGAAGGTATCAATGGAGAATTGCTAAAATTGGCAACTAGGGCCAAATTCCACTATTGGACAGCTCATCTGTTGGAAATAATTATTGCATTGAATTCCTCTTTTTGAAAGGACCAAAATCGACTTAAAGATCACCAAATTTGGATAAGGAAAAATATTTATTTATTCAAAATAAATTCTATAAGTCATGACCTTATCGAGGCGAGAAAAATTGAAAATTTGAAATTTGAATTTGCCTCCACAAGTTTCAAGGTCAAATTCACCTTCATAAGGACAAATCATCATGTCTAATTGTATATAAGGGCATCCTCCAACCTCATATCTACACATCCAAATACTTGAATTTATGTCTGAGGCGACCAAGTACTTGGAGGAAGACGAAGGGTTGTTTGTTTAGGGTTTTTCTTCTACTTTAGGGCCGAGATTCCTCAGATGGTCAACTGTAGGCCTTAAGGAAGATTCTGAGCAGATTGTATGGGTCAATTTGTCCTTGGAGGTCCAATTTCAAGAGTAGAAAGGGAATCCGAATCTATGTGTTATTTCTGGGACAGCTTGTGGACAAAATGAGGGAGAAACTCTCTCCTTGGGAGGTTGCTCTTCAAGTCTGTTGTTACAGGAAGGGGCCGTAGTCCGCGCCAGCATAGATCAGAGGGCTGAGATGCCAAATAAGGGTTCAAACCAGCCCTAAGGGCCAACGAAAGGCAACTTCATGTAGAACAAGGTTGGCCAAAGTAGAAAGGAGAACTTCTGGACCCATTGAGTTAGACACCGCTGGAATGTAAGTTATCTTAACCAGACCAACCTTCTACAGCAGTACAATTTGACCACTGTGGACAGAATGCCAGAACTACAGTATTGATTGAGCTCATGAACAGTGATACTGGATCTCCAAATTGGCAAGTCATTTTGACTTTAAGTTATTGTACTCTCTCTGTGTTGAACATTTGATATTCATAATAAAAAGATTTGATCAAGGGTTTTCGCCTTCTTGGGGTTTTTCCTTGGCTTGAGCCATATGTATGTGTTCTCTTGTCTTAGCTTGTATTCTGCATCTATTATTTATGTTCTTTCTTCAGTGACTGATTCATGTCATTACTAATGGAAATAAATGTCTGGTAAATGGGCTAATATTGATCTCTGAAGTAACTTTCCTAAGCAAAGAACATGTTAACCTAAAATTAACATGGTATCAAAGCTCGGGTGAGGACAGTTACTTCAGAGATGCCCAAGCAAGAGAGAAAGTAATCAGCCTCCTCTGTCTTCAAAGTTATTGGCCCTAGCAAGTAAGGAGGATCTCTAAAGATCAATGACTCATACTGGGCATGATCTCTAGTCGTAGTCACTGTGTCTAGCCCTAAAATATTAGAGCAAAGGTTTTAAAGGGCATATAATTCCTGATTTGGAGGTTCGATGGTCTAATCTAATAGACCATACCAAGCCAAGTTCTCTTTCAAAGAAATCAGAGTTCTGGGTTCACTATATCACAATTTAGGGATCAAATTCCATGAGTTTCCTCAGAGGCCCGAATTTCAGAAGCATTGTATTAAACGAATTTCTGTATGGAAATATTTTTGAGGTTGTCCTTTTGATTCATATAGAAAGCAACTATTCATCAATCAATCTTGTGATTATTCTCTGAGCTCTCAGCCCATGTAAAGAAAGTATAATATTTAAGGATTTCTTTGTCTTCATCCTTGATTGAGAATGACTTCTTACCTCTGCAATTTGAAGGACAAACAAGAAGCCAGGGGTTTCCTCAGATCAACATCAATTTCTGATGTTTTCAGTCCAAAAACTCCAACATTACTTGATCTATATGATGAAGTTTGAATCATGCAGTCATTATAGTATATCAGAGGTCTTAATCCTTGAAGAAGGATGTTCCGAGCTTGGTCAGTCTGAACATATACTAGACAACATCCATACTCAGTATTTGGCATTTAAGTATTTTTTTCTAAACTATGGAATCTGAGTACACCTATTGGTGTTTTTGAAAAGGTCCAGTACATCTTGTAATCTTTCATCCTTTGGAAGGCAACTCGAAAAGCTATAGCCCTCCAACTGTATATGGCAGTCATCGTCTTTGGTATAACTGAAACATAGGTAAGACATGACAATCAGTTTCAGATTTGTGTATTATCATCTTAACCAAGTAAGTTGATCCACATTGTATAGTTATAAGAAGCCATTATGGATACATATTGACATGACGTCTGCAGTGTGTGTGACTTGTTCCTCTACGATAAATCACATTTTCAGGCAGATTAACATTGGCATCATCACACATACATACTTACAGTCAGCATTAAAAGAAGTATTGGTATGGCATCCTTGCAGTCTGAGAAAGTTATGATATTTTTACGATAGTATCATATGCAAATTCTGATGATGAGACTTGTTCACAATTAAAGTTGTGAACAAGTCATGGGCATAGGTAGTATGAACTTCTCTTCTAAATCCTCATTATTCAAACAAAGACTAGAAAATAAGAAGCACAGTTCTATTTCACAATGACATTCAAACCTCTATCATAAATGAAAGGGAGTCGAGTCTCTCATGCGAAAAGAAGACCTAGGACGATGGATCATTAGATAAAGCTCATCAACTTGCTCTGCAGTTTTGGACAGTAGCATAAAAATATAATTTGAGATTGAGTGGATTGTCACAGTGAAAGGAGGATCACCTTGTATCTGTGCATGAATCTGCAACTAAATCTATAAACTGATCAAAGTCTATAGCGTGGAGGTGATTTAAGTCCAGCATAACTTTTTTGAAGCATTTTATTTAATTCTGTTACAGGGCATCATGGTTGTTCATATGTTGTTTTAATCAAGACAAATCTAAGTCTTGTATGACCTCTTTTGACATAATGCTATTCTTCAACACATATAGCCATAAGTCCTCACATATCGTTGGTGTTGTGTGAAGAGGTGCGTTGCAGGCACATATGCTACAAAAATATTGCCTTAAGGTGTTAAAGAACAAAGTGATCTTTGTAGCCATACTCCTCGCTGGTACTAGCCTGTGCTGGAAAGGTCAGATGCATACCCATAAGGTGTCTAACAACCAATGAAGAAGTGTAAATATTCTGGAGTAAAGGAACAGATCTGAGGATGTTCTATGATTGTCTCATCTTCAACAATTTAGTTTCCAATAAGTCTGGTTCTCTTGAAGTATTGTAACTGAGATAGAAGAAATGATAACTGTTGAAGGATAATACAATAAGTACCTCTGGAAAGGATCTTTCTCAATGAAGTTTACAATTCTAATCTGAGTTTTCTGTAGATTAAGTCCGAGGTTCTACTAAAAAATCAAAGACTGTTAAAAGGGACAGTATGAAGAAGTCTAGCACCTGATGAATCCGTGTTAGTAGCAGTCATTTTTGGCACCTTTGAGTACCCTTGGAAGTACTCTTGGCAGTTCCTTGTAACAGAACAATAAATCAGAGATGAATGTCTGAATGTAGAATTATGGATTGGGTAATTTGATCAAGCAGCTGTTTTGCGATAATTCCTCTCTGACCTGAAGCGTATGATTCAAGGTTAGATGATCACCTGAAGCAAGGCTTTAGAAGGAGCTATAAAATCCCTGCTGACTTTTTCTTGCACAATAATTTTTGATGAAGGCAAGTTATGAAAGTTGGGTATTTTGATTCCAATGATCTTTGTCATCTTAGAGGCCGCATGTAAGCTACACGATTATAATAGTAAAAGGACATGTTGTAGATATCCTGATATTTATTTGTTGGAAAAGGGACGAGATATATCGATTTGAGTATAAAAATACAACTATTGATGATGTCTGATTGATGACCCTCTCGTTTATCAATGTAAGAGCGAGTTGACTTTTAAAGTCAAAATGGAAGACCTAGCCCTCATGCACTATTTCTTGCTCTTAAATGTCTGATGAGATGGAGAAACTGTTGGGCTGCATATATCTATCTTGAGGAATCCCTGGTGTTCTTGATAAACACCCTATCAGTCTTATGCCTCGCTATGAAGACTCTGAGTCAACCTATGGATGAACCTCATATATCAGATAGCTCTATTATCTGTAATTTGAGGTACACTGTTGGAATCTAAGATTCCATGAATATTCTGATATTGGCTCGGTTGGCAATGTGATGGATGGAAAGAGAACATCTAGTGCTATATCTTTTGATTCGATTGCTTTAGAATCACTATTGAGGTTGAATGTATATAGTAGCAAGTATGGCTAATTATGAAGTTAGTTGGTTGAGGAAGCTCTTCCGTGAGCCATCTGAGCACGTTCTGGTAACCATCATTTTATATTGCGATATTCTTGAGTGGGATTCATTTTTTTTTTGGAGAATCCATGTTCCACAACAGCTTCAAGTATTGGGTACCACTTTATTTTGATATGGTACATTGGAGAGATTCAAGCTCCATCATTGTTCGTAGGATGTGTAGATTACAGTCATAGCCTCTTGGTAAGGTCAAGATTATCTTTATGCAGAGAGAGGTTAGGAGTCGTGGAAGGACCCTCTCATAAGGGTCACGCTTGAGTTGGACATTGGGCTCTGGGTACTCCTAGGGGTTTGGGGTACTTCTTGGAGCTATGAGCGACTATGGGGTGAGTGGTTCACCTTCCCCTATAGGTGCGCTAGGTATAGGGTTAGTGGTTCACCTTCCCCTGTGATGATTGACATGTGTGTAGGGTGAGTGTTTCACCTTCCCCTACGTTGATGACACATGTGTAGGGTGAGTGGTTCACCGTTCCCTATTATTGATGACATATGCATAGGATGAGTGGTTCACCTTTCCCTATTATTGATGACATATGCATAGGATGAGTGGTTCACCTTATCCTATGGCATATGCATAGGATGAGTGGTTCACCTTCTCCTGCGGGTACCCCAGTGAGAGATGCATATAGGCATCTGCTTGTTGTCACATATGGACATGTCGGTGGGTCATGGTTCATCTTGTTGAAATTGGCAACAAGAAGAGGCTTCTAATTTAATTGTCCCTTAATTAAATTAGAAGGAAATTGTAATTCCGCATCACATGACAACTTGTACGAGTTAACTGAGTTAGGAATACTTAGTTAGCTTAGTTAATTCGAGTTGGGGGTCAAACTGGAGGCATGTTGAGTTCACTCTAAGTTTTAGGGGGTCGAGTTACAGTTTATTTGGAGTTGTAATTGTTTAACTTGATTATTTGAGTTAAAATCAATTTAACTAGTTCTAATTGAGAGATGAGCTAGTGAGAGGTCCAGTGAATTAAATTTGATTTAATTCACATGCAGTGATCAATCAGATAACTGATAATTCACTATAAATAACTGCTGCATGTCAGTTCTAAGGAATGCCCAGTTGAGATTGGAGTTAAAGGGAAGGGAACTATCAGTCGTATAATTAGAAAATTGTACAGGTCATGCATGAGGTGAACATGACGCCTTAGATGATTGCGGAATCAATTCTTGGGAATTTCCTAATTAATAGGGGCTCAATTCCCTCAAGAATGCGTAAGCAAGGCTGAGCAACCTAGAGGATGGAAATTGGTTAGGTATCAGACCATACTTGCTGGGATCAGTGGAGACAATCAGAGATAGTGCAAAGAGCTCTCAAGCCTGAGAGAAGCATTGTATTGTTTCATATTCTTGACTTAATGCAATATACAAATAGCGGGGTTTTTAGCTGAGGCTTTCCCCAGATACATCTTTGTGTTGTGCGATTGAAATTCTTTCTCTTTCTTGTTCATGTGGTTGTGTGATCATAATTGGTTTCCATAATTTGTAAAATAGATTCAGTATTTTGTTTTAGCATATTACAAGATCAGTTGAATCTAAGTGGATTTTCTAGATGCTATCGAGCAGGAATCACTAGAGAAGAAAAGAACCCGAGTTTGTTTTGAACAGGTGAATCGAATTTGTAGATTTATTCTTCAGAACCAACAGTAGATCATCATGTCTTTCTCCATATGCTATGTGGAAGGCCTTAACAGATCTGTTTCAGAATAACAACGACCATAGGAAGCTGGCGCTGAAGGACAAGCTTAGAAAGATCAAGATGGAGAAGGGCGACGCGATACCAAAATAATTGACGAAGTTCACTCAATGTCGAGATGAGCTTGGAAGTGGTTGTGTGACAGTTGCCCATGATGATTTGGTGAGCCTAGCACTTCTAGGCCTTCCCAAGAGTTGGCATAGCTACCAAGACTCAGTGAATGGGAGGGAGAAGCTACTAGAGTGGGAGTGATTGTTGTCTGACTTGGTACAAGAAGAGATTCAACGGAACACCAAAGGTGGATCCTCATCAAGACTGATGATGAGGAGAACTGTGCCCTGGCTGGAAAGGCGAAGAAAGGGAAAGGGAAGGCGTCCCATTCCAAATCGGATTTTGGTTAGACGGGCAAGAAGCGAGACTTGTCAAAGGTAAAATGTTTTCATTGTCACGAGCTTGGACACTATGCTACAAAGTGTCTGCACAAGAAGATCGACAAGAATCCCTAATGAGGAGCGAAAAGTAAAGCACTTGCTTCATAGTTCGAGTCGGATTTCACCCTCATCGCATGCATGGTGTCATCGGTGATGGGTTCTGTGTGGTACTTAGATAGTGGAGCTTCGTTCCATATGACCGACGACAAAGAATTCTAAAGTAACTTGGAGGAGAAAAATCTCCAGATGCACATTGAAATGGTAGATGACGGGAGGTATAGTGCTACCAGCATAGGTACGGTTACCTTTCAGACGGAGTCAGGTACTCCTCTCACATTAAAAGATGTCATGTATATTCCTGGTTTAAAGAAGAATTTGGGTTCTGTTGCTATGTTGGAAGATCGTGGCTATGATGTGATATTTAGCAAAGGAAAGGTGTTCCTTCGTCATAAAGCCACGAGATAGGTGAAGAAGGTTGGTTTTTGAGTAAAGAACCTCTACAAATTGGATGTAGAAGACTGTGCTGCCTTGAACACGAAAGTAGAGAAGGTGGAGAGCTGAGATGTCGGTGAGTTATGGCATAGAAGGTTGGGCCATCTACACCATGGTGCTTTGAAGATCATGCAACATATTTCTATAGGACTTCCAAAGGGTGCACTTGAGCAGCGAGATACATGCAAAGGGTGTACATTGGGGAAGTATACCAAAGCCACCTTTCACGATAAGGAAAGTTGAGCAAAGGTGATCCTTGAGAGAGTTCAGATCTGTGTGGACCGTTTTCGATAACTTCCATAAAAAAACACAGGTATTGTGTGATTTTTGTAGATGATTTTTCACGCAGGTGTTGGATTTTCTTCATGTAGAAGAAAGATCAGATATTCTCAAATTTTTGTGAGTTCAAAGCACTTGTCGAGAAAGATATAAGGAAGAAGGCGAAGGCTCTTAGGAGCGACAATGGTGGAGAATACGTCTCTAATGAATTCAAGGACTTCTGTGCTTCAGAAGGAATTCGAAGGAAATTGATAGCATTGTTGATTTTTGGAAGCATCAGATGTGTTCTAAGCCTCAAAATTTGTAGGGAGTCTGGGACACATGCATCCTCCAAGACCCAACAATCGTATTGGAAATTCCACTCATAGATAGTTTTATTAAAATAATTAATTATTTTTAATGGATGCCTAAGTCTAAACTTAAGGAAATTAAAATAATTAAAGGATATTAATGAAACTGGGTGTGAATCTTCTAGTAAAAGACGAAGATTGAGTCAAGATGATCTGAGCGGTTGATTAGGAATTAATCTAGGGCGTTGAATGTTTCAAAGAGAAGATTATAAGAAGAGGTTGGATGGGCACTTGGAAGGGACATTGAATTGGAGATCAAGAGATCGGTTTCTCAAGAGAGCAACGAAGCAGTTGTCGGAAAAGTGATCGAAATATTTCTTGCAGTGAGGGGCAGAGATGGTTTGCCGATGGAAATATTCTTGATCCGGTGAATACATTGCAGAGGAGGCACAGAGAGGTGCAACAAAGCAACACAGAGCTACGCTGTGTAGCGTAGAGCCACGCAGAGGCAACACAAAGCTTTAGAGGGAGTTCAAAGTTTTGCTGAGGAGTTGTGAGATCCAGTACTAGAAGCGGGGGTGTGAGACCAGGAGGTTAGAGGATCAAGTTTCCAACTAGCACAAGATCAGCCGGGAGGTGTGACGCAGTCCTTGCAGTAGTGACGCAGTAATTGTGTAGGTGTGACGCAGAGCTACGCAGAGGTCTCATCTTCAGTCAGATCAGTAATAGATCTTCCCATACCAGTATGAGGTTATCTCACTAACTTTCTGCCAATTATTTCTTTGTATTAGATAGCCAGTAAGGCTTCCAAGATTGTATTTAGAAACTACTGCATAATAATAGAAACCCTCGGCTGTTGCACTGGTTTTCCTGCATTGGTTTTTTTGGGGGACATTGTCCAAAAATAACTGTGTCAAATGTGTATGTGTTTAGTTCTTTCTTGTGCTGTATTTTGTTTCTGCAACATTTTATATATGTGAAGACCGCAGTGTGTTAGTTTGGTTATTTACTATAGCAAACAATAAATAATTTTGTTTAGTTATTTAACAAAATAGAATAAACTTAACCAATTGCTGTAGAAGGATTCTAATAGTGGAATTTTCACAAGAACTTCATAACCCACAACAGAATGGGGTTGCAAAAAGGAAGAACAAAACTATTATGGGAGCAACACGAGCGATGGTGCATGATCAGGGCCTACCATTAAATCTGTGGGCGGAAGCATGCAACACAACAGTATTTGTGCAAAACAGAAATCCTCATCGGATACTTGGGATGAGTACACTAGAGGAAGCTTTTTCAAGTAAAAGACTTGATGCGTCGCATTTTAAAATTTTTGGGTCATCAATTTATTGCCATGTAACCAAATATGCCAGGAAGAAGCTAGAGCCAACAATTGAGTTGGGGATATTTGTGGGGTACACTGATACACCTCCGAACTATCAGGTGTACTTGCCAACACACAAGATGACAGTGGTTAGAAGAGATGTGAAATTCAATGAAGAGAAGGCCATGCGAATTTCCCTTGAGAGGGAGCTTCAGTTGCATGCAGTTGAGGAGCTCTTGGCTCCAAAAGAAGAACCTCAAGATGTGGAGCAGTCACAAGCAGAAGTGCAAAGAGTGGAAGCACCCACTCATGCAGAGACATCTTGAGAAGGTAGGAAGCACACCAAAGAGGCTGACAAGTTGGTTCTTGATGCTAGAGAGAATGTGGGAGCACCCACATCATAGTGCGGGCAGAGAAGGTCCCAAGAGCGGCACACTGGCTACAAGGGTCTTATGAGTGAAGGTGTAGAGATAAGCTATCCTCTTTTGAGGAAGCAATGCAACAACCAATTTGGGTTGATGCCATGGTTGAGGAGTATGACTCCATTATCAAAAATAGTGCATGCGAAGTTGTCCCAAGACCGGAGGGGAAGTCAGTTGTAGAATCCAGGTGGATCTACAAGGTGAAGCAGGCAATAGATGGGAATGTTGAGAAGCACACGACCAGGTTTGTGGCCATAGGGTTCTCTCAGGTGGAGGGGATTGATTATGATGAGACCTTTGCACCGGTCGCAAGGTGCTCATCAAACGGATCCATCCTTGCACTCTCTATGTAGATGGGATAGCAAATACATTAGATGGATATAAAGACAACCTTCCTCAATGGAGGGATTGAGGAAGAGTTGTACATTGAGAAACCAGAAGGTATGTGTGCAGACTCAAGAGAGCACTGTATGGGCTGAAGCAAGCACCTCGTGCTTGGTACACCTCGATCGACAACTACTTCACCGGATTGGGTTTCACTAAGGGTGAAGCAGATGTGAACCTTTACCATATTGTGGTAGAAGGTAAACTTTTGATCATATGTCGATGATTTGATACTGAGAGGTGATGAGCAACTCATCAAGTCTTGCAAAGAGGATCTTGCAAGAGAATTTGAGATGGAGGACATGGGGCTCCTGCACTATTTCCTAGGATTGGAAATTTGGCAAAGAGATGGGGAGCTATTTGTATCTCAAGGTAAGTATACCAACGAGAATATCAAGAAGTTCCACATGGAGGGCAGGAAACCTATGGAGAATCCTCAAGTAGGAAACTGGAGGAAGGTGTTGATTTTATAGCATCGGTAAGTGTTGCAAGTCTCAAAATTGGTCGAGAGGCTTGGACAACAATTATCTAGAGAACCCATAAATCGTTTGTGGAAATTCCACTCAGATCTTGCTTTATTAAAATAATTAATTATTTTAATGCAGACCCTAAGTCTAAACTTAGGAAAATTAAGTAATTAAAGGGTATTAATAAAGCAGAGTGTGAATCTTCTAGAAAACGAAGATCAAGTCATCTTTTAATCTGAGTCGTTGATTAAAGATATAATCTTGGCCGTTGATTAATGAGCGAGAAGATTAAAAGAAGGCTCGAGGGTCATTTGGAAATCAAGCCGAGGATATTCTCAGTACCTGAAGGAAATCGATTCTGAAGTAAGAGAATTCGATTTCAGTGGGTGAGTTTGTGGAGGCGGGATTGCAGAGGCAGAAGGAGGAGGGAAAATTCAGCTAGCGGAGAAGGAGAAGGCAGAAGGGTGAAGGGAAGGGAGTGCTGAGCAACAACATCAACCTCTCCACGTAGAGTTACGCAGTCCAGGGAGGGACTGCGCAGAGTAGATATGTAGGATGACGCAGAGGGTGTAGAAGGTCACCCGAGAGTTGGGAATTCTTTTGGAGTGTCCAGAAAAATCATGCTAGGTGTATGCTAATTTACTTTGCTCACCAAGACTTCTGTAAAAGATCTTTTCATTGTTGAAGATAAATAAAAACCCTCATCTGCTGCACCGGTTTTCCCACATTGGGTTTTTTCGGGGACAATTGTCCAAAAATAACTGTGTTCATATCGTTGTTTCTATTGTGCTACATGTGTTATTTTTGTTCTTCTGCTTTTGATTAGAGTGAAGTACTGCAACTGTGTTTATTTCAAAATCTATTGAAGCATCTGTAAATAAATTATCTAATAAGTAGGTGAAATAAATCAATCACTGCAGTAATAATTTTCAGATTTGAAAATTTCACATGGTATCAAAGCAAAAGGCTAAAGACAGAAAGGGAGGATCTACTATGGACCAAAGATCTGACACTCGGAAGGGTTCACGCAGTTAGAAGGACTCACGCAGTCCCCCAAGCATGCAGAAACGCAGAGGGAACATGACATGACGTTGTTGGCATCCAGACTAGAGGAGGATCTCGCTTGTGTTTCAAGCACGACTCCTCCAAATGTTTGGTATATTGACAGTGAAGCATCTGCTCATATGACAGGGGTTCGAGAATGTTTTTTGAGCTACCAAGAAGAACAGATGAATTTCCAGATTACCATGGGAAACAAGGCCAAGTGTACCCACGTTGGAAGAGGTAACATAACATTTCAGACAAAAGCTGGCAACAAGATTCGGGCCACAAATGTTTTGCATGTACCAGGGCTGGGAATGAATTTACTCTCAGTGTCTCAGCTTCAATGGTGCAAAGTATTTTGCTACCTTTATTGATGATCATTCCAAAAAGACTTGGATCTATTTTCTCAAAACCAAAGATGAATTCTTTGAATAGTTCAAAGAGTTAAAAGCGTTGGTAGAAAACTCAACAAGAAAGAAGATCAAGAAAAATGTAGTTGGATAATGGTGGAGAGTATGTCGATAAAGACTTCACCAGTTTCTGCACAAAGGAAGGTATCAAGAGAGAATGGACAACTCCATACAATCCAGAGAAGAATGGAGTTGCAGAAAGCAAGAACTGGACCATTGTAGAGGTTGCAAGGGCAATGCTATATGACCAAGATATGCCCAAATTTTTGTGGCCAGAAGCCTGCAATACAACGGTGTATGTGTAGAACAGAGTACCTCATAGAGCATTGGGGAAGGTAACTCCTGAGAGTGTGTTCACAGGCAACAAGTCGGAGGTGAGCCATATTCAAATATTTGGCAGCATGGTGTATTACCACGTTCCAGATGAGAAGAGGAAGAAGTTGGATCAGACTGTGGAAAAGGGTTATCTTGTGGGCTATAGTGAAAATGCGAAAGCATATCGCATCTATATTCCAGAAAGCATGAAGATCGTAGTAAGGTGGGACGTGAAATTCATGGAGGAGAAAGCCTTCAGGAAATCCTGGGAAATGGCTACAAATACACAGATTGAGGAGGATCCACTAGTACATCCTCAACGACCTACAAAGGACGCGTCAAGTGCCTCTCCACGACACAAGGATTCTGAGGAGAGTTCCTCCGAAGAAGAGCAGGCAGGAGAGCAGGTAAGACCACCCATCACTAGTGGAAGACTGAGCAGAAAACTTCAACAAATTCTTAAGGATGCAGAAGAATTTGTTGGAGCCCCTAAAAACGGGAAGAGGGTACGGAGGCAACCGGACAAATACCAGGCCCTGGTAGCTCAGGTTGGAGAACACTCCAGCTTTCGGGAGGCATCTCAGCATCAGGTGTGGGTGGATGCCATGGTGGAGGAGTATAGCTCCATCATGAAAAAATATGTTTGGGAAGTAGTCACTAGACCACAGGACAGATCAATTGTAGGATCAAGGTGGATCTACAGGATCAAGTATGCTGCAGACGACATCATAGAGAAGTTCAAGGCCGAATTTGTAGCTAAGGGGTATGCACAAAAGGAAGGGATCGATTATGAGGAAACCTTCGCCTTTGTAGCTCGCTACAATTCTATCACATCTGTAATCTCTCTAGTAGTGCAAATGGGATGGGTGATTCACTAGATGGATGTCAAGATAATGTTCTTGAACGGGGTGATAAAGGAGGAAGTGCACATAGAACAACCAGAGGGCTTCGAGACACATGAGCAGAAGACTCATGTTTGCATGCTTAAGAAAGCCTTGTATGGTTTAAAACAAGCCCCCAGGGCATGGTATGGGCGAATTGATAGCTATTTGCAGAAGATGGGGTTCGTGAAGAGTGACGCAGATCCCAATCTCTACTACTTGAGAGTAGGGGATAAGTCGTTAATTCTGGTATTATATGTAGATGATTTGTTTCTTACTGGATTATCTAAGCTCATCAAGGACTACAAGGAGAATCTATTTACGAAATTCAACATGAAGGATTTGGGGCAGATGCACTATTTTCTTGGTTTAGAAGTTTGGCAGCAGAAGGGAGAAATCTTGCTGGGGCAAGGAAGATACACTACAGAAATCCTGAAGAGATTTCAGATTGAAGACTGTAGACCAATGGCCACACCATTGATTACTAACTAGAAGAACACAACGGAGAATGATGAGGCTGATCCCACCTTGTATAGGCAAATCATCGGATCATTGATGTATCTGGTCAATACTAGACCAGACATCTATTATGCAGTGAATACACTCAGTCAGTTCATGGTGGAACCAAGGAGGGCTCGCTGGGTAGCAACCAAACATGTTCTCCGATATCTGAAGGGGACAATCGAGTATGGATTAAAGTACACCAAGGGCAATGAGGTCCAGTTGAGTGGGTTTACAGGTGCAGATTGGGCTGGAAGCACAGTGGATCAAAAGAGTACCAGTGGGAACTGTTTCAGTCTTGGATCAGGAATGACCTACTGGTGCAACAAGAAACAAAATACCATCGCACTAAGTTCATCTGAGGCAGAGTATATGGCAGCAAGCACAGCTTCGTGTGAGGCCATATGGCTTTGTAAGTTACGCTGGAACCTACTCAAGAAGAGGATGGAATCGATTGGGATTATGTGTGATAATTAGAGTTGCATTAAGCTCTCTGAGAATCCTGTGTTTCATGATTGGTCGAAACACATTGACATTCGGTGCCACTTCATCAGGGACAGTGTCCAATGGGGAGCAGTACAGTTGAGGTACACTCCTACAGGGATACAGGTGGCAGATATCCTCACCAAGGCTTTGAGTAAGATTAAGTTCACTTACTTCAGAGAGAAGATGGGGATGGTCGAGAACCCCTTCCATTAGAGGAATGAGTGGTCTACAGAGATAGAGGGAGTTGCAGTAGAAATGAGGCAGTGGTAGAGACAGTGTCACAGGTAGCAATACAGAGGGCAGCAACACAGAGATGAGGGGCAGCAGCCAGGACATCATCAACGTAACAGATATTCTAGAGTCAGTGCAGTACAATGGTATCTTGCTTAAACACTTTCCTTGCTAAGAGGGAGTGTTGATTTTATAGTATCAAGAAATGTTCCAAGACTCAAAATTGGTGGAGAGGCTTGGACAATAATTATCCAGAGAACTCAGAAATCGTTTGTGGAAATTCCACTCGGATCTTGCTTTATTAAAATAATTAATTATTTTAATGCAGACCCTAAGTCTAAGCTTAGGAAAATTAAATAATTAAAGGGTATTAATAAAGCAGTGTGAATCTTCTAGAAAACGAAGATTAAGTCATCTTTTAATCTGAGCCGTTGATTAAAGATATAATCTTGGCTGTTGATTCATGAGCGCGAAGATTATAAGAAGAGGCTTGAGGGTCGTTTGGAAATCAAGTCAGGGACATTCTCTGTACCTAAAGGAAATCGATTATGAAGTAAGAGAATTCGATTTCAGTGGGTGAGCTTGTAGAGGCGGGATTGCAGAGGCAAAAGGAGGAGGGAGAAGTCAACTAACAGAGAGGGAGAAGGCAGAAGGGTGAAGGGAAGGGGGTGTTGAGCAGCAGCACCAACCCCTCCACGCAGAGTTACGCAGTCCAAGGAGGGACTGCGCAGAGTAGGTACGTAGGATGACATAGAGGATGTAGAAGGTCACCCCGTGAGTCGGGAATTCTTCCGGAGTGTCTGGAAAAATCACGCCAGGTGGATGCTAATTTACTTTGCTTACCAGGACTTCTGTAAAAGATCTTTTCATTGCTGAAGATAAATACAAGCCCTCATGTGCTGAATCAGTTTTCCCACATTGGGTTTTTCCGGGGACAATTGTCCAAAAATAACTATGTTCGTATGGTTGTTTCTATTATGCTACATGTGTTATTTCTGTTCTTCTGCTTTTGATTAGAGTGAAGTACTGAAGCTGTGTTTATTTCAAAATTTACTGAAGCATCTGTAAATAACTTATCTAATAAGTAGGTGAAATAAATCAATCACTGCAGTAATAATTTTTAGGTTTGAAAATTTCAGAGAAGGAGGATGCTACTTTAGACAAAGTAGTAGATGCTACCATCTACAAGAAGCTTGTGGGTTCACTCATGTATTTGGTGAACACACGACCAGACGTATGCTATGCAGTTAACCAACTTAATCAAGCTATGGTTAAGCCTACCAAGCTCTTTTGGAAGGCAAACAAGCATGTGTTGAGATACCTCAGAGGCACTATAGAGTTTGGGCTATGGTACAGGTGGACAAAGGGAGTGAAGCTTCAAGGCTTCACAGATGTAGATTTAGCAGGGGTCCATCCGACAGGAAGAGCACATCAAGGGGCATCTTCAACATTGGATCAACAACAGTTTCCTAGTACAACAGGAAACAAAGATAAGTTGCACTCAATTTAGCAGAGGCAGAGTACATGGCGGCCAGTCAGGCAACATGTGAGGCTTTTTGGATGAGGAAGATACTTGTTGGTTTGTTTGGTCGTGTTGGGAAAAATACTGAGAGGGGGGGTGAATCGGTATTTAGATATGACTGATAACTTTTTAGTTTTTCTTTCTCAAAAACCCATACGCTACTTTACTGAACCCAACTCGCGTATACACACGGATATCCTTAACAAAACTTGCGTATTACCAGAGATCTCATTATGCAGATAATTATTTACTTAGATCATTGCATCATTCATTCATTAGATGTTTAGTAAGCAGTAAACATGTGCAGTAGGAACAGAATAAATCATCACACATAAGCATCACACATGAACACCAGGATTTAAGGTGGAAACCCAATTCGGGAGAAAACCACCGCTGCCGTCGTCTCAGTCTTCAATATTTATTATAAAGAAAAATTCTTACAACATTGTACTGGCGTAGACTCATACGACCACGCAGGCACCCACCTGCAGAAGGCTACAAACTTTTCTCGTTTACCAACCTCTCCTGGAAGGGAGCTACAACCCCCTGCTCTTGTTTACCAACCTCTCCTGGAAGGGAGCTACTACCCCCTGCTCTCTTTTACCAGCTACCACTGGAAGGGAGCTACTACCCCCTTACTGAAGGCGTCGACTCTCTGCACTACTGTAGACCACTTTTCATCAATTTTCATACTAGATCAAAAAGCTTCAACACAACCCTTCACTTAACATCAACAAACATACTTCACCCAATACTTCAAACAGAACAATGAGACCACTGTAACCAAGATATCAGAAATAACCCAGACTTCGGAATAGATATGCAAATGTAAAATCAACCCTGAACATTCATTGAATCAAATATCATACGCTACTTCTCTCTACTGAAACCACGTGTATACGCGCTTCCCTGCTTGCCAACCTACGTATGCCTCTGTGCATAACATGGAATGCATACGCTACTTCTATTTACTGAAGACGCGTGTATACGCTCTTATCTTCGTATCAACCTGTGTATACTTCTGAGAACACTGATTTTTTAGAATGTGATCAAACTAAGATTCAGATCTGAAATCAGATTTCTGTTCAGAAAATCTATCAACCATGCAGAACTATTTAGATAATCATTCTTCCTTCATTGAATCATCAACCAACAACTTGATCTTTAATCATAATTAGCAGCACAATCAACATTCAAACAACCTAGATCTGTATGAATACCTCCTTGACAGACAACAGTAAAACAACATAACAGATAAGACATTTCATTCCACACATTCAGCAAAACCCTAGATTCCATACGCGCTTTTACTTCACCGAACCTACGTATATACGCTCTTTCACAGATAAAAACCTGCGTATACTTCAGTGCATTTTATTCTTCAAAAACCCTGACTTCCATATGCGCTTTTATTTAAATGAACCCACGTATATATGCACTTTTACCAAGACAAACTATCATATAGATATATAAAAGAAAAACTTTGCAGAACAGTCCAGATCTATAAACTTACCCAGATTTCTTCAATTTGTTCATCAGACTTGCGGCAGGTCTTCATCATTTCTTTTCAGATCATCCCATAGATTCATCATTTCTAGAGCTAGAGATCTTGAACCTTAATCATATCCATAGGTGCATCATAGATTCAGATCTATCAATTAAGAACAGATTTCAACCATGCAGATATACTTCAGAGTGAAGTATTCATTAAAACCTTGACATATGCACACCTTTGTACTTATGAACTTCTTCTCCTTATATAGATTTAGCCTTTTCAATACCATGAGCCAAAACCACACAACTTCCGATGGTATTCCTGTACGAGATCAAGTAGATAATCCAGCGCTCAATACTGTGGGCCAATACCATGGTAATGTCCCATGGTTTTATAAATTTAGAGCGCAAATAGGCATACGCTACTTGGCACGTACTTTTCCGCGTACATACACTACTTCGCCTTTACAAACCCGCGTATTCTTTATGACATACCATTTTAATCATTTCTCTGGACCTTACAGGAATTCCTTTCTCCATTACATCTGCACTGCTATGTAGATACATCAGATTTACATCATTAACAAATTCATCAAGTCAGTTTCCATCAAGAACAACTTCATCAAGTATGTTGCCATCAACTTCATCAAGTAGGTTTCCATCAAGGACAACACATTGCATCATATTTCCAACAGTCGACAAACATGGATTTTACTATGATTTATTTTGATAAACAGAGTTGCATCAAACTCTCGGTCAATCTAGTTTTTCATGAAAGGTCCAAGCATATTGATATCCGATATCACCATCTCAGAGATTGTGTGCAAAGGTGGATAATGTCATTAGAGTACATTCCCACGGAGGAGTAGGATGCAAACATCTTGACGAAGGCATTGTTAAGAAGAAAAATCGAGTTCCGCAGAGGTAGGATCGAGGTAGATGACAATCCCTTTCTGGTTGAGAGGGAGTGTTGAAATTGGCAACAAGAAGAGGCTTCTAATTTAATTTTCCCTTAATTAAATTAGAAGGAAATTGTAATTCCACATCACACGACAGAGTGTACGAGTTAACTCAGTTGGGAAGACTTAGTTAGCTTATTCATGTTGAGTTTGGGATCATACTGGAGACATATGGAGTTCACACAAGTTTTACGGGGTCCAGTTACAATTTATTTATAGTTGTAATTGTTTAACTTGATTATTTGAGTTCAAATCAATTTAAATAGTTGTAACTGAGAGATGAGCTAGTGAGAGGTCCAATGAATTAAATATGATTTAATTCACATGCAGTGATCAATCACATAATTTATAATTTGCTATAAATAGCTGTTGAATGTCAGTTCTAAGGAAGGCCCAATTGAGATTGGAGTTAAGGGGAGGAGAACTATAATTTGTATAATTAGAAAATTGTACAGGTCATGCATGAGGTCAACAAGATGCCTTAGATGAATTACGTAATCAATTCTTGGGAATTTCCTTATTAATAAGGGCTCAATTCCCTTAGCAATGCGTAAGCAAGGTTGAGCAACCCAGAGGCAGGAAATTGGTTAAGTATCAGACCATACTTGCTGGGATCAATGTGAGACAATCAAAGATAGTGTAGAGAGCTCTCAAGCTGAAGAGAAGCATTGTATTGTTTCATATTCTTGACTTAATGCAATATACAAATAATGAGGTTTTTAGCTGAGGCTTTCCCCAGATACAACTTTGTGTTGTGCGATTGAGATTCTTTCTCTTTCTTGTTCATGTGATTGTGCGATCTTAATTGGTTTTTGCAATTTTCAGAATAGATTCAATATCTTGTTTTAGCATGTTACAAGATAAGTTGAATCTATGTAGATTTTCTACACATCCTTTCCCCACGTGTAGGATGCTCATTCTCTACGATTTGTGGTTGACATGTCGGCAGGATGTGGTTCATCCTTTCCTCACTTGTAGGATTGTTCCTACGATTGTTGGTTGGCATGCATGTAGGACGTGGTTCACCCTTTCCCTACTCTCGGTGGTTTGCAAGCACGCAGGATGTGGTTTAATCCCTTCCCTACGTTGTTTATGACATGTGACTATAGGATGTGGTTTATCCTTTTCCTATGTGTTGTTGTGAGCAAGATGTGATATATTCTTTCCCTGCTACTGATTCAGTATCATCCTACCCATGTAGTCCAGGACACATGGGAAGTACCTCTCATCCGGCTAATGAGTTGGGAAAAGTGGATAGGGACCATGACACTATCGATGGATGCATTGTGTACTAGCGTACTCCCTATGTCTAGGATGCATGGTCTTCAACAACTTGATCTGGGATCAAGTCTGATTGAGGTTTTACCTCTGGAATGACTCTTGTTAGTGTAAAGTGGTAAGGTCTTGTGACTCACTCTCGATTGATTCTTCTTCTTTATTCATATTAGTGTTCAACAGAGCAGAGATGAGATGAGATACATAGATGGTACGTGACGACATAATAGTTCATGATGACCGGATGGCATGATGGATTAGTAGGTGGAATTATCCCTAGTTGAGAGGGAGTGTTAAAATTGCCAACTAGGGCCAAATTCCACTATTGGACAACTCATCTGTTGGAAATAATTATTGCATTGAATTCCTCTTTTTGAGAGGACCAAAAGCGATCTAAAGATCACCAAATTTGGATAAGGAAAAATATTTATTTATTCAAAATAAATTGTAAGTTATGACCTTATCAAGGCGGGAAAATTTGAAAGCTAAAAAATTTTGTGTTGTCTTGTCTTGGCTTTTTTTCTGCATCTATTATGTATGTTCTTTCTTCAGTTACTCTGATTCATGTCATTACTAGTGGAAATAAATGTCTGGTAAGTGGGTTAGTATTTTAATATTGATCACCGAAGTAATAAAGTAACTGCCCTAAGCAAAGAACATGTTAACTTAAAATTAAAAAGAACACTCCCTTTTTGTGAGGAAAGGGATTTCTTGAATCACCTCTTGTTTGTAAATCCACGTTTGTTGTTGTGTTGGAATCAAAAGTTGGTCCTTGCATAGGGTCTGTAGCAGTCTCCAAAAATTATTCTCGTCCACCATCATGACATCACTCCAACCTTTTTCTGCAAAACCAAAAGACTCACAAATGGAAGTTGTCAATGTGGGATGGGCAACAAATCTTTTATGAGAGATACTTCCCCTAATCGAAGTTTTAGGAACTTCTACATCCTCATATCCATCCAATAATATTTATGTAAGGTATCTCGATTTCTCTTGGGCTAAAGTAGACGACAAGGAGGTGAGATCCTTCCCTTGGCTGTCTTCCACCAAATTTGCATTTGAGATCTTCTTTTACTCTTAGATCGGATTCTAGAAGAACAATCTCTTTAGATTCTGTAGTCACTGAAGGAAATACTTGTTATCTCAAGGACCACACATCGTCAACAAAGTTCACACCACTAATCAACCCCTGCAAAGGTTTTGTGGCTCTTTCACAAGCATCCCTTTTCTCCTTCTTGGCATCACTTGCTCCCCCTCAAAAAAATTGGAAGGCTTGCCAATGAAGAAGTCAATGCAACATGAAATCAATTAGGGGGAATTCTTGCCCTAATTGAAGTTTTAGGTACTCGTACACGGCCGTAACTATTGAAAATGTAACTAGGTTTGGTCTTCATACTTATGTAAATGATATAATGAAATTATTTTTGTAAGCCTTATTCATGGGTTTCACGAGCAGGTGATTTAGTTGGCTCTCATTTGAGAGCATTAGGATTTGTCATTTAAGTCAAGGAATTATTGTCATGTATAAAAGAGTTCTTGAGCCTATGTCCTGTATATAAGTGTCTAATAGCCCTCCAAAGACAAGCACGATTGTCCTCTTCTTTGTTGGCTTCAAATAAGGAAAAGAAAACTCATGTTAGCCCATATTAGAGACACATCTACTCACATTAGCATGTCGACTTATATTGATGGACCTACTATATAAAGGAACGTCAGATCAGTCCAAAAAGACAGAATTCAGAAATCCTTCTCTAAGATTTTCGGTGACACACCTCTGTGATTTTTAGATGGGTGACAGGTTTAGATCTCCTCTGAAGTTTCAGTGATGGAGTATTACAGTTCGGAAATATCTATGAATTTGTGGATGGGTTGTAGTTCGGATAAGGTCACATCTTGGTGACCACACTTCAGCGCTTCGGGCTAACCACAATTTCTTCATAGATACAGTTCAGATCCCCTCAAGACAATGCTGTCATGATCTCGGTGTAACAACAATATTAAGGATATGGTCTCTGTGCTAGTGTTGTTAATAAGATCTCAGACTTGGCGTTACCACATTCCTAGTACTGTACTCGGTGCTACAGTGAGGATATGAAGCTTAGTATACAATGTTAAGAACAACAGTGAAGATCTTAGTGTCAAAGTAGTGGTGAAGATCTCATTGTCAAGAATGAAAGATCTCAGTGTTAAAGAAAATCTCGATATTTAGAGAACAATGAAGATCTCGGTGGAAGAGAACTCAAGAAGAGGACTGCAAAAGAGAACATGTGTCTTGGTCTTCGAGTGGCTACTAGGTCAGGGGTATTGGTCTTGGTATTTCGTCAATTGGAATCTCTATAAGAAGAATTTGTGCGGGTTTTCCTCTCAGAGAGAGAGGTTTTGGCCTTGGCTCATAGTCTACATGCTGTGTCTCTTGTCTATTTATATTCATGCATTGGTTACTGTTTGATGAAGAACACTAATAAACTAAGATGAAGAAGATACTAATGTAAAGAAATAAAATGCATTCACAATCAGTTACCAATCAAAGAGGAATATCCTAATGTAAATGCCCTAGATTTCTCAATAGTAACCATCATGCAATCTTTGAGCGAGCCACATCAACTTTTAGTAGGAAGAAGTAGAGGGGAAGAAGATTGTGTCCTTACCTTGGCACCCTTTACCTAACTTTGGATGTGAAATCTTCTTTTGTTCTCTTATTATATTCAGGAACAACAATTTTTTCATGTCTGTCAATGAGGGAAGGACATTCCTGTGATATTGTGGCCCACGCATTGTTGCTCACCTCTGTCATTTGTTGTGTTGGAATGTAGACCTGGTAAGCCTTTAACGTCTACTGTATAAAAAAAAACCACCCTTCATATTCGAGGGTCTTGTTATTGATCCAATTAGCAGGTTTGCGAAGGTCTTGACGACCTGTTAGATGGGCACACACTGGCAAGGATCCATTGTCACCTCAGTATAAATGTTGTATTATTAAGTTCCATAGAGTTATTCCATCCAGTTAGTGGGGATATTTCCAATGCAAAATAATTGAATGCAAAACATAAATTTCACCTCTTTTGACTAGCGGTTTCCTTGATCTTAACCTTGTGAATTTTCAGCCTTTACGGTTGTTATAAAATATTGAACAAAACAACAATGAAAACTGAGGAATATTTCAATCTTCAGCCACCCAATATTCTAGGCATTTCAAGGAGAGGAATTTATTTTTCTTTAGGAAATAGTCATCTAAATGAAGCTCATTGGGCACTTGTCCTCATTCCAAAAATGGTATCTAGGGTAAGTCATGATTTACATAAGGCTTTGTCAACATAGGTTTCGAGGCTTTTGCAATGATATACTCATTAACAACCCAATGTGTCACGTGTAGGAATTGAATCTAGGCGGTGAGGATGATAATCCTTACCATAACCACTAAAGGCAAACCAAATTAACTTGACTAGGTGATTTGACAAGTTTCAACCCTTTAGGGCAATATAATGATGCACAAACCATATATGAAAACTCACTTTTACAATATTAATATAACATCAATAAATCAACCCATAACTTTTTCAATCATGATGTTAATTGCCTTTTACTTATGTCAAATTAGCAAGATATGTATAGTTGTAAATAACAATTCATGGGAAACATAGATGGTTGAAATTCAAATCTGGAATTTCTGCAACAATTGGACAACAGAAAATTTCATTAATATTGTACATATCGCCCTTATCATAAGGCTAGTACAATTCACTAGCACTACAAAACCCTAGATATGGAAAACAATGAAATCCTTGGGTTAACCAAGGAGCACAAAAATGCTTGAATCATTCGAACAAGTCCTCCAAGGTGAGATGCCTTCTTCACCAAATACACTTAGGGTTTCATCATAAAACCCTAATCTCAAACCTTGAAGGGATGAAACCCTAACCCTAGACATCAAGATGCTTCAAGAAGATCACGAAACCCTAGAGATTCCAAGTGGGAGAAATACTAAGTACGAATGGATATTTAAGTGAGAGTAGACAACTAGTGCTTTGCTCTGGATTGCATCTGTACACAAGAGTGAAATAAGAGTGAACACAGTGATTATCTCCAACATCTTTTTCACAAAAGTAATTTCCAACAAAGATGTATTTCTCCACATACAACTTGTCCTAGGGTTTTGTTGTCAACCCAAGCTAATCACTCCAAGAAGACGAGTATAAAGAAGAGTGATGATGATAATGATGAAATAATTCTCCTTTCTCTCTCTCTATATATAAGAGGTAAGGGAGGCCAACCATACAATGTGTCCCTAAGCCCTTATAAGCAACCTATAATAAACAAAATTGCAACAACGATGAGATGGGTGTTGGATCCTAGTTTAGGATCGCCTTGATAGGGAGCTTGTGGAAGTCAAAGAAGAAGGGGCAACCTTATGGTTAGTGGCCCTAAACTAGTGATAATTTTACGTTGAATGAGCAACAAAAGATTGTTGTGCATTGGGTTAAAGTGTTGACCATTGTTGGGTCGTGTTTGTGGGTCGCTTATAGAGGCCTTAAGAGTTGTTTGGAGGAGCCCACGTGGATTGTTGGGAGGCCTACCGAGCAGCCAAGGTGATAGCAGGCACATTAGATCGGAAGGCAAGAGGACAACGACAATGTGTGTTGCAGATGGACCGATGTATGATGGATTGATGGTGTCCCATGCGAGGACACAATAATGAGCCTAGATTTGTGCAATGGCTCCTCTATTGCAAGGCAAAGGGCGGATTGGTGGAGTCTGTAGGCAGCCATGTGTAAGGGTCTCCCAGGTGCGGAGATGCCCTAATTAGGAGCAGATGCTATAGCGTGGACTTGGTCTCTCATGGACTGTTCGAGGACAGCGTGAGAGAAGACCAAGTGTGGATGAGATTGGGCACTTATGGTTTGCTGGAGGACAACTTGATAGTGTCCATGTTGGAGACGAAGTGTAGCACCTTGATGGACAAAGGTGACTGCTAGCCTGGCAGTTGTTGGAGCTCAAGGGTCTAATAAGCCAGGAGCAGGATTGTGGAGCCCGAGACTTGCGTGTGGAGAAGTACTTCTATTGCAGATGATGGGGAGTACTCCTGGCCTGTGTTCATTTTGGGAGATGGACATCTTGCAGTGATATGTGTATGCTCTTCGTGCCTCTCGTTGGTCCTCATCGTTGCAACACATGAAGACCATTGTGGGTCAAGTCCCGTAGTGAATGAGACAACAGTTGGCAAAGGAGAGTTGTTCATAAGTGGAGCCGTGAACAACACGACAGGAGTCTCGATGAGTGTTATTTTCGATGGACGAAGGAACAACTAGAGTAGATTGGACAACCAAGATTCAATGGCCAGATCGACTTGAAGCATTGATAGAGGCAGGAGATGCAGATCGAGAGCCGAAGGACTGGGTTGGTACAGGGAACGACCGAGAGGAGCTGTGAGTGCCACATCCAGATGGTCAGAGTATCTTGTCTTGTACTAGTGGATGTATGAGGGTCATTATCCCTAGTACGAGAGCCCTAGACTGTTGTATTATATGTTGTTAATATAACGAAGTTTGGTTGAAAATTTAAAAAGCTGTCTATATTCTGTGCATATGTGATTTATTGCTTTGTATTTTCGTTGTGTAAAGTAGTTTAGTGGTTGAGATTCTTGGTTTGGTAGCGTCAATGATTTAGGACTCTAACCTAGACCCAAGGTCACGGAAATTCAACATGGTATTAGAGCTACTTTGGAGGACAGTGAATCATAGTGTGCACAACGAAGCAACTCAGAGGGAGTTGTCAGTGTTTGGATAATGGACCAGAAGGTGCAGCTAAAGACATGGAGATGTGGTCTTGACAGGTTACCTGGCAAGATGGGATGGGAGTTTTGGTGGATTGATGGTGATCCCAGTGGACAACAGTTTGTTGTTACGGCAGATTGCTGATCATGGACTTCCATTGATGTGCGATGGATGGTTGGGACAACTCTAGGGGTTCTTTGGCATGGACGAGATCAGGTTGATCGAGATGGCTTCATGTGATGGATTGGATATTGGCAGGCCGGAGTCTTCATCAGATCATGGTGTTGCATATCCGAGATTGACAAGATTTGCACGGGTGGTATTTGATCCAAGAGGATAAGTGCTTGCAGGAATGAGCCAGTGGAGATCATGTAGGCTTAGAGGGAGTCTAGCCTTAGAGGGAGCAACCCTATGGAGGTTTGAGATCTTCAGGTTCAGATGTGACGAGGCAGAGGCAATACCGAGATTGTCAGGTTCATCTACATGGTATGCTGCAATGATGGATGCAAGATGGGCTAGTGTCGTCGTCAGAAATGATGATTGCTTCCTAGATTTGGAAGAACCTCCCTCGCTAAGAGCAAGTGTTGATTTTTTTGTAGCTTTGGGAGGTACTCCAAGCCTTGGTGTTCAAGGGTTTGAGGTCAAAGTGCCACAAATGGGCTTGTGGGCTTGAGAACCAAGCTTGGGAGTTTTTCACCCATCGTGATTTGTGCCAAAACCATGATGGAGATACGATGTGTGATGGATGAGGATGATAGTGGTCGGAAATACGATTCCAACGCATTGAGAATTGTTCGCATCCGAGATTTCGTTAGAGAGAAACAAATTTTTGAAGTTGACTAGGTAATTATTGGTTGCCAAGTCATGTAGGCTTGGTGTAAGAGAGTGCCAATAGATGGGTCTCTTCAAGCAAATTCGTGGAGGCTTAAAGGCTATAAATAGGAGGTGTTTAATCCTCATTTTAGCATCTAAGAGAGGGCAATACAACTCTGAAATTTCGTGGAGGAAGCTGCAGCAGATTAGGAGGCTGAGGAGACTTAGGGATAGTGTGGGACATTTTCTATAGGAACAACGTGGGAGAAGCTTGGGTTGCTGTAGGTGCAACAGAGGTGTTTAGGGCTAAACATGGCTGTCTTAAGTACGGTTTAGGGCCAGATTGAAGGGTTGTTGAGCCAAGAGGATAATGAGCTGTTTGCGGACTGTGTTAAGGGTTGTATGTGGTAAGGAAAGGCTGCTTGGGTGAGCTGTTAGGGAGCCGCAATGGACTGTGGTAGGCCGCAGGCCTAGCCACTCCAAATAGGCCAACGTGGAGACTTTAGGGTCTGCCACATGCCTAGAACAACAACCCACGTGTAGAACACATTGCCTTGGCTATGCCGCAGCTAGAAGGAGGCTGTTTCTATGGGTGTTGAAGGGCTTATGTAGTACGCACTTGCCCTAACCAGGGACAACAATACAACAATATTGCAACAATGTTGAAATGGGTATTGGATCCTAGTTTAGGATCAGTTTGATAGGGAGTCTGTGGAAGTCAAAGAAGAGGGGTAAACCTTGTGGTTAGAGGCCCTAAACCAGTGACAATTTCCACATTGAATGAGCAACAAACTTGCAGCAGAAGATTGTTGTGCATTGGGTTAAAGTGTTGACCATTACTTGGGTCAGTTTGTGGGATGCTTGTAGGAGGCCTTAGGAGTTGTTTGGAGGAGCCCTCGTAGACTGTTGGGAGGCCTACCAAGCAACCAAGGTGACAACAGGTACATTAGATTGGAAGGCAAGAGGACAACAACAACATGGGTTACAGATGGACCTTTGTATGATGGTTTGATGGTGTCCTAGGCAAGGACACAATGAGGTGCATAGATTTGTGCAATAGCTCCTCTATTGCTTGGGAAAGGGCAGATTGGTGGAGTCTGTGTAAGGGACTCCCAGGTGTGGGGATGCCCTAACTAGGAGCAGATGCTACAATGTGGACTTCGTCTCTCGTGGACTGTTGGAGGGCACTGTGAGAGAAGACCAAGTGTGGACTAAGTTGGGCACTTATGGTCTGGTGGAGGATAGCGTGATAGTGTCCATGTTGGAGCCGAAGTGCAACACCTTGGTGGAAAAAGGTGACTGCTAGCCTCGCAGTTTTTGGAGTTGAAGGGTCTGATCAACCAGGAGTAGGATGTGAAATTTTTTGAATATTACTTTAGGCAGAAACCCTATTGTTATATCTGGTTATACTTCTCCTACATAATCAAGTTATTAGTGCTGAAACTCAGATTAACATCGAAGTAAACACATAATAGAATTTCATTGATTTAGATCTAAGCAAAAGATACATGCACACAAACAAAGTGCCACACTTGATTTTCTGGACAATTGTCCCCAGAAAAACCCAGTGCGGGAAAACTGGTCTTCTGGCTGTTGGAGGGTTTATATTATTAAGTAGTTTCTGAATACAACAAATCTGGGCAGCTTACTGGTTAACCCGACAGAGAAAAAATAGTTCTGCAGCTAACCTGTTGTTCTAGAGATTGAAAACTTGACCGATCCACACCCCTCAAATGGGATTTACAAGACTCACCGCTTTTGCCTCTAGAAACCCCAAATACGCTCTCCCCTAATGCCCCTCATCAACCCCGCTAGCCTCCTCATCCTTTGTGTTGGCCTGGAGAGGGCCGCGTAATGCCGTACTTGGTGATGGGCCCTATGCCGCCCTAGATGGCCCGTGCGTAACCCTAGAGGTCTCCCCGCCGGCTCAACGTTGCCATTTTCTCGGGGCCCTCGTAGCACTTGAAGCCCCCCCCGCGTCTGACAATTGCCACTGCCATTGTTGCCGCCCCCGCTCCTCCGCACCGCTCTTGGTTGTCGCCTCTCTCGGTACTCTGGGATCAAATCATCCCCTTAGCCAATACTATCCCTATCTGCAGCTGAAACACTTTTGAATATTCTTAGCAAACCTGCCCTAGAATTTCAGCTTAGTCTCAGTGCTCTGCCTCCGTGTGTGTGTTCTCCAACTCACCCCAAGCCTTTCCTTTATACTTTGTCGTTGGGAAACCAACGACCATGATCTAATCTTGAATTGATGGCTAAGATTAAAAGAAAGCTTGATCCATGTGACTTGAGTCATTTCCATCACTTGTTTTAATTAATTACCTTTAATATTTTAATTTTCCTAAGTTAGACTTAGGGTCCTTAACTAAAAATATTAATTAATTAATTATCTCCCAAACTGGATGGAATTTCCCAAATCCCTTTCTGGGTCTTGGAGATCCCATGTACTCTAGTCCCTCCACAAAGTTTGGGAGCTAGAGCACATCCGAAGCTACCCCAACACTCAAAAAACTCAACAATCCTTGTTAGCGAGGAATGTGCTCTAGTACAACGTTGTTTCACCCCGAAGCTCTGCACTAATCTCTGATGTGGGTCTCTGCGTTGATGCTTGACATGCTGCCCTTCATCACTGTGTTGTTGTTGCCATTCTGTACTACTGCCCATGACGCTGCCACCGCCACTGCCACATTTGTACTGCGACTACCTCTCGTCCGCGCCGCATCGTGCCGCCACCGTCGCACCGCAACTTCGCTTGTTGAGAGAACTAATCGAAATTCCCCGCCCACCTTGGACAGACAAGCCGGCTTGGCTGCATCCTCATAACCGAAGCTCCATCAACCGCGCCTTTGCTCGTCCTCCTTAAGCCACCGTGCTACTAGAACTCGCTCTCGCGTTGTTGAAGTCACATCAGCCCTTGCACTGCTGCTGCTGCATCTGCACTGCGCTGCTTCCTTCAGGCTTTAGCTCCGCCTCTGCTCCATACGTGATTCTCTGCAACAACTGTTCCACTTGTCTGGCTACTATCTAAAGGCTCCCGAAACTCGGATGTGATCCAAGAGATGAGCTGCTCAAGGATCCGACCACCACTTTGTAGTTGCTCTACAGATCCATATCGCTCCACTTTCGTGGTTCATGAGCGCTCATGGCTATGCCCTCTTTTGAACCATCGCTCGCTATAGCAACCTTGGAAGTAGAAGCTTCCTTGTCCTTCTTCTTCTTCTTGGCGAAATGTCCTAGTTCGCCACACTAGAAACACTTGATCTTAGATAGATCATGCTTCTTCTTCCCTTGCTGCCACTTTGATGCCAAGGCAACATCTTCTTCCTCTTCCTTCTTCACTTTACTGGATCTCGTGCTGTACTGCCTCTTGGTGAATCGGTGGAGTTCTTCTTGACGAAGGATTGCCCAAATACTGTCCCAGTTGGGAAGGTCCGCTCTGCCCAAGATACTTTGGACAAAATTTTCCCAGTCCTCTTTGACTGCATTGAGTGCAGTCCTTGCCATCACATCATCCTCCACCTTTGCTCCCATGGCAGACAACTAATCTCTGATCACCTGGAATCTGAAAAGGAAGGGCTCGATTTCTTCTCCCTTGGCCATCATGAATGACTGCGGCTGATTCTCTAGAAGCATTCTCCTTGGTCATCGAATGTTCTCTAGCTCCCAAACTTTGTGGAGGAGCCGGAGGTGATGATGAGACTTCTAAGACCCGCAAAAGCGTTTTGAAGAATTCCATCCGTATTCAATTTAGTGATAATTAATTAATATTTTTAATTACGGACCCTAAGTCTAACTTAGGAAGATTAAAAGATTAAATTTAATTAAATTAAACATGTGATGAAAATTACTTAAGTCACACATATCAAGCATATTCTAATCTTAGTTGTCAATTTAATATTAGATCATGACTGTTGATGTTTCAATAATAAAAGTATAAGAATAGGGCTTGGGGTCAATTGGAGAACACAAACAGTGGTAGAGCACTGAAACTAAGCTGAAATTCTAGGGCATGGTTTGCTAAGAATTTCAGAAGTGTTTCATCTACAGAGAGGGGCAGCATTGGCAAGGGGGATGGTTTGATCCCAGTCCAAGAGTACAATGAGGGTAGAGAAGCAACTTTCTAACCAAATAAGCAGGCAACTTGAATTTACGTAGGTCCATCCAGAGCCCAAGAGGGGTCAAAGAGGCAAGAGCCATGTAGGGATCGCCGTGGCACCAGGGGCAAATGCTTCCTTTCTCAGGTGACGCAGCCCTTCCCCGAGCGCCGCAGGCCGACGTAGAGGGCTTCAAAGCACAATTCTTCCTAGAGGGTCGAAAGGGGTGCGCTTTGTAAATTAGGGTTCGAGGGTGTGAATCAACCACATTTTCTGTCTCCGAGAGATAGAGGTATTGCCAGCGTTTTTATTTCTCCGTTGGGTAAATCGGGTTTTGGTGCCCATGATTGTTGTACTTAGATTTTGCAAAATAATGAAACCCTCTAGAGCTAGTTGCACCTGGGTTTTCCCACATTGGGTTTTTTTTTTTGGGATATTTGTCCCGTAAAATCCGTGTCACTTTGTCTATCTAAGATCAAATGTTTCCAATGTGGCAAACTTGGACACTTCGTCTGCAATTGTCCTCAAAGCAAGAAGGGCAAGGAAGCTTCTAGTTTCGAGGCTACGGTAGTAGACAATGGCTCCAATGATGACGTAGCCATGAGTGCTCATGAACCACAGAGGTGGGGCGATATTGATTTGTAGAGAAGCTATAGTGTGGTGGCGGGATCCTTGAGTATCCTAACTCTTGGATCACATCCGTGCTACGGGAGCCTTAAGACAGTAGCAAGGAATGACTGGAGCAGTGGGTGCAAAGATCACGCATGAAGCAGAGGCAGAGGCTGGGACGCTAAAGAGGGAGCAGCGCAGTGCAGAGGCAGCAACAACGTAGAGGAGGCATGTTTATCTAAGGAGCTTCAGTGATGATATGCAACTCAACTGACTTGTCTGTCATTTGGGCAGGGGTCCTTTAGTTGCTTAGTCTCAGCAACTAAGTTGTAGTGCAACAGTTGGCATCACAATGCAACAATTTGAGAGGGAGCTACAATACGGATGTAGCAGTGACTGTGGCAGAGTCATGGGCAACAACACAGAGAGCAACAACAACGCAATGATGAGGGGTGGCCATGCAGCGGGCCAAGCATGAACGTGGAGACCGATGCCAGAGATTAGAGCAGTACTTCAGGGTGAAGTATAGTGCTAGAGCACATTCCTCACAAAGAGGGAGTGTTGAGATTTTGGGGTAGCATTAGATGTGCTCTAGCTCCCAAACTTTGTGGAGGCGCTGGAGTACATGAGATCTCAAAGACCCAGAAAGCGCTTTGAAGAATTCCATCTGGTTTAAGAGATATTTAATTAATTAATCTTTTTAATTAAGGACCCTATGTCTAACTTAGGAAAATTAAAAGATTAAAGTTAATTAAATTAAATAATAAACATGTGATGAGAATGACTTAAGTCACGTGGATCAAGTAGCTTCTAATCTTAACCGTTGATTAGAGATTAGATCATGACCGTTGGTTTCCCAACGAGAAAAGTATAAGAGAAGGGCTTGGGGTTAGTTGGAGAACACACACATTGGCGGAGCACTGAAGCTAAGCTGAGATTGTAGGGCCTGGTTTGCTAAGAATTTCAGAAGTGTTTCAGTTGCAGCGAGGGGCAGTATTAGCGATTGGGATGGTTTGATCCGAGGCCAAGAGTACAACTAGGGCAGAGAAGTAGCATTCAGGACCGACACAGAGGCAACCAGGGGTTACGCAGTCCAGCCAGAGCCTAGTAGGGGCAGCAGGAGCCACGCAGGCCCAATCACGGTAGCGCAGGGGCAGCATAAGCCCTTCTAGGGTGATGCAGGCCCTTCTTGAGGAGCGCAGAGGCTGATGCAGAGGGCTTCAGAGCAACGTTGGGGGTTTCCAGAGGGCCAGAAAGGGCTGCAGTTCTGTAAACCCTGTTTGAGGGTGTGAATCAGCCACATTTTCTGTCTCCGAGGATAGAGGTATTGCTGCCGTTTTTTTTTCTTTGTCGGGTAAACTAGTTTTGGTGCCTAGGATTGTTGTACTTAGATTTTGCATAATAATGAAAACCCTCCAGAGCTAGTTGCATCGGTTTTCCTGCATTAGATTTTTCCAGGGTCATTTGTCAAGAAAATCTGTGTCACTTTGTCTATGAGCATGTTATTCAGTCATTGATCTGTATGTGTAGGTTGTTATATGTATTTATTTTGATGTTAATTCTGAATATTTAGTTTAATAACTCGTGGATTTAATCAAGTAGGAGATGTAAATCGAGAATTAATAGTAAGATTTCTTAGGTTAAGAAATTTTCACAACTGCTAGCCTGGCAGTTGTTGTAGCTCAAGGATTTGATGAACCAGGAGTAGGATTGTGGAGCTCGAGACTTGTGTGTAGAGACAGACTTCTACAACAACTGATGTGTAGTCCTCCTAGCCCGTGTTCACTGTGAGAGATGGACATCTTGTAGTGATAGGTGGAAACCCTCCGTGCCCTATGTTGGTCTTCATCATTGCAGCACAGGAGGACCATAGTGGGCTGAAGTCCCATAGTAGCTGACAAGCAACAATGGCCAGGTTGAGAGTTGTTCACAAGTGGAGCTGTGAACAACTGGACAAGAGTCTGGATGAGTTGTGCCCTTGATGGACGAAGGGACAACTAGAGAGCAGATTGGACAACCTAGGTTTAATGGCTAGATGGACTTGAAGCATTGATAGAGGTAGGAGCCGTAGATCGAGAACCGAAGGACCGGGCAGGTACAGGATATGACCGAAAGGAGCTATGAGTGCCACAACCAGATGGTCAAAGATTCTTGTTTGTATGAGGGCCATTATCCTTGGTACAAGAGCCCTAGACTGTTGTATTATATGTTGTTAATATAACGAAGTTGGGTTGAAAAATTAAAAAGCTGTCTATATTCTACGTATATGTGATTTATTGCTTTGTATTTCCACTGTGTAAAGTGGTTTAGGGGTTGAGATTCTTGGTTTGGTAGCATTAGTGATTTAAGACTCTAACCTAGACCCAAGGTCATGAAAATTCAATAGAGCTCATGTTTGGATTTTGCCCATGTGTTATTTTCCATGTCCTGACCATCTTTTGCATTTTATAATATCCTTTTTTTTCTTGCTCGTGGCCATGATATTCTTTTAACGTTCTTTCAGTCGCATCAACCATTGGGGCAATATTTCTAGGCTCGACTTAAACATGTGGACAAGGGGAGGGGCTACCGATGCTTTGTGGACAAGGGGAGGGGCTATCGATGCCTTGTGGACCCAGTGGTCATGTAGACCTAGTGGTCATGTCGACCCAAAGAGGAAAGATATTGAAATAGGGCTTGTAATGTGAAGAGAGGAGTGAAAAATATGGAATGGGAAAACGAGACCATGCTAACAAAATTGGGGTTTCCCAAGTAATGCCATTCCTAAAGCCATAGGCCAATAGAGGAAATCCCACTAGGATTGAGGATTAATCGCCCCATTGAAGGTGAGGGAAGAAAACAACTGCCAAAAGCCTTCCTTCTTCAAAGTCACGTAGTAATCCATGCCCAATATGCCCTAGGAAAAACACACATAAGCACTTGTTTGTACAATGAAAAACATACCTTTCGGATTGGAATACGCACCTTCAAACATATGCTCTCAACAGATGGACGAGGGGTCATATGACTGATGTAGGGAGAAGAGATCAAATGGCACTATGAATTGGCTACACTGGTGGCTGTCACGGGCTTTTGGCTACCAATTAATGAGATGTTAAGGAGAAAAGTTCTCTTATGGGGTCACCCACTTTCGGTGGGTAACATCTGGCTCCAACTGGGATATGAGCTCTCTGTAGAATGCTCGATCAATTTACTCGAATAGGGAGGTTGTGAGAACACTAGCAATCCTCTATGACCATACAACTGTATCTTGCACATCACAAACATTGTTGGAAGCATTTGTCTAGGGTGTAATTTTATCGCCCATGTTTTCATCAAATAATAATACCATACATAAAAGAAAATCTTTTCTATGATGCAAATCGTTAAAATTGGACAATCTAGGTCCAAACTCCGTGCTTCGGGTTGTGCTGCTCGATGACGATCCCAATATTTTTATCGATTCCTCTTTTGGAGAGGTGTAAGATTGATCTAAAGATCATCTCGATCGGATGAGCAAAACATGTACTTTGAATTTATTCCACTTATGTGCTAGGTCAGCCTGGAATAAAATATTGACTTAAATGTCTTAAAGGACGTGTCACACACCCCCAAAGATTCCTATATATTGGAGAGACTTAGAGTTCATTTTACACACATTGTTGTGGAGGAATTCTCTCTCTCTGGATAGCGTTGGAAGCTGCGTAATATATGGATTATTCGTTGTTTGGGTTGTTATGGGGTGACAGGGTGACACGCTTGGCTGAATGACCTATTGGAGACTTTGCTGGTAGAAGCATCCTGCTGATCACCGTAACGCCACCATTTATTATCTCTGTTTTGGCTTGTCTTCTATCGATCTATTAGTATGTTCTATCTTCTTCAGTATTGTGCCCTAATCTGGAATGGCATAGAACATGTTCAGAAACTTAACATGGTATCAGAGCTAAGGTGAAGTCAAAGCCCAACATGATTGAAAGCAATCATTAATCTATTGAGTAAGATCCAATGTGCAACACACATCTAGAAAGAGCTCGTTAAAATAAGTAAACTTGGCCGCAGCAAGAAGGAAGGAACAGCGTGGGCAACAAATTGTTTCTAGGGCTGTTTCAGGTGACCCATGTGTTGTTGAAGTGAAGGAGAAAAAGTTGAGTTCAGGTCTCTTTATGACTGTGTGAATGCCAAGTAAACCTTGCAGGAAGGTCGAGCTCCATAGGGAGTTTTCTGAAAATGTTTGGACCTGTTTTGGGTGGGCAAACCCTTGTAGATGGCCACAGTTTTGTGCTAAGAATCTGTGGAAGGCCGCAGCCCTAGAGTGAGGGCTGAAGTCTATTTGGAAGGCTAGAAATAGCCCAGAACCTCGGTGCAGCCTCTAAAATAAAAGAACCCGCAACAAATCCAGGTATGTTATAAGGGTTTACTATGTTTTCTTAAGATGTTAAAAGTCTGTGTATAAACCGCAGGCTTCATCCCGTCCAAACGAAGGCTACATTCCTCTCGCTCTCTCAGTCGGTCGAGGTGTTCTTGCCTAAGCCAAATTTCTATGACAATCCATGGCCATCGTGATAATGCAGCGAAGGGCTCTACAGATACGCAGGTGTTCTGTGGTAAGGTGAACTTTCCGTGGGCTCCGGTGGTCGTTCGAGTAATCACTGGGCAAACTAGGATTTTTTTTTACGCTCAATCCAAGAGCTTTCCAACGACCTCAAGATGACGACCATTACGCAGCCACGAAGCCCCGCGAAGACCGAAAAATATGTCGATAAATCCGTCATATCCGCAAAGGCTGTGGCCGACGCTGTGCGAACCAGCTTGGGTTCCAAGGGCATGGACAAATGCTCTGCACAGCTACGGTGCCACGATCCTATACAAGCAAGAGGTATTGCAGCTCACTGCAAAGATGCCGGTGGACATCGTGGCCAACAATGCTACGACGATCGTGGTCGTGGTCATTGCAGGGGAGATCTTGAAACTGTGCATGAAATTGCTCGACAAGGGAATTCACCTGTCTATCATATTGGAGGCTTTCGGAAAAGGGCGTCGAGGTCTTGACAACAATATCGGTGTCAATGCAGCTGACGGATTGGGTGTCTTTGGTGAAAAGTGCGAGAAGTCATCTTCCCTTCTCACTCCTTTATCTGATTGACGCTGTCTTAAATTTTGTGGATCCTGCGAAGCCCGAAATCATGGATTTGAGAGACATTAGGATTATCAACAAATTGAGAACGTGATATGACAGCCACATAGCATATTGCCTGAAGCTAATTGACCCAAATAAAGACCGTGACGACAACAACAGGTCGTGGGTCAGTTAGAAATACCCACCAAAACTGAATGCTCAGTGGAAGGTGACTGCACGTGAATAATAATAATAAAAAAACGGAGGTCGAGTCTCTCCCGACCGAGTATTTTGGACCAAATTTCCAAGTATTTTGGATAAATACACTACAAGAGAGAGGAAAAGTTTATACCTTTACTTCACTGTGGAGAAGGGATGAGTAGTTGAATGTCAAGGTCAAGTTTGGTTGTAACTAAGAGGTCATGTTAAAAATTTACAGTGATCGAGTTTACTCACAAAGGAGGGCCGAATCTCCATTCTTGTTGCTAACCAAGTGTACTGTGGAGAGACACCAAAAGAGAGGATAAATTTCTGTGAGTGTATACTCGAGTTGTTGCAAGTATTGCTTCTGGAGCTGCGTTCCATAATATAGGAAATTTCTAATCTGTATGGTTGGAGGTACCATTGCTGAATCAAGGAAGAGGTTGGCCCTGATAAATTAACTTTATATTCTTCTATGGTAATATTGCAGACTCCAACCTCAACAAGCACTTCTTGCGATAAAATCCATGATATGTTTTGATTCTTGTAACCAAAGACATCAACAGTGAGCCATTATCAAGAAGAGTTTAGTCTTGAGCTTGCACATCTAAATATTGATCAGTTCATAACATTCTGTTGATCTGACTGGTATGAGAAAGTGCTATCAGCCCTTGTTCTGTTCTTAACAAATATTCTCAGAATTTTCATCTTCAAAGCAAACAAGATAAGCATTAAGAACGAAGCGAAAATTACAGTAAAGGAAAGATATCCCTGTATCTGTGGCATCATGTTTATATGTTTTCAACCATACTTAAAACCTATCTAAGTATGTCCTCCTTTATCAGAAGATATTCCTCATCTCCTATAAAGTTCGTTGATACTAAGGTATGCTACTAAAATTTTGCTCTAAGAAGTCAATGATCGAAATGATGGTGTTTTATGAGCCTCTGTAAACTATTAACTGTAAATTTGAAATTGAGAAGCAGTGCTGGATGAGATACCAGATGTAGCAGATGAAGCTCTCAAGTGCAGAATTATGAAAGAAGGAATCATGTTTGGATTCCTAGTTCTGTGAGTCACAGTAAAGAGGGCTGGTTGAGGAAGCTACAACAGACCTCCTCAGAATAACAGGTAATTGCTACAAGACACAAGCTAAGGCTTGTAGATACATTATCCCTGTTTGACAACGACATATGGCAGAATATGTATGACCATGATGAAGAAGATAGTGATGGGTAAGATAAAATTATTACACATCATAATCAGCGATATCACAGTAATCTGTATCAGTCTTACATTACAGCATAATGATAAAGTGTGAACTGAGAAGTCTTTGCAGCCTTCAGTCACGTCGTTGGAATCTTGAACCATGCTTAGCAAAGCCTGTAAAGTTACGAATAAATGATTTCCATTATTTGACAAGCATATGATACGTGTCAAGATGCATGAAAGCAATATGACTGTATATGGCTGAGTCTTTAATGGCTTTGACTATGGGAGAATAAAATTCCTTTCCAAGCTGGTGTCTTGGATGCCCTCATTTAAATTAGAAGTCTTCTCTCGAAAGAGAAGCTGGCATTAAGAGGGCGAATATATCTGTATATGCTCTGGAGCGGATGCCATTCCTGAACGAAAGAAGATCCTCATGGCTAATAGACATATGGCTTCAGAGGGGGAAATTCTGGAGGAAAACCAAGAAGCCATATAAATACCAGGGGTATCTAGCAGCCATGAGTACAATATGAGCCTAGATCATGTGAAGAAGTTGTAAAGTATCTAAATTTGCAAGGATGCGAGGGTGATGGTTCCAAGACCATAGATCAAAGCTGTTGTCACCTCGGTACAAAATCAAGCATGGATCTAATGGAAGTGCTGAAAAGTTCAAGGCAAGATTCGTTGCTTGTGAGGAAGGCATAGACTATGATGACATATTTGCACCTGTGGCCCGATATACCACCATTCGATCTGCCATAGCCCTTTCTACCACGCAAGGACGAAATCTTCATCAGATGGATGTAAAGGCCGTTTTTTTGTGGCATGGTGTGATAAAGGAAGAGGTGTATGTAGAGCAACCTCTGGGGTTTGAAATCCAGGATCGGGACACTCATGTTCGCAGGTTGAAGAAAACCCTCTATGGGCTGAAGCAAGCGCCCAGAGCTTGGTATGAGAGGATAGATAGCTACCTGATGAAGCTCGGCTTCACTCGTAGTAATGCTAATCCGAACCTTTACTTCAAGGTTGATAGAGAGAAGCCTCTCATTCTGGTGCTCTATGTGGATGACCTCTTCCTGGCAGGTGCTGACCCTCTCATTCATCAGCGTAAGAGGGAGCTCGCTGCTGAGTTCGAGATGAAAGACCTAGGACTGATGTCTAGGCCTGGAGGTCTGGTAGAGACCTAGCAAGATTTTCCTTTCTCAAGGAAAATACATTGTGAAGCTTCTGGAAAGATTTAGTATGGTGGACTGTAAGTTCGTGTCGACAACAATGGATCTCAAATTTAAGAAGTTGAGTGGCAGCGTTGCTGGGCCCGTGTTAGCAAATCCTACTGAGTATCGTCAACTCGTACGGTCCCTGATGTTCTTAGTGAACACCCGTCCAGACGTATGTTGTGCAGTGAACACTTTGAGTCAACACATGGTTGATCATATCATTCACTGGGTTGGTGCCAAGAAACTCTTGAGATATCTTTGAGGCATAATAGACCATGGGCTGAGATACACTGCCGGAAGTATGACACTCCATGGATATACTAATGCCATTTGGGATGGCAGTGAGGTGATCGTAAGTGCACATCTGGATGCTACTTCACAAGTAGATCTGCTTCGGGCAGGAAACGAAAGACGGTAGCCTTGAGCACCGCTGAGATCGAACACATTGCAGCATGTATGACCCGTTGTGAAGTCACTTGGTTGTGAAAGCTCTTCCGTGAGCTGTTCGAGCATGTGCTAGATGCCACCGTTATCCTTTGTGATAACCAGAGGGGGATTCATTTGTCATAGAATCTCGGGTTCCACGATTAATCTAAGCACGTTGATGGCTGGTACCACTTTATCCGGGATATGGTACAGCGAGGCGCCGTAAGGCTCGATCATAGGAACTGATGAGTAGGTCGTGGATATTCTCACTTTGCCCTTGGGGAAGGTCATGTTCCTAACCTTCCGTGAGAATCTTGGAATCGTGGAATGACCCTATTATGAGGGTCCTGTTGGACGATGAGCTCTGGGGGGCTTTGGGGATAGCTTCTCGGAGCTATAAGCAACCACAGGGCTAGGCTTGCCGAACCTTGTTGGTGTGCTTGGGCCCCACCGTGATGATTGAGTTGGTTCGCCTCTCATGATTTGTGCCCCGTATGCATCCTACCCATTTGAGTTCGGGACTCATGGGAAGTACGTCTCATTTGGCCAATGAGGTGGGAAAAGCTAGAGACTAGTAGCAAAGACTGATGGATGCATTAGAGATTGTACATACTCTCTATCTAGGATGACACGTGTCCAACCACTTGATCTGGGATCAAGTTTAGCGAGGTTTCGGACCTCCAATTGACTTCGGGTCAGGTAAACCAACTTTGGGTTGGTATGAGACTCTTTGTGAGTTCTATAGAGGTTTCGGACCTCTGGGCTGAATCTGTCAGCCAGGTATGATGTCTTTGTGACTGACCCACTTCTGTTTTGAAATAAAGAGGCCAACAAAGCAAGTTAGGGTGGGATGATGCACGATGTTTGGATTGCACTAGTGGACGGAGTTCTCCCTAGTTGAGAGGGAGTGTTAAAATTGGACAACTAGGTCCAAACTCCGGGTTGTGCTGCTTAGATGACGATCCCAATATTTTTATTGGATTCCTCTTTCGGAGAGGTGTAAGATTGATCTAAAGATCATCTCGATCGGATGAGCAGAACATGTACTTTGACTTTATTCCACTTATGTGCTAGGTCGGCCTGGAATAAAATATATACCTTAAATGTCTTAAAGGACGTGTCACACACCCCCAAAGATTCCTATATATTGGAGAGACTTAGAGTTCATTTGACACACATTGTTGTGGAGGAATTCTCTCTCTCTGGATAGCATTGGAGCTGTGATATATATGGACTGTTCTTTGTTTGGGGTTGTTCTGGGTTGTGTGTGACACGCTTGGCTGAATGACCTATTGGAGACTTTGCTGGTAGAAGCATCCTGCTGATCGCCGTAATGCCACCATTTATTATCTCTATTTTGGCTTGTCTTCTATTGATCTATTACTATGTTCTATCTACTTCAGTGTTGTGTGCCCTAATTTGAAATGGCATAGAACATATGCAGAAACTAACAAAATCTAATGTAAATGCACCTACTCTAACATGAGAACATTAGATGATGATATTAGCTATGCAAAATCAAAATGCAATGCATACTACTCTAGCATACCTATAATATAATGTCAAGTATTGAGGAAAGGGGTGATGTGACTAGCATTGACGGGGTTAGGCCAAAGCTCATCATCAAGTCTAGCAATGTAATAGTATCCCTCACCAACCTTACCATGGATCTTGACGAGCATGGGGTTTTTGTCTACCAACACTACTTCCCTAACTTTAAACTCTCTATTAGGTTTCTGCACCCACTTTTTTTTAGGCTTGTGTTCTTTGTTATTAGATCTTTTGAGGAGGCATACTCCCTGGGTAGGAGGAAGGGAGCTAGGGTTCTTAGATTCAAGAGGCTTATCAAGATATGGAAGAAGGCCAAGGTCCTCAACATGAGTAGGAAATTGAAGTTCCCTATAAAGAATGAATGGGGTCCCATAAGGTTGAGGGATGGTTGTGTAAGATAAATCCATTTGAAGTTGTCCACATACAGAAGCGCCTCACTTTCTAGTCAACAACATTCCTCATACATTAAGTATATCGATAACAACATTGTCCATGAGCAAATAGATTTCTTCATTGAGAGCCAAAGCTACCTTGAGATCTTTGATAAGGCCATGGACGTGAATGGATCTAGAATCAAAGCCACATACATTCTTATAGGCTCGATTGGTGTTCATGTTGAGTTGTTTCATGATCTTTAGTGGCATAATATTTGCAGAAGCCTTTGAGGTTATTTATAGTTAGGGTCACCAAAAATGGGTCACGGCCAGGGCTAGTCCTAGTGAAATGAATATTTTGCAGCATAATAGGGGGATCATCATCATCACTTGGGATTTCGGCCTCTTTGGCTAATTCACACTTTTTCTTTGGTGATCTTGGCTGCACTATGATATTTGGAGCTGATTTTTGATGTTGTCTTGGACCTACTTCTTGATATGTAGGGATATATTGTATTATTATCTTGTAAGTACTTTTGTTGATGGAATCTTTCTTTGAAAATGTCTAATGTAGGTAATTGCAACAACTAATGTGAATGCTATTGTGCCCTAATTTTGTTGAAGAAATTTTTGGAAGCTATTTTTTTGGCTCTTGCATATGTTACTCATTATATAACATGCAATGAATGTTCTTTGTGATGAAATGCTATTTTCCTTCATGAAACTCCATATTCTAATAGTAGGTAATTGTTGAAGGTTAGTAGCTAGGGAATCAAGTTTTGACCTCCTTGAAGACAAATTTGGCCAATCTAATGCATCTAGGACTCCATTAGGCCAAGGAAGAAGACACTGGTCCAAGTCAATTGGTGATCAATTTTCCTTTTTCTCCATAATTTTTCTCCTTAAAATTTCAGTCCCCTTTCCCCTGGACGACTAGACTAGGGCATCAAGAGAAATTCCTCAGAAGGTGAATTTTTGGGTTCTGTGAGCACAAGACTCTTCCTTATGGTCTTGTTTAGGGATCCTACAAGTTTGTTAGGATTCTTATGGTTTTCCATCCATAAAATATTGTGGCCTAGAAGGGAAACATCTAGCTTGTATCTTCTTGGTTTGGGGACTTCTTTGAGGGTTGTAGAAGCATAGTATTCATTGGAATAAATCAAAATAAATCCTTTCTTGTCTTTGCTTTGACCTTGAATGTGCCTTTGTCCACGATAATTGACAAAACCCAAGGGCTCGTGCAACTATTTCCTAGGTCTCTCAAAGGGAGCAAAAAGCCTCTTAGAAGTGACAAAGCATCATAAAGAGCTTTCTTGAGAGATCCTACCTTATCACTTAGAGTCTTGATCTTAGGAATACCTATTATCATTACACATCTCAAAACCCTAAGTCCTGAACTTCTTATCTCAAGGCCTATCTTGGAGAGCATTTTAGCTTCATTGAAGCTTTGAGTGTTGGGAATCACAATTTCCGTTAGACCAAAGCCAACAGGTCTTAGTCTATGATCGCATCGCCATAGATAAGGATCCACAAGAGGCAGTTAGTCCATGTCGTGAAACACGGGGGGAGCGTTGGTTTATCCAATGTCCAAAAATCTCCCCCCCAACGCGAGCCTAGTGTGTATCGAACTCGTCATCTACACTCTGATAGCACTTGCTGGTAATCACGATTGCCGTTAGAGCAAAACTCGTAGGTCTTAGTCGATGATCGCATTGCCATAGATAAGGATCCACGAGAGGCGGTTAGTCCATGTCGCAAAACACACGGGGAGCATTGGTTTATCCAATGTCCAACATTGAGCCATTCTTGTGTCTCTTCTTGAATGGGCATTGCAGAATCACATTGTACCTAATCATTGATCTACCTTTTTCAACTGATTCCCTTCCCATCGAGACTCCTACCATTGATGAAAGTTCATAAAGAGTAGGGGACATCGGTTGTGGTGGTAGTGGGTTGTTGTCCCATTGTTATCACTTGGTCTAGCTCCTTGTCCTATAAGGTTTCCCTTCTGAGTGCCTGCTAGATTGTGTGGTAACAGAGCCATTATTGCGTCTCTCCTTGAATGGGCTTTGAGGAATCACATCATACCTAATTATAGAAATCCTTATCCTAAGTGATTCCCTTCCCACCAGGACTCCTCCTTCCCTTCCCACCAGGACTCCTCCTTCCCTTCCCACCAGGACTCCTCCCATCGGTGAAAGTCCGTAAAGAGTAGGTGACATCGATTGTGGTGACAGTGGGGCATTGTCCCATTATTATCATTTGGTCTAGCTCGTTGTCCTATACGGGTTCCCTTCTTAGGGCCTGCTAGATTGTGTGGTATCAAAAGCATTGAGCAATCTATTTGCAATGTGTAAATCCGTCATGGACCATCTCTCATGTGTCACTCCATATTGGACTATTCAACACTCCCAAATCTCACTAAACACCCCAAACATAGTATAAATTTTTTTGGAGTAACTTGTAAGTTAACAATTAGGTTACGTTTTAATCTTCCTTTTGAGTCTACAAAACAAAAGGACCAATTTGCTAAATTGAATGGTAGTATAGCCTTTGCTTTGGAGACCTTACACATGGGATTTGTTACAACAAAATATTACACTTATCGAGAACCCACTGGACCTCAGAGGGGGTAGCTGTCACCTCACCAACCATTTTCTCACTTTTGGTCAGCTCTCCTTCGTTGCAAGAGGGTTTCTCCATAGGGTAGGATTGCTAAGGTTGGGTATGTAGGTTTTGGATTGAAAGGGAAGATTCCCAAACACATAATCAAGGGGTTATCAAGTGCAAGTTCAATTCCATAGCTTTCCAATATATTTTTGGGGACATAGGAGCAACACAATTGGAGAAAAAGGAGATGGATATTGGTTCAAAGAACCAGGGGAGACTAACTTGTGTCCCTTAGATGTCTAACCCTAACGTCCTTCATTTTCAAATATGAGATAAGGGTGTAAGCCTAGCTTCGGTCATCTCAAAAGAGTTTGATGAGAGATCCAAAGAAGAATATTGGTGCAGATTTAGCTTCAAGCACTAGGGCAGACTAACTTGTGTATCCTAGAGGCATGGGTTAAGTGCCTTACAATTTTCAAGGATAAATAAGGGAGGGAGTTTACCTCATTAGAACTTAATGAATAACCTTGTTCAAGGAGAACAAAGAGATAAGAATATCAACAAAAGCACAATGTATATTTAATACCCCTTATCCATCATCAAGAAACAAGATTGGAAGAAGATAACTCACATTGAATAGCACTTATTATCAAATTTCACCAATAATCATCTACGAAAAGAAGTCTATCCACATCATCAAGGCCTTCCATCAAGATCTACTAATATCTATCATCAAGATCTACTAATATCCATTAAGAAAAGAGAACCATATCCACATCAATAAAAATTCCCTAAGATGTTGCTCTACTTATTCCTCAATAGCCAAAATTGAGAATTAAGAGAAAATTTCAGATTTTCTAAGGGATTTCAACCCCATCCAACCATATTAGAAAATGAGAGGAAGTGCACCTGTATTTATAGAGGCGGTGCTCAACTTTTTTACATTGAAATATTAATTTTTAGGTTAAAAGCCCCTAATTTGGCCTAAGGAGGGGCAAAAATGCCCTTGTCGCCATTAATTAATCTATATTACAAAAAATTGAGGGGCATTCACGCCACGTGTACAAATTCCAAGGGGTAGATGCCCTTAAAAAGGGATCAATTTCCCACAAGTGAAGGGTATAGGGCCTTTTAGAGCAACATCAACTCTCCAAAGGCCCCTCAATGTGGCAATGTCCAGTCTCCAAAGGCCCTTTGAGATTGCTTATTCCGTATGCCATGCAGATCCAAAGCCAAAGTGCCCTCCATGTTTGGCACATGTGGACCTCCAATTTGGTCGATTAGCCTTTACGTGTAGACATATAGGCTGGTCTCATAAAAAATTCAAGGTGGCTCTCCAGTTTTCTCATATCTAATCATAATTTAATTGTATTGGATTTGGCCATGGGTCATACAGGTCGGCCCAACATCTACTTGCACTTCAAATCTGCATTTTAAGGTTGGTTTGTGCAAAGATATTAATGCAAATTGTAGGTTAGGTTAGGTCTTCTCTTCTAGTGATCTATACAAATATCTATATATGGGTCAAACTGATCTATTCTCTTCATCAGTAGGTGCACTGGGCACTATGTTCTGCAACATCTATCTGAGGTTAGGTTGCACTTTTTTGGTCTTCACCTTGTTTCAAACTATGTTTCTCAACCCAACGGTCTCTTTCAGGAGACCTTACCGAACATAGTGAAAAATATACCAGCATTATCAGCCATTGTTGTTTGCTCGACTTCAGCACCTTAAGGTCATAGCAGTAAAGAAACTACTTTGTTGCAGAATATACAATACAATAGTAGCTCAGTTGTATCTTACATTTTAAGATGAATGATAATGGAAGCTGTATCTTGAATGTTGATTTCAGAATTCAGATCAAGAATTTCTATTTTTGTATCTTTCAAATGTATTTTATATGTGATTTGCTGTTAGCATTGGATATATCTCTCCAATTGGTGCAGTTCTGCGACCTTCCATTCCTTGCAAGTCTGGTCAATAGTCCTTCATTTTTAGAAGTGTTTCATTTGTCTGTTTGAACCCTACAATTTAATCATTAGCTGAATGATTCTCCAGCAAAGGTCACGTTGTAGACTCAAACAGAACAATCACTTAAAACATAACTATGCAATCTGTAATTTATGAACCGTGCTCAGGCATGTAAAATTAAGGTATGGTAGACAGAATTAGAGCTTGGCTGGAACGTTGCTTCATTACCAACAACTGTAAACAACAAATCTAACAAAGTTTGTCCTTGGCAATGATTGGCGCCATTCCCTTAAACTAACCAGCATTAGTGGCTGCCTCCCTACAACATCTCAAAGTATAACCAAGCATGTCTCCATTCTTAGAGTCTTCCTGGCACACTGGGTAGCTGAATATAATCTGTAAAAGAAAACAGCTCCAACATTTTAGAAGGAAGTATGTGCAGAATGAACCCTTGCCCAGACTACATTGTTAGCCAAGAAATCAATTGTATCATTGATCAACACTCCCAAGCTTTTGCAGTCTGCTCCATCTAGCTTGAAAAGCATATCCTCCATCTGCAAATGGAGTATGCTGATCTAAACCGATGACTCTTTGAAGTGAAATCATGATATGGCAATTTAGTACAACAAAAAATGAGAATTTGACATAGTCAGGGTTAGCTCTGTAATGACAGATTTCACTTATTTCTTGACTTGTTGATGGTAAGCTTTCTTAACTTATTTTTCTTTTTCTTTTTAAAATTTTTCCAAAAGGTATCTTGAAAACTCCTCTAGAGTTATCCTAGAAATTGATGTGTAACATTTGGCTCCAACTTGGAGAGAAATGTCATTCTTGGAGGCACTTGAGAACCCCAAAATCTCATCATGAAAGAAGAAAATACCATGTAAAATCAAACAGCAAATGCAAACACTTCCTCATTCTTCTATGCAATGCCCATTACCTTTGTGTTTGATTACTTCCCACAACAAAGAGATGTTTAAAATTAAATGTTCGCGGGTTGGTCTTTTAATGCTAGTATGTCTACAAGCTTTGCAACCATGTCCATGTGCAGTAAATATGTCCTTGTGTGACCAACTCTGTATGTTAAGGTTTTTCTTTTAATGCTAGTATGTCTACTAGCTTTGCAACCATGTCCATGTGCAGTAAATATGTCCTTGTGTGACCAACTCTGTATGTTAAGGTTTTTCTCATTATGTTTGTCATAAAACTGACCATCCCTAAGATCTGAGATGCGCATCTTGTTATCAACTTGCACTTGCTTATATGCCCTCTCATCACTGAGGGGTTTCCAAATGGTCTATCAAAATATTGACTGCTTCCCCTAGGCAATTTTCAGCGAGGAAAGGTGTCTACTGTTTCACTTTTGAAATATCCTGATCGTCATGTTTGGCATCAACAGCATCATCTTTGGGCAATTTGAGCTGTTTTGCTCGATTTGTGTGCACAAATTTGCACCTGGAGTAGCAAATCCATAATTAGTTTATATGAGTGTATAGGTGACCTTACAATCATCACTATAGCTGCCATCAAAATGTATCTGTGAAGGTCTGCCCTCAAAATCAACCTTAAAGTATAATTCCAAGCTTCCAATAGTTCTCTTATATTCGTCTCCCAGGGGACTAGGGCTACAGTGTCTCACATGAAGTTTGTCAAGAAACGACCCTTCATCATGATACTCGTAATCAAAAAGTGGTGCTCCACTAAAAACATATTAAGTATGACTCCCCTCCATTCTGTTTAAGGTGCACAAATAGATAACGGCACATATGGTCATCAAAACTGTCCTCTTTCGGGTCAGCAATAGTACAATTTTTAGTGGATCCAACAACATTGTCTTCATGGGGAGCCGAGGAATCTTTCTCTAAGGATGTGTCATCTCCATCAAAACCCTTGTTATCTTCATTTTCACAAAGCTGTTCCATATTGTTCTGATTCAAAATCCCCTTTTGATCAACCTCATCTACATTATAACCGCAATATTCAAAAGGACTATAGCGCTGTTCTTACTACAGATTTGTGGCAATTCTCTCTTCTACATTGTCTTTGTGGTGGCATTCATTTGTGCCTTCTTCAAGTTCAATAATGTCTTTGTCTCCAATATTGTTGCCACAGATTTTTTTTTGAGTCAACAGAGACATCATCACATTTTGGAAAAAAAAATGACAATCCTTCCCTTTGATCTGGATTGTCTTTTTCTTCAAGGCTGTTAGATGAACCTTCTTTTACATTACATTGATGATTATCTTTGAAAAACATGAACAAAAGTTCCCTCTCCATATTTAATCCCATACAACTTCCACATGAAAATTTAAATTTGAATATATATGCAATTTGTACCCTTTGTACAATGGAGTCATGAAGGTGAGATGTCAAATGCCTTCGCAATGGTGCTTATCTTACCTCACAAGTATCAAGTATTCAAAATTTCTAAGAGCAAAGGCTTCGTTCTTCCAATGGACATGATTTCAATGCAACCTCTTCATGCCCTCTCCCCCCTTGCCCACCTCGCCCACCACACACACACACACATATCGAGTGTTGTTTAGCAATTGATATACAAAAAGGTAGGCAAGACTTTCACTGCTCCATAACTATACAACAACATTTGTCACATTGACAGCTATATCTTTAATTTCTATTTCAGAATTTGGACCAAGAACTTCTTTTTTTTCAGAATTATTTAAATGTGCTATATATGTGATTGTCACTTAGTATTGGATCTGTCTCCAATTGGTGTTTGTGAATTTTCAATCCTTGTAGGTCTGGTTAATAGTCCTGCATTTTTAGAAATTGCAGTGCTTCATATGTCTGCTTGAACCCTACAATTTTATCATCAGCTAAATGATTCTCCAATAAAGGCCACATTGTAGATTCAGACACAACATTATCACTTAAAACAACATAAACATGTGATCTTTAATTTATGAAGGAAATGTGCCTAGGCATGGGAATTTAAGGTATGGTAGACATTTTGTTTAGTGGAAAAATTTAGAGTTTGGCTGGAATGTTACTTCATACCAACAATTGTAAACAACAAATCAATCAAAGTTTGTCCTTGGCAATGATTGGTGCCATACCCTTCTAATCCAACCAACATCAATACTTTCCTCCCAACAACATGTCAAAACAAAGCCATACAAGTTGCGATTCTTGTTGAGCCAGCATGGTGCTGATGTTTGTAGCTTGGGCAAGTATTTCTGCATAGGCCTAATTGTCTAGGCATGGAAAAGTTGTCCAAAATCTCCTTACAACACTTGCTTAAGTGTGAGCAGTAATTGAGTTAGCTAAAATCTAACTTAGGAAAATCACATAATTAATTATGTTGGCTATTGAGCTAAAGAAACTTAGGATTATGTTTTAATTTCAATCGTTGACATCATATGAGGCGAGATCTAATCTTAGTCATCAATCACTTTGGAGATTAGAGTTCGACATTTAGTTGAATGTAAAGTCATGAAAGGAAGGCTAAGGAGAGGAGAAAGACACACCATACAGAAGCACAAGACTTTGAGAGAGATATCTCAGTGGTGAGTGGAGGACTTCAATTTTAGTGTGTTGGGTTTGAGGAAAGTGTAGAAGTGCAACATTTAAGATCTAGTTCAACTAAGAAGATCGAGAACAAATCTAGGTCTTGATCAGCTGGATCAAATCTAGGGTATGTTGTAATTGTATTTTCTTCAGTTGGGACATTATCCTAGAAAAAGAGTCAAAATGGGTTTTGATTGAGTTATTAATGAAGCTCTGAATTTGTTGGGCATAATTTGTATGTGTCATGTGGTTGAGATTGGTGTAGTTTTGCTTCATCTAGTTGTGTTTATAATTTTGTTGTGCATTTATTCAATAGATTTGTAATCTACTTGGTTAATAAAGTGCTAAGTACTAGGTTGACGAAAATTTTCACATGATATCGGGGCTTGAAACTCTGAGAACTAATATTTGAATCATGCAAGAAGCCAGGTTCCTATAGGGATAGCTGAAGCCAAGTTGAGTTGTGATTGTACGAGGTGTAGAAGTTTTTTTTCCCGAGCAAGAGGGTTGTATGACGTTCAATGTGTGAACCTAATGCTCAAATAGTTGCATGATTAGTAGGAGCATGGTCGAGACATAGTTTCAGTAGGGCTAGTGCAGGGCTACAAAGGAAAGGTGTGCTTCAACAACCAGTCTGGGATTGTTGGGCAACCACCAAAAACCTGCAGACAATAGTAGTTGTAGATTTGGACAACGAGCAAAAAGTGTGGTCGGGGCGCCCAAGAATTTTATAGGCCAGTTCAAGAAACAATATAAGAAATAGTAGTGCCAACGTTATTGGCAGAGGTCAAGCCTCAAAGGGGGAGAGGGAGATTGTAAAAATCAAGTGATTAGCAACAAATTTGGGCTTTTAAATGACCAAGTAGAACTTTATGATTGAGTTTCTGATTATGATATGGAAGCAATCAGTTTGAGGTTTGAGGACAGATTGGAGGGTGCCTATAACTTCATTTCCTGGAAGGTGAGGATTTCACTAATTCACATTGAGAATGGCATATGGAAGTTTGTTAGCACCAAACTCAACCTGTCTACAGATGCTGTGGATTTGATCATCCACAATCAAAATGATGTGAATGCTAGAAGAATTATCTTGGATGCGGTGAATGATCATGTGGTTTCTTACTTATTTGAGAAGAATATAACAATGGAGATGTGGGATGTGTTGTTGCAAAATCTAGTAGGCCTTGGAGAGGGACACCCTACAAGGCTAATAAAGTAACACTAGACCAAGTGACAACAATGGGGCAATGGCCTGTTGTCATCACAACCAAAACTCCCTGCTCTTTACGGATTTTCACCTATGGGAGGAGTATGTATGTGAGAGTGTCACTTAATTAGGTATTCAAGGATTAAAGTGAAAAGTGACAAAAGGGCTTCCAAACGAAGAGGCTCAATCTAAGTAAAAGGTTTCATGCAAGGGATGAGGTAATTTGCTTTCCTTATAGAGCTCTGAGAAGCCAATCTGACATAGGGTTTGATTAGTTGGATTGAGAGGTGGGGAGACCCAAGGTTAAGATCTTGAGAAAGATTATCAAACAATGATTTTCAATGAGACAAATGTGCATGAAACCCTCAAATAAGCCCCTAACTTGAAGAAATAACGAACTAGGGTTTACCCTAGGGAAAGCAACAAGGGCAAGGAAATATATGGATACATTTGAAGTGAATTCCTACCTAGAGAAATGATTTTGAGGCAACCAATCATGCCCTTGCCATTAAGACTCTTCAATCCCATAAATCACCCTTGCCTAGAGATTTGCACCAAGCCCTAGTTTGAGAGCTTGGCCTTGAAGGGGCCGAATTAGACGAGGAAAAGTTTATGGATAAAAGATAAGTTTGATCACTAACAATGGAGGCTAGTGCCTTGTTTCTTGGAGGAATGGCGTCTATGATTTGATTGAATGACCAAAAAGTTGTTAAGGAGGCCAAATTCTTGATGCCCTAGCACCAAAACCCTAACAATTACCTATGCAATGTATCAAGGAATTTTATGGGAGAGTTAATTAAAGTTCACCACTAGGATATTCTTTGACATGTTATTTATGAGTAATGCATACAATAGTGACATTTATATACCATTCAATTGATTTTGAACAAATTAGGGCACAATATCAAACCCTAGATTCAACATATTCCATACATTAGACATTAAGAAGATAAATGTTCAATAACAAGCTCACTTACAAGATAACATGCAAAAAATTCCATCCATTGATCCAAGACAATAGCTCCAATGAGAAACAATTTGCTCCAAATGTCAAAATGCATTCATATATCCCAATTACTCTATAAGAGAAGAAGGCCAAATTTCAAAAGAGGGTCGAAATTCCAAGTGTGTGATGATGATTTGATACAATAAATGTCTCCTTTGCTTATATCAATATTAGGAGTTGGACTTCTAATTTTAGCCTAATTCTCCTCAAAATAATAAAATAATACGACAACCACAAGCTAATTCACAGGTTGACATAGTAGTCAAGACAAAATATGAAAGATTGCAAACATGTCTGAGTTGTAGGGCTATTTTTGATGACGTCATCCATGCATATGCTGTTTTAAGGCAAGCATTAAGGTCTCTTGGTGCCAAGATTAGTATAGAGGCCTCTAAAAAACATCTCTTAAGGGTTCACCCTTAGGCTTTTGTCAATCTCCCTTTGTGGGCCCCAAGGTGCATTTTGGGGGTCAAAATGTGGTCTCATGGGTCTTCAGGTGGTCTAAGTGCCTGTCTTTGCTCCAACATTGAGGGCTTTCCTCGTGGTGCTAGTCGTCCCATGTCTTAAGGTGTGAGATGATCCTCCTTTGGGCCTTGGACCAATTGCCATCCCTCTAAGAGTGCTAAGTCGGCTGGGGGCATGCTAGGTCCGGGTACATCATCCCAAAAAGTCATCAATGTATGGCAAAGTGCTGGAACGTTGTGGGTGTTAGAGGTGCCCAAGGGTATGTTGCTTTGAGTCCCATGGCTCTCAACGCCTCACTTGTGGGTGTCAATATACTCCTTTGGAGGATCTAGGCCCTAGTTATTTGCCCAAGCCATGGCTATGGAATCACCTGAGAATTACACAGAATATCCAATGCAAACAACCTTCATCATTAGGACCAGGCTTGAAACTAATGGGCGATTCAACACTTCAAATAAGGTCTCCCTTCCAAAATTAAGGCTTTGGAATGGTAATGGTGTTACATCTCTAGGTAGGAGTGGCTAATGGACTACCCTATTAGGTATTTCCAACCCCCAAGGGGTGAAGACATGTCCTTGGTCTACCCTTCAATCAATAGGTGTCAGTGATTAATGATGGAATAGAGGGGAGAAGACTTCATGGCCAAGTGCCATGGTCAAAGGGACTAACATGATGGGGATCCTCATTTTGAGTTTATAAATGTGAGGAAGGAGCAATTGCGGATGCATGAATTAGCAACTCGACCTTTGTTTTTCCTCCCCTCATGTGCGCCTTTTTATTTTTTTCTTGATTTTTCTTTGTATCATTGCTCAAAGGGTTAGAGATTGCTTTGTATGATTTATAGTTATTACACCCCTTAATGATGAGGCAACTCATTTCCCATCAGGGATTGGGACATGCAAGGGTTCCTTTATGATGTAAAGGAGCAACATGTGCTAAAAAATAAGGTGATGGCCATAATGAGTGAGGTAGAGTTCATGCTAGGGTTTGGCCCTCACGCTAATGTGTATGTCTCGATAATATTTTCATTTTAATCTTCTTTCATTTGTTTTACTTGTGGGCATTGTATGCTTTTTCTTGTTCTTTTAGCTGCATCAACCTCCAAGGGCCAAGTTTCGAGCACTATGGGTGCCAAATCCCAAAGAACCAATGGCCATTTGAACCCGAAGAAGGGAGGTGGAATGGGGCTTGTAATGTAAGATGGAAAGTGGTAAGTATGGAATGGAAAATGGGACTACACTAGTGCTAACTCAATCAGGGCTTCCCAAATTTTGCCCCTCCTATACCCATTGGGCCATTAGGGGAGGTCCCACTAGACTAGGGTTGAAGATTAACCCCCCATTTAAGGTTGTTGATTTTTGGGTATCATCGGATGTGTTCTAGCTCCGAAACTTTGTGGAGGGGCTAGAACACATGAGATCTCCAAGACCCATAAATATTTTGGAGAAATTCCACTCGGAGCTTAAGTTATTCAAATAATTAATTATTTTAATGGGGACCCTAAGTCTAACTTAGGGAAATTAAATAATTATAGTGAATTAATTTAAACATATGGGTGAGAATGTTTTAAGTGACGAGGATCAAGTCTTTTCTAATCTTAGCCGTTGATTAGGGATTAGATCACAACTGTGGATTCTTCAATTGGAAAATTATTAAAGGAAGGCTTGGGGTTAGTTGGAGGAAACACATAGTGGATCTAAGAGATCGAATTCTTCTGACGAAGCAGTGCTTGGATGAAGATCAGGTCTGAGTGATTCAGAGAAGCAGTTAGGGGCGAATGCAGTAATTGGTCAGAGGAAAAATCTGTGTCCTTTGTCTGTGTGCTTTACTTATTTTTCAACACTTGATGTGTATAATTGTGTAGGCTGTAGTGTATTTAATTTGATGTTTTCCTGAATTATTTAGAAAATAACTTGTTAATTAAAGAAAACAAGTAGGAGAAGTAACTCATGTTTACTGCAGTAGGGTTTTTGGTTTAGATTCAGGAATTTTCACATGGTATTAGAGCTATTGCAGATCAGGTAGAGTTGAAGCCATCAGCGAAGAGATGAAGGGAAAATTTTGTTGCAGGAAGGCAGCGATCCCAAGTGACAGTGCAGGTCTAGGAAGAGGCAAGGAGGGGTGACACAGTCACCAGAGGGGCTCACGCAGAGCATCCGTCAACCAGCTGGGGCGACGCTGCAGCTGCAGTAGAGGCCAGCACAGAGGTTTGAGCCTCCATCTTTTCGGTTGCCGTGGCTGGAAGAGTAGTGCATTTTTTCTTCAGGAGTTGCTGGTGGGGCATTGTTTCTGTAAGTGCAGAACAATGTCTAGTGGGGCTGTGATAAAGTAGAGGGAACCAGTTCCTCAGAAGACTTCTCGCCAAGAAGTCTAGATCCAGTGCTGATCCGCAACAAAGATTGATTAGAGAGGGCTGATTCAACATCCGTTGGCAGAGGATTTCCGGGAGGGAAATTATTTTTCAGAGGGAGCGTGGTTCCTTAGAGGGTTTCTAGCGCCAAAAAACCCAGATATGAGTTTTGTTGGGGCAACAAAAGAAGAGGGAGAAGAGAGCTAGTTCGACATCTTTTATTGAGCAAAGATGGCCACACATGGACTAAGGGATCAGGACAGGTTGGATGGAGCATCCAACTTTGTCATTTGGAAGGCTAGAACCCTGTCAATATTGGATGAGCATTGTATCAAGCATATCGCTGAGAGTGCAGTTGTTGTTCCTGTTGACGCTGATTTGCTCAAGAAGTATGAAGAAGCTCAAGTGAAGGTTAAGCGCTTGATCATGGACGAAGTCAAGGATCATGTGGTCCCACACATTGCTGAGAAGAACACAACACATGACATGTGGACTTCTTTGACCACATTTTGTTAGGGGACTTCTGTTCAGATGAGGGTGCTTCTTGAGAATCAAGTCCGATTATTCCAGATGCTGAAGGGAGAAGGGATCGACCCCTTCCTCATTAGATTGACAGCGATCTGTGATCAGCTGGTTGCCATGGGGGCCACACCTGATGAAGGTCTTATGGTGAGGACTGCTTTGAATGCAGTTTTCGATGAGTGGGAGAACTTTGTCCAAGGCATCTTGGGCAGAGCAATGCTTCCAACTTGGGAAAACATGTGGGCAACTCTTCGACAAGAAGAGATCAGGAGGATGACCAAGGCGGTCATGAGCAGCGGAGGGATCAAGATCAAGAAGAAGGAGGAAGATGCGGTTCTCGCATCTAAGGGACAACATGGGCAACAGAGGAAGAAGAAGAAAGACCTTTCAAAGGTCAGATGCTTCAGGTGTGGTGAATTAGGACATTTCGCCACAACATGCCTTATCAAAAAGAAGGGTAAAGAAGAGTCTGATTTGAACGCTGCTGCAGCTAAGGAAGTTGATGGAGATGATGACGATGTGTCCATGAATGCTCATGTGCCTTAGGAGAAGAGGTGGGGCAATATTGAACTATAGTTCTTTCAAACTGCAGTGAAAAGGGGCAAGATCCTTGAGGTGCCCAAATTCTTGGATCACATACGAGCTACGGGAGCCCTTAATGAAAATAGCAGGATAACTGGAGTCAGCTGGTGTGATGATGATGGAGCAACATTGGCAGAGCTAGAATGCTGAAGACTGGGGCAATGCATCACAGAGCATAGGCAGCAATAGTGCAGAGGTTGATGGCCCTCAACAATGCGGAGGCAATGCTTACGCAGTGCAGAGCAGCGACAACGAAGAGGCATCAGAGGGTCAGCGCAAATTAGCAGCAGAGGGTGCTTCAGTATCGAGGTGCACCAAGGCCGACTTGTATGTCAGGAATTTTGGGTTGTTTTTATAGTTGCTTACTTCTTAGCAACTGAGTTGCAGTGCAACAGTTAGCAGTGGCTGTGCTATGGGCAACATGATGCAGCATTTTGAGAGATATTGCAGTACCGATGAGGCTGTGTCAGTGGCAGTGACATGGGTAGCGGTACAGATAGCAGTAGCGTAGTGGATGAGGGGCAGCAGTCGAGCATCAACAACGTAGTGGATGAGGGGCAACAACCGAGCATCAATAGCGCAAAGGACAGATGCCAGGGATTAGAGTAATGCTTCTGGTAAGAAGTGTTGTTAGAGCACATTCCTCGCTAAGAGGGAGCGTTGATTTTTGGGTAGCATCGGATGTGCTCTAGCTCCAAAACTTTGTGGAGGGGCTAGAACACATGAGATCTCCAAGATTAAGAAATCGTTTGCGAAAATTCCACCCGGAGCTTAAGTTATTCAAAGAATTAATTATTTTAATGGGGACCCTAAGTCTAACTTAGGGAAATTAAATAATTAAAGAGAATTAATTTAAACATGTGGGTGAGAATGTTCAAAGTGATGATGATCAACTCTTTTCTAATCTTAGTCGTCGATTAGAGATTAGATCACTGTCGTTGATTCGTCAACTGGAAAAGTATTAAAGGAAGGCTTGGGGTCAGTTGGTGGAAACACAGTGGATCTAAGAGATCGAATTATTCTGAAAGAGCAATGCTCGGATGAAGATCAGGTCTGAGTGATTCAGAGAAACAGTGAGGGGCAGATGCAGTAATTGGTCCAATGACCAAGAGTACATTGCAGAGCAAGGGCAACAGAGACGCAGAGGAGGCAGCACAACCACTAGGAGAGGTGATGCAGACCCCAAAGAGGGTGACGCAGGCCCACACAGGGCTCATGCAGGGGCATCGCAGAGCCCCTTCGAGGGACAGTCCAAAATCAGCTAGAGATAGGGGTTTCTAAGCCGGCATGGCTGAAACTCGATTTCTAGAGAGGCAGATCAGCGCAGAGGAAGGGTGACGCAATCCCTCAGCCAGAACCACACAGGCTTATGTAGTGGCAACGTAGAGACTGCGCAGAGGCAGCTGGTGTTTCACCAATGTTTGATTCGGATTAGCTGGTACTTGCAGAGTCAGGTAAAACTCACAATTTATCTCTATTTGCCAAGGTATTCTCTATTGGGTGAGCCAGATTATGGCACCCTAGATGTACTCAGAATACTGCTGCTTAATGATATAAACCCTCAGAACTGCTGCACTGGTTTTCCTGCATTGGGTTTTTCAGGGGACATTTGTCCGAAAAATTTGTGTCGTTTGTCTGTGTGCTTTACTTATTTTTCAGCACTTGATCTGTATAATTGTGTAGGCTGCAGTGTATTTACTTTGATGTTTTTCGGAATTATTCAGAAAATAACTTGTTAATTAAAGAAAACAAGTAGGAGAAGTAAATCAGATTTACTGCAGTAGGGTTTTTGGTTTAGATTCTGAAATTTTCACAAAGGTGAGGGAACAAGATCACGGTCATAACCCCTTTTCTTTCCAGGTCACCCCATAATCCATGTCAAATGCCCAAATACCAACAGGTATAAACAATCGATTGCAAAATGAATAAAGTACCTTTTTGATCGGAAGCCCACCTTCCAACATGCCCTCTTGCCAGATAGGTGCGAAAGCATATGACTAATGTTGGTGGAAAAGATATGAATGGCACGTCGTCATCGTCTACTAGTGGCTGAGGGGCTGTTGGCTGGCCAATTAGAAGAGATGATTGTAGAAAATTTTGTCCTATGGGGTCATATACTTTTGGTGGGTAACATTTGGCTAGAACTGGGACATGAGCTCACCGTAGAGAGCATGATCCATGTAATGGAATAGGAAATTCATGAGAACTCTGACAATCTCCTGGGACCGCATACTTGCAACCTGTACATTGTAAGAAAACCTATTTGGGAGCATGTGCACTATGTGTAGGGTAGCCCATGTTTTATATGAAAATAGCAAATCCATACATAAAATAAATTCTAATCTAAATGCAATCTAGTCTACATGAAACATGTGATGAGTGATATTAACGATGCTCACACAATATGTAATGCACCTACACTACTATGTACGACATCATATACCCATTGCAACTGACATATTATTAGATCAACATAACGATCCTTATTCATATGAGCCCTTGCAAGATAGGACAACAAAATATGACCTCCTCCTTTGCAAGATTGGCATGGTGAACACAATGGCGGGAGGTGGAAAAATAAGAAGACCATGCGTTGTGAAAGAGTCGTGGAGGAGAATGGAGAAGAGGGGTAACACAGTCAACTTGAATTATTGGATCCTTTCTTGCAACCAAAGGATGGAGAATTCAACAATCAAGCTCATGAATTTTTGATGAAGAGCTACCTTAGGCATGCAATACTCCAGGCCATCTTCAAGGACACCTTCCAAGTGTCCTTCTAGATGACCAAGGGAGGATTCCTGCTTAATGTACTCTTCCTCATCACCATCTTGGTTTCCTTCATCTATTAGGTGATCAAGATAAACTTCAACTTCTTCATTATGGTCGAGGATGCCTTCTTGTTGGAGAGTACTAGTCAAGTCTCGGATGACATCTTGAACATGATCCATTGGTCCCCAATACTTAAGGAATTCTTCAATGAATACCTTGATAGAGGGGATCCTCTTTGGTCTGCATTCTTTAAGCCAATCCCTTTGATCATCCCCAAAGGAACTAATGAAGAGCCACATGAGAGCATCCTCATGAACCATGTTTATCTCTGAAGTGTGCTTGATGAACTTGACAACATGAACCACAACTGAAGAAGGATCACAATCGAATTTTGGGACATTTTTCATATAATTTGTATCCCACTGATTTGGATCTCTAGGGATTTCCTTAAAGAGAACATCTCATGCAAATTGCAAGGAACCATTGCCTTGAGTCTTACATATCAAACAAATGAGAAGTCACAAAGGGGGAATTTAAGATGCCCTTAGAGATGCTAGCTCCACTCTACAAGCATTGAATTTTAGAGTTCAATGGAGAACACGGGCTTTGTTCTTCCAATGTAGTCACTAGAAAAATGATTTATCTTGTCGTTAGGGATGGAGTTAAATCTTCAAATTTACAGGGAGGTAGACTCGCTTTGTCCTCGACAATGATGACAAAATTGTTGTCGTAAAATACAACAGGCCTTGGAGAGGGACACCTTACAAGGCTGATACTAGTTCAAGTGGCAAGAATAGGGAAATGGCCCACTGCTAGGACAACAAAACCTCATTTTCTTTACGGATTTTCATTGATGGGAGGAGTCTTGGTATGTGAGAAGGTCGCTTAATTAGGTATTCAAGGATTAAGGTGAAAAGTGACCAAATGGATTCCAAAGGAAAAGGCTCATTCTAAGTACAAGGTTTCACACAAGGGATGAGGTAATTTGCTCTCCTGATAGAGCCCTAGGAAGCCAAGCTATGACCTAGGGTTTGATTAGTTGGTTGAGGGTTGGAGAGACCCAAGGTTGCTGAGAAAGAGGTTCAAACAATGATTTTCAATGAGACAAAGGTGCATGAAACTCTTAAATAAGCTCCTAAGTTGAAGCAACAACAAGCTAGGGTTTACCCTTGGGAAAACAACTAGGGCAAGGAAATCTATGGATAAATTTGAAGTGAATGCCTACCAACGGAATTGATTTTGAGGCAATGGATAAATCCCTTCACATTTAGACTCTTCAATCCTAGAAATCATGCTTGCCTAAATATTTGCACCAGGCCCTAGTTTGAGAGCTTGGCCTTGAAGGGGTCAAAATAGATAAGGAAAATTTTATGGATAAAAGATAAGTTTGATAACCAACAAAGGAGGTTAGTGCCTTGTTCCTTGGGATAATGGAGTCTATGATTTGATTGAATGACCAAAAAATTGTTAAGGAGGCCGAATCCTTGATGACCTAACACCAAAAACCCTAGCAATTACTAATGCAATTGATCAAGGAGTTTTATGAGAGAGAAAATTAAATTTCACCACTAGGGTATTCATTCACATGTTATTTATGAGTAATGCATACAATAGTGACATCTAGATACCATTCAATGGATTTTGAACAAATTAGGGCATAATAACAAACCGTAGATTCAACATATTCCATACACTAGACATAAAGAAAATAAATTTTCAACAACAATCTCACTCACAAGGCAACATGCAAAGAATTCCATCCATTGATCCAAGGCAATAGCTGCCAAGACAAACGATTTGCTCCAAATGTCAAAATGCATTCACAAATCCCAATTACTCCATAAAAGAAGGAGGTCGAATTGCTCAAGGGCTGAAATTCCAAGTGTGTGATGATGATTTGCTACAATGAATGTTTCCTCTACTTATATGAGGAGTTGGACTTCTAATTTTAGCCAAATGCCCCTCAAAATAATAAAATAATGGTACAAACACGACCTAGGTCACAAGTCGACCTAGTAGCGAAGACAAAACATAAAGGATTGCCCACACGCATGAGTCATAGGGTTGTTTTTGATGATGTTATCCAGGCATAGACTGTTCTAAAGCAACGTTGAGGTCTCTTTGTGTTAAGATGAGTGTAAAGGCCTCCAAAAATCATCTCTTAAGGGTTGGTCATTAGGATTTTGTCAATGTCCCTTTGTGGGCCCCAAATAGTATTTTAGGGGTCAAAATGTGGTCTCATGGGTCTCTAGGTGGTCGAAATTCCTATCTCTGCTCCAACGTTAAGGGCTTTCAAGGTGGTGCTAGCCCTCCCATGTCTCAAGGCGTGAGACCATCCTCCTTTAGGCCTTGGTGTTGATTTCTGGTAGCATCGGATGTGCTCTAAGTCTCAAATTTTGCACGGAGACTTAGACACATGTATTCCAAAATACCCAGAAAGCGTTTTGGGAAATTCCACTCGGATGGGATTTTATTCAAATAATTATTTATTTTTAATGGGAGCCTAAGTCTAAACTTAGGAAATTAAAATAATTAAAGTATATTAATAGAACTGGGTGTGAATCTTCTAGAAAAATACGAAGATCAAGTCAAGTTAATCTTAGCCCTTGATTATGTTTTAATCTGGGTCGTTGATTCTCAACGAGAAGGTTATAAGAGAAGGCTTGATGGGCATTTGGAAAATACATCGGGGAGAGAGTCTAGAGATCGATTTCTCAAGTGAGCAATGCAGAGCAGCTGGAGAGATCATCAAGTTGATTCTTGCAGTGAGGGGCAAAGATAGTTCTGGTTGGAGATTTTTTCTGAACCGAGAATACATCGCAGAGAAGGCAAAGAAGAGGATGCAAAAGAGGCAGTGTAGGGGCTACGCTAAGCAGCGCAGACCCATGCAGAGGCAACGCTGAGCCTCTAAAGAGATCTGCAATTTTGCTGAGGATTAGTCAGATCCAGTGCAGGAGAGTCTGCATGTGAGATCGAAGGGGCAGAAGATCAACATCCAGCCAACAGAAAGACCAGCCGAAGGGAGTGACGCAGTCCCCAGCCAGAGTGACACAGATTTGCGCAAAGGCAACACAGAGGCATTGTGGGGCTTGTTAGTTCAGGGTTAGGTCAGTGCCAGATCTCGAGTGTTATTGTGAGGTCATTTTTTCACTAACTCTCTGTCAGTCATTTTCTCTCTATGGAAGGCTAGTAAGGCATCCTAGATTGTATTTAGAACTACTGCTTAATGATACAAATCCTCAGCTGCTGCATCGATTTTTTCGCATTGGGTTTTTTCGAGGGAATTTGTCCAAAAATAACGGTGTCGAATGTGTGTTTGATTTCCTTCTTCCTCAATTCTTGTTTCTATATATTGTTTTATGCAGTGAAGGTTGCAGTGTGATGTATTCACTGTTTGTTGTAGAAAAACTGCAAATAAATTGTTAAGTAATGGATAACAATTAGGTGAATATTTTCCAGTTGCTGCAATAGGATTCTAGATCTAGGAATTTTCACATGGTATCAGAGCAACGTAGGTGAAGTAAGAGAGTAGATCGGAAGAGCTCAGCTTTGAAGAGAAAAAGGGAGATCGAATAGCTGCGTAGGTAGCAGATCGAATCCCCAAGGGTTTGCGCAAGCCATGCCAGAAAGGGCAAGATTTGCGAGGAAGTCTCTCTCTGAGTCATTCGACAGAGAGGTATGACTTTCTAGTTCATGATTTGTTAGCGACAGAGGGAGCAATGTAGTAGCAGATTCAACATAGAGTAGTTTTCTGTGGGACGCAGTGTTTCTGACACATTTGCTGGGGCAGCAAAGTGTCAGAAGAAGGAAGAAATTTTTTTGAGGGAATTTCTTCCTCATTGAATTTCGAGCCAAGGAATTCTATTTCTCAGCTGCAGAGCGGCTGTAGTGGGGAGAAAATCTACTAACTCCAGCGGGGAGTGCGTAGACCAGCCTAGCAGCTGCGCTGAAGAGAGGGAGTAGTTCGACTTTTGTTGGTAGAGATGGCAACTAATGGGCTGAGAGATCAAGATTGTTTGGAGGGTGGCTCCATGTGATCTAGCAGGCAAGGATCCTTTGTCTGTTAGATGAGCATAATCTCAAGGCCTTTATCAAGAATGTAGTGGCTGTCCCTTTAGATGCAAATCTATTGAAAGCCTACAAGAAGAATATGGCGAAGGTTAAGTGGTTGATCCTCGACAGAGTGAGGGATCATGTAGTATGTCACATAGTTGGCAAAGAGACTACAAAGGGGATGTGGGATGCCTTAGCGACGTTGTATCAAGGATCTTCCAAGCAGCAGAAGATGTACTTCAACGAGAAGATGCGATCTATGAGGATGTAGAAGGGAGAACATATTGATCCATTCCTTGCAAAGCTTCAGGAAACCCGAGATCAGTTGGCAACTGTCAGATTAGCGCCTCAAGGGACCAAGATGGTTAGATTGGCCCTAAAATCAGTGTCAGAAAAATGGCAAGTCTTTGTCCAGAGCATCCTGGGCAGAGAAAGGTTGCTTGATTGGGAATCGATGTGGGCCACTCTTCAGCAGGAAGAGATGAGGCGAGATATGATCAAGTGTAAACTTGATGGCAACAAGAGCAGTGGGTCAAACCCCAAGGAGGAGGAAGAGAATGCAACCCTTGCATCCAAGGGGCAACAGGAGCAACAAAGGCGGAAAATGGACGTCTCAGAGCTAGTGTGGGGCTTGTTAGTTCAGGGTTGGGTCAGTGCCGGATCTCCAGTGCTAGTGTGAGGTCATTTTCTCACTAACTCTCTGTCAGTTATTTTCTCTATATGGATGGCCAATAAGACATCCTAGATTGTATTAAGAACTACTGCTTAATAATACAAACCCTCAGCTGCTGCACCTATTTTCCCGCATTGGGTTTTACTGTGGACATTTGTCCAAAAATAATGGTGTCGAATGTGTGTTTGATTTCCGTCTTGCTCAGTTCTTGTTTCCGTTTATTATTTTATGTAGTGAAGGTTGTAGTGTGATGTATATAGTGTTTGCCGTAGAACAACTGCAAATAAATTGTTAAGTAATGGATAACAATTAGGTGAATATTTTCCAGTTGCTGCAATAGTATTCCGGATATAGGAATTTTGACACTTGGATCAACTGCCATTCCTTTAAGAGTGCTAAGCTGGCTATGTCCAAGTGCATCATCCCAAAAAGTCATCAATGTATGGAAAAGTGTTGGAATGTTGTGGGTGTTGGAGGTGTCAAAGGGTATGTCGCTTGTGTGAAAATTCGGGAATCCCGAATCCTACTGCAACCACTGATATTGTTTCTTCTATTTGTTAAATAAATTAAACAAATTATTTACTGTGTGCTACGACAAATGATGAAACAAATACACTGCAACTTTCACAAAACAAATACTGCGGAGGAAAAATAAATGCTAGAAGAATAGATGCACGCACAAAATTTGACACCATTATTTTTGGACTAAGTCCCCAGAAAAACCCAACTCGGAAAATCCGGTGCAACAACTGAAGGTTTGATTCTTATGTAGTAGTAAGTTTGAGTACAATCTATGGTTGCTTAATCTAGCAAACCAAAACAGAGAAATGACTGGCAGTAAAACTAATAAGAAATTTTCTCACTTCCACAGGCGATCTGACATTGACCTCAACTCGATTTGAGTTGCTCCTTGCTCCCTTTGCGCAGTTACTGCGTCAGCTTACACAGTACTACGTCCCACAGGCTCATAACTACTTCAACTCTTGCTATCTTGCCAACAGATGTTTGGGAAATAGATCCTCCTGGCCTCTGGACTCTCTGACCAACTTTTGGCATTGAATCACTTCTCCCCAGCAATACCCACTGAAGCTCTACGCTGCCTCTGCGTGGCTCTGTGCTGCCTCTCTGCAATGTACTCACCATAACTAGAAAAGCTTCCTCCGACCTTACTATCTCTACCCCTCTTTCACTGCTTCGAATTCACTGAATCACCTCCGGACTCTAAATGCTGCTACTCCAGAAATCGATCTGCCAGTGAAATCGAATTGCTGAATTGTATCTTCTCCAAGCCCCATCAAGTTCTTCTTATAATCTTTTGTTGAGACTTCAACGACCACAATTAAAACTTAATTGATGGTTAAGATCAACTAGAAATCGATCCGAGTCTTTTTCTAGAATATTCTCACCATGACATAATTAATTCCTTTTTATTAATCATATTTCCTAAGTTTAGATTTATGAAATATTAAAAACTGAGTAATTAATTTAATTAAGTAGTCTCCAGGTGGAATTTCCAGAAACGATTTCTGGGTATTGGAGAATACATGTATTCTAACCTCTTTGCCAAATCTCAAGGCTAGAACACATCCGGTGCTACAAACACTAACGACTTGGAGTCCCATGGCTCTCAACACCTCACTTGTGGATGTCAATGTGCTTCTCTAAAGGACATGGGCCCTAGTTAAGTTTCCCAAGCCATGGCTATGGAATCACGTAACAATTACACACAATACACAGTGCAAGAAACCTTCATAATTAAGTACAATAATCATTTTTTCATCTAAGTGGACCAAGCTTGAAAGTATGTGCGATTCAACACTTCATCATTAGGTACAATAATCATTTTTGCATCTAAGTGCACCAAGCTTGAAAGTAATGCGCAATTCAACATTTCAAATAAGGATTCCCTTCCAAAATTAGGGCTTTGAACTTGCAATGGTGTGACCTCCCTAGGTAGGAGTGGGGTAATGGACTCCCTATTAGGTGTTTCCAGCTCTCAAAGGGAGAAGACATGTCCTTGGTCCACCCTTCAATCGATAGGTGTCGGTGAATAATGATGGAACGAAGGGCAGAGGACTTCATGGCCAAGTGCAATGGTCAAAGGGACCAACTTGATGGGGATTTTGATCCCAAGTGTATAAATGTGAGGAGGGAGTAGTAGTGGATGCATGAGTTACCAATTCAGGCTTTGTTTTTCCGCCCTTCTTGTGCGCCTTTTGACTTTTTTCTTGATTTTTCTTTGTGTTACTGCTTGTAGTTCAAAGGGTTGGAGCTTGCTTTGTATGATGTATAATAGTTATTATCCCTTTAATGATGAGGCAACTCATTTCCCATCAGGGGTTGGGACATGGAAGGGTTCCTTTATGATGTAAAGGAGCAACATGTGCTTGGGAACCAGCTGATGACCCTAATGAATGAGGTAGAGCTCATGTTAGGGTTTCTCCCACTCGCTAATGTGTACTTCTCGACCATCTTTTGGATTTAATTCTTCTTTCATTTGTTTTACTTGTGGCCATCATATGCTTTTTCTTGTTTTTTAGTTGCATCAACCTCCCAAGGCCAAGTTTCAGGCCCTACCCAGGTATGAGAATGTATGGGTCCCAAATCCCAAAGAACCAATTGTTAGTTGAACCTAGAGAAGGGAGGTGCAATGGGGCTTGTAATCTCAGATGAAAAGTGGTAAGCATGGAATTAGTGAAAATGGGACTATACTATCTCAATTAGGGCTTCCCAAGTAGTGCCCCTCCTATACTCGTTGGGCCATTAGTGAAGGTCCCACTAGACTATGGTTGAAGATTATCCCCACCCTTGCCTCCCCCTAATAAGGTGAGGGAACATGATCACAGTAAAAACTCCTTTTCCTTCCAAGTCACCCCATAATCCATGTCAAATGCCTAAATACCAGCAAGCATAAGCACATGATGCAAAATGAATAAAGTTCCTTTTGATCAGAAGCCCACCTTCTAACATGCACTCTTGCGAGATGGGAAAGGAAGCATATGACTGATGCATGTGGTACATATATAAATGGGATGTCGTCATCGACTACTAGTGGCTGTCAGGGGTTGCTAGCCAACCGACTGGAGTGGGGATTGTAATGTAAGATGAAAATTGGTAAGCATGGAATTGGTGAAAATGGGATTGCACTATCTCAATTAGGGTTTCCTAAGTAGTGCCCCTCCTATACCTGTTGGGCCATTAGTGGAGGTACCACTAGACTATGGTTGAAGATTACACCCACCCCCGCCTCGCCCCTCTAAGGTGAGGCAACATGATCATGGTCAAAACCCATTTTCCTTCCAAGTCACCTCATAATCCATGTCAAATGCCTAAATACCAGCAAGCATAAGCACCTGATTGCAAAATGAATATAGTACCTTTTGATTGGAACCCCGCCTTCCAACATGCGCTCTTGCGAGATGGTCAAGGAAGCATATGACTGATGCAGGTGGTAGAGATATAAATGGTATGTTGTCATCGACTACTAGTGGCTGTCAGGGGTAATAAGAGGCTTTGACGAATTTATACTTGAGCAATAATGACAACATATAAATGGTGTCAAGTGAAAAACTCAAGAACACTAGAATGGTCAAATTAGACAAGTTCGTGATGAGTTGGCCTTAGTTGGCAAAGCTGTGACAGATGTAGAGATTGTAAGGATTCAAGGGCTTCACCAAGCCATGGGCTCCTTTCATCAAGGGCATCGTAGCATGATAGAAGCTTCTTGATTGAGATAATTGTGGGATGATTTCATTCAATAGGAGATTTGAGAGGAATCTCTATCAAAAGGCCATCATAAGAGTAATAAAGAGAATATTGGTCTTGCTAGTCGGGGAAACGAGGAGCAAAGGAAAAGGTTTGTGTAGCAGGAGTCACGAGTCATCCTTAGAACCAAAGGAGGAGGAATTGGTGTTTTCCTTGACATAAGATCGAACCCTATACTACACAATGTCTTGAGAGGAAGAAGGGTGGAAAGGGTACATAGTCAATTGTATCTCCGATGGCAAAAGCTCATTTAAAAGTGTTTGCCAGGAAGTTTGAGGTGGAATTCACACTTGTTTCCTACCTTTCTTCATGCACCTTACATGCATTCTTCACAAATAAAATACGTTGTAGAATATGAAAACTGCAATGGAGAAATACATGCACACACAATAATTTAACACTCTTATTTTGGAGAATTGTCCCTGGAAAAACACTGAAGGGAAAACTAGTGCAATAGATGAGGGTTTTATTATTATGTAGCAAAAATAGATAATTACAACTGCTAGCCTTTCTGGCTTAGCTCCGAAAATTAATCTCAATTGGAAATATACTGGAAAAATCCTTTTCCCATACAACAACTCGATCTGGCCTTCTCTGTCAAACTCACACTTCCCTGGAAATTCGCATAGCCTAGCTAGAAATGCGCACTGCTTGCTCCATAAAATTTGTTCTACCGTGAGGGACATCTAGCCTCCCTCTGCCTCTGGAATCCACTCGCTCTGCCTTCCAGAAATAGATTTGGCCTCTACCACCTGAAATGAAGTCTCCTCCCACAACTCACATTACAAAATACAACCACCTTTATCGGATATTTTGACCTCTTGTCCTCTCTTTGGACCACTCGAAAACTTCTTGAGAATTTCTCCAGAAATTCTCATTGCTGCTAACCTCCCTACTGTCTCTTCCCTAGATTCAACTATTCCCTTGCTAAATGTTGCAAACTAGGTAGTCGAATTGTTCACAATACAACTGATACCCTTCTCCAAGCCCTCGACTTGCTCTTATAATCTTCTGTTGGACAACCAACAACCAAGATCTAATCCCGATCAATGGCTTGGATCAGTTTGACTCCATCAATAGAAGTCTCTAGAGAAAAATCAAAATACCTTAATTAATTAACTTCAATTAACCAACTTCCCTAAGTTAGACTTAGCAAATAATTAAATTATTGGCTAATTAATTTAATTACGGTGTTTCTGAGTCTTATCTCACAAAGCCTTTTCTGGGTTTTGGAGATATTTTAGACATCATAGACACTACAGCACCTGTCCGATGCTACCATAAACTAAACTCCTTCTTAGCAATGAAGGTGTTCTCCACTATACCCATCTGTTCTCTGAAGTAAACGAACTTGGCTCTCCCTAGAGCATTTGTGGGTGTATCAACCACCTACTAGTCTGTGGGAAAAAGTTGTAGCCAAACTGATCCACGTTGCTGGTCTCAGAAATTTCTAATACCTTCTTCCTTCACATCTTGAAGGTGATCTCACTTCTTGTAACTGGAAATCACTGTGAAGAAATGATACTGGCAATCACTGTCCACCATGCTATTGCACATACTCTGATATCACATTGCTGATGCCTTTGTGTTGAAGCCATCACTACACCTGTGTATACTGATCTCTCAGATATTAAAGATCCAACTTCCATAGGGCTACTCCCTCTGAAACTGACTCCCCCTGAGTCTCAAAATCTCTCTAATCTATTGTGCCACTACAACTTGCTCTGCACTGTTGCTTTGCACAGTGTACCGAGCACCTGACTGCGCCCAACTAGCTCTACAGTTGTTTCTCAAATATTTGACTGCAACTAGCTCTGCATTGTCTCTCGAGAATCTGCTTGCGCCTTGCTCACACTTGTAGCTCTCCTCCCTTCTTACCTATTTAATGTTTATGACTCTTGGTGTTTGGACGATATATATTTTCAAGTGCATAGGATTACTCATAAGCTTTTTGGTCTTTAAGGTTTTCTAATAGGATAATTCGATTGCTATTCCATATTTCTCAGGATAGTTTGCATATTTATTATTTCTCATAATATTTTGTAGTCTTTTTTTTTAACAGGGAACTAAGCAACCTCCCCAAGTATATGTAACAGCTCGCAAGCCACATATACCAGTAACTCATGACTTCGCAAGGATCGAGGCGTCCAACAATGGGGACGTCTATCCCTCTAGCTTGGTTATTGATGGGCCATAAACAACCCTACCCCCTGCCGGTTTTGAACCTGTGACTTCCGAAGGGAAATCACAAGTTCTTAACCATTGAGCCCACTCAAGTTGCCTCGTCTGATACTTCTCTATTTTTTGGTTTGCAGGGTGCTCTTGGTTGGACATAGACGCTTTTTTGGGTTTTAGAGACTCGTCTCTTATTTGTCTATTTGTATTTTCTATTGTTGCTCATAATTTTTGTTGTCTCTTTATTTATTTTTTATTTTTCTATTGCTTTGACTGTTATATTTTTGTGTTTGTGTGCATGGCAATGTAATGCAGATAATGCAGTGCAATAGATCACTAACTAAAATCTTGAAATATCTTTATTAGAGAGATAATGTAATAGAGTGCAAATGTAGGGGTAAAGGTAGAGGTTAGTTCTGTTTTAGTGCAAGAGGCAAAGGTAAATGTTAGTTCAATTTTGGTGCAAACATTCATACATGATCGACTACTTATTTCTTTATATGTGATCCTCTTGCTTACCTATTCAGAGCCTATGATTTTGGTGTTTGCATAAGATGCACTTTCTAGTACGTAATATTACAAAATAATATTTTTGGTTTTTATTTGATAGTACTTGTAAGATATTTTGATATTTATTTCATGTGTCTCAGAAAATTGTTCATGTATTTAGTATTTTTCATAATATTTTATTGGGTGCAGTGCAATATAGATATGGAATGTCGAGGATCGCTAATGAAACTACTAAAATATCTTTATGGGAGAGGTATTGTAGTAGAGTGCAAAGACAAAAGCAAAGGTAGAGATCAGTGTTTTTCCATATCTTTATTCCATATTGCTCATGATAGTTTGCATATTTATTATTTCTCATAATATTTTCTAGTTTTTTTTTTTTGATACTTATCTATTTTTTCGTTTGCAAGGTGCCCTTGGTTGGACATTGCCACTTTTTGGAGTTTTATAGAAACGATCGTCTCTTGTTTGTCTATTTATATTTTTTTTTTGTCATTTCTATTGCTGCTCATATTTTTGTTAGTTCTTTATTTTAATTTTATTTTTCTATTGCTTTGGCTTTTATATTTTTGTCTTTGTGAGCATGGCCATGCTAATTTCTAGTTTGGTATTTTGTTTTTATTGTGTTTGTGTGTGTGTGTGTGTTTTTTTAATATAATTAAATGGGTGGGGAAATTAAGGGTTTATAGCGGAGGCGGAGTGCACAAGTGTAGTGGGCAATGGTAAAGTATGTGTGGGGAATTTGTTCCTTATAGACAAAGGAGAAAGAGGTATGTATGGTGGAATTTACTCATTTGCTACTACATAATTAGAATTTACTTGTTATCGACAAAAGAGAGAGAGGCATGTATGGTGGAATTTACTTATTTGCTACTACATAATTAGAATTTACTTATTATGGACAAAGGGGAACGATGTATGTATGGTGGAATTTATTCATTTTCTACTACATAATTATATGGTTTCATGCCCATTTTAATTCTGTTCATTTGTTGCTTAATCTTTGTATTTTTGTTTGTCATAATTTTTTATGTTTTTTATTTAGTATTTTTGATTTAATTTTGTTAGAGGTGTGGAAATGAATAACATCTCTTGGCCGAGTGCATATTATGTTAGGTGCATTTGGTGAAAGGGACGATTATGGAGGAGGAGTTGGTATGTATAGTTCCATGTGTGCTTATTTAAATTAGATACATTTTATTTTATATGTAATTTATTTATTTGTTGAGTATAATGGGAATGCAGGTAAGGGAAATGCAAGAGCTTTAATGAAGATTTTGAAATATTTGTAGCATAGGAGAGTGCAAAGGTGTAGAAGTTAAGTTCTCTTTCAATTTCAATCTATGGATATTTTCTCATTTTCAATATAATGGTTCTTATTCCTCACTTCTTAATTAAGGTTTATGCTTTCTGTTCCTTATATAAGATGTACTTTTGCATTGTATTATTGATGAGGTTTTTTGTTTTGGCTTGTGATTCCAAAGGTGCATTTCTTGAAGGGGAGGTTGAGGGGAATAAGGTAGGTATAATTTCGTGCATGTAAATTTGATTTAGTTGCACCTTATATTAGTTTAGAATTATTTAAATTAGTTGTACCTTATATTATTTGGGATTTATTTATATAATGAGTGCAATGTAAATGTTGGTAAATGAAAGTGGTGGATTATTAATGCGATTATTTTATTTTTGTGAGAGAGAGACTTGCATAAATGTAGGAGAGTGAAAAGGTAGAAGGTTAGTACTCCTTTGGTTGTGGCATGGATATTTTATCATTTCAATACAATAGTTGTCCTACTTCCTTATTTTGAAATTATGGTTTTTGGTCATTTCATAAGATGCACTGGTGCTTATTTTCAAGTGTCTATTTTGGTTTCTCTTTGGTACAATGAGTGGGAAATTAGTGCAAGTCAGGGATTTCAGAGGAGTAGCAAGGGAAGACAGGGGATAAGGCGACATGTACGGTTTCATGCGTGCTTAGGTAAATTATTGGAATTTTTCTTTGTTTGGTAGTTGACGGATCACTAACTAACCATAACAGAGTGCAAAGGTAGAGGTAAAAGTAGAGGTTAGTTTACTTTCAGTGTAAGAGGCAAAGGTAGATGCTAGTTCACTTTTGGTGCAAACATTCATATATGATCTACTGCTTATTTCTTTATATATGATCCTGCTACTTACCTATTTAGGGCTTATGATTTTGGTGTTTGCATAAGATGAACTTTCTAGTGCATCATATTACAAAATATTATTTTTCGTTTTTATTACAATATTTTCCAGGTATTTAATATTTTTAATAATATTTTATTGGGTGCAGTGCAATGTAGATAATGGAATGTCGATGATCGCTAATGAAACTACTAAAATATCTTTAAGAGAAAGATTGTAGTAGAGTGCAAAGGCAAAAGCAAAGGTAGGGGTCAGGTGTTTTCTATATCTTTATTCCATACTTCTCATGATAGTTTACATATTTATTATTTCTCATAATATTTTGTCGTCTCTTTTTTATGCTTCTCTATTTTTTTGTTTGTAGGGTTCCCTTGGTTAGACATGGACATTTTTTGGGGTTTTAGAGAAAAGCTCTTCTCTTGTTTGTCTATTTATATTTCCTATTTGTTATTTTTGTTTTTGCTCATATTTTTTGTTGTTTATTTAATTTTTATTTTTCTATTGCTTTGGCTTTTATATTTTTGTATTTGTGAGCATGGCCATGCTAATTTCTTGTTTGGTATTTTATTTTTATTGTGTGCCTTTTGATTTTTTTATTCAATGGGTGGGGAAATTAAGGGTATATAGGAGAGGTGGAATGCACAAGTGTAGTGGCCAAAGGTGAAAGAAGTATGTGTTGAGAATTTGCTTGTTTTAGACAAAGGAGAAAGAGGTATGTATGGTGGAATTTACTCATTTGCTACTACATAAGTAGAATATACTTTATTATGGACAAAGGCGAGAGAGGTATGTATGGTGGAATTTACTAATTTGCTACTACATAATTAGAGTTTACGTATAATGGACAAAGGCAAAAGACATATGTATGGTAGAATTTACACATTTTCTACCACATCATTATATGGTTATATGCCCATTTTTAATTTAATTCATTTGTTGCTTAATCTTTGTATTGATATTTTTGTTTGACATAAAATCTTTTGGTCTATATTTAATATTTTTTGTTTAATTTTGGTTGAGTTCAAGAGGTGTGGAAATAAAGGGTATCTGTTGGCTTGGTGCATATTTTGTAGGTGCATTTTGTGTAGGGGACGGTTAAGGAGGAGGAGTAGGTATGTATGGTTCCATGTGTGCTTATTTAATTTTTGGTGCATTTGGAATTTTGCTTTGTTTGGTACTTATCTAACTACTGAGTGCAATGTAATGCAAATAATGGAGTGCGACGAATCACTAACTAAACTCTTGAAATATCTTTAATAGAGATATACCGTAATAGAGTGCAAAGGTAGAGGTAAAAGTAGAGGCTAGTTCACTTTTAGTGCCAGAGGCAAATGTAGATGCTAGTTCACTTTTGGTGCAAACATTCATACATGTTCTATTGCTTATTTCTTTATATATGATCCTCCTACTTACCTATTCAGGGCTTATGACTTTTGCGTTTGCATAAGATGAAATTTCTAGTGCATCATATTACAAAATATTATTTTTGGTTTTTATTACAATATGTTCTAGGTATTTAATATTTTTAATAATATTTTATTGGATGCAGTGCAATGTAGATAATGGAAAGTCGATGATGATCACTAATGAAACTACTAAAATATCTTTAAGAGAAAGATTGTAGTAGAGTGCAAAAGCAAAGGTAGAGGTCAGGTGTTTTCTATATCTTTATTCCATATTTCTCATGATAGTTTGCATATTTATTATTTCTCACAATATTTTGTAGTCTCTTTTTGATACTTCTCTATTTTTTTGTTTGTAGGGATCCTTGGTTAGACATGGACGCTTTTTGGGGTTTTAGAGAAAAGCTCTTCTCTTGTTTGTCTATTTATATTTCCTATTTGTTATTTCTATTTTTGCTGATATTTTTTGTTGTTTCTTTATTTTTATTTTTATTTTTCTTTTGCTTTGGCTTTTAAATTTTTGTATTTGTGAGCATGGCCATGCTAATTTCTTGTTTGGTATTTTGTTATTATTGTGTGCCTTTTGATTTTTTTAATTCAATGTGTGGGGAAATTAAGGGTTTATAGCAAAGGTGGAGTGCACAAGTGTAGTGGCCAAAGGTGAAAGAAGTATGTGTTGAGAATTTACTTGTTTTAGACAAAGACGAAAGAGGTATGTATGGTGGAATTTACTCATTTGCTACTACATAAGTAGAATTTACTTTATTATGGACAAAGGCGAGAAGTATGCTGGAATTTACTAATTTGCTACTACATAATTAGAGTTTGCTTAGAATGGACAAAGGCGAAAGAGGTATGTATGGTGGAATTTACACATTTGCTACCACATAATTATATGGTTACATGCCCATTTTTAATTTAATTCATTTGTTGCTTAATCTTTGTATTGATATTTTTGTTTGACATAAAATTTTTTGGTCTATATTTAATATTTTTTGTTTAATTTTGGTTGAGTTCAAGAGATGTGGAAATAAAGGGCATCTGTTGGCTTGGTGCATATTATGTAGGTGCATTTTGTGAAGGGGAAGGTTAAGGAGGAGTAGGTATGTATGGTTCCATGTGTGCTTAATTAAATTAGATACATTTTATTTTTATGTGTAATATATTTATTTGTTGAGTATAGTGGGAATGCATGTAAAAGAAGTAGAGGAGCATTAATAAAGACTTCTATTTTTTTTGTAAAAAAGACTTGGAGTAGAGTAGGAGAGTGTAAAGGTGTAGAAGTGAAGTTCTCTTTCCATTGCAATCTATGGATATTTTCTCATTTTATGTACTATGGTTCTCGTTCCTCCCTTCTTAACTAAGGTTTATGCTTTCTGGTCCTTATATAAGATGTACTTTTGCATAGTATTATTGATGAGGTTTTTTGTTTTGGCTTGTGATTCCTAAGGTGCATTTCTTGAAGGGGAGGTTGAGGAGAATAAGGGAGGTATAATGTCATGTGTGTAAATTTGAATTAGTTGCACCTTATATTAATTTGGACTTATTTAAATTAGTTGTACCTTGTATTATTTGGGATTTATTTATATAATGATTGCAATGTAGATGTTAGTAAAGGATGGTGGTTGATTAATGAGACTAATTTATTTTTGTGCGAGAGAGACTTCGAAAAGTGTAGGAGAGTGCAAAGGTAGAAGGTGAGTACACCTTTGGTTGTGGCATGGATATTTTATCATTTCAATACAATATTTCTCCTCCTTTCTTATTGAGAAATTATGGTTTTTGGTTATTTCATAAGATGCACTTGTGCTTATTTTTAAGTGTCTATTTTAGTTTCCCTTTGATACAATGAGTGGGAAATTAATGCAGGTCCATGATTTCAGAGGTGTAGCAGGGGAAGACGAGGGATGAGGTGACATGTATTGTTCCATGCATGCTTAGTTAAATTTGTGGCATTTTGCTTTGTTTGTCAGTTATCTGATTACTGAGTGCAATGCAATGCAGATAATACAGTCTCAAATCACTAACTAAACTCTTGAAATGTCTTTATTGGAGAGATACTGTAATAGAGTGCAAATCTAGAGGTAAAGGTAGCGGTTAGTTCACTTTTGGTGCAAGAGGAAAAGGTAGATGCTGGTTCACTTTTGGTGCAAACATTCATATATGATCTACTAGTTATTTCTTTATATATGATCCTTCTACTTACCTATTCAGGGCTTATGATTTTGGTGTTTGCATAAGATGCACTTTCTAGTGGGTGAGATTACAAAACAATATTCTTGGTTTTTATTTGCTAGTACTCATAAGATATTTTGATGTTTATTTCATGTATTTCACAACATTTTTCATGTATTTAATATTTTTGATAATATTTTATTGGGTGCAGTGCAATGTAGGTAATGGAATTTGGAGGATCGCTAATGAAACTACTAAAATATCTTTATGAGAGAGATTGTAGTAGAGTGCAAAGGCAAAACCAAAGGTAGATGTCAATGCTTTTCCATATCTTTATTCCATATTTCTCATGATAGTTTGTATATTTATTATTTCTAATAATATTTTGTACTCTCTTTTTGATACTTCTCTATTTTTTTGTTTGCAGGGTGCCCTTGGTTGGACATGGGCGCTTTTTGGGGTTTTAGAGAAAAGCTCGTTTCTTCTGTGTTTATTTATATTTTCTATTTGTTATTTCTATTGTTACTCATATTTTTATTGTTTCTTTATTTAATTTTTTATTTTTTTATTGCTTTGGCTCTTATAGTTTTGTATTTGTGAGCATGGCCATGCTAATTTCTAGTTTGTGATTTTGTTTTTATTGTGTTTCTTTGATTTCTTTTTAATTCAATGGGCGGGGAAATTAAGGGTTTATAGCGGAGGTGGAGTGCACAAGTGTAGTGGGCAAAGGTGAGAGAAGTATGTATTGAGAATTTGCTTGTTATAGACAAAGGCAAAAGAGATATGTATGGAGGAATTTACTTATTTGCTATTACATAATTATAATTTACTTGTTAGGGACAAAGGAGGGAGAGGTATGTGTGGTGGAATTTACTCATTTGCTACTACATAATTTGAATTTACTTATTATGGACAAAGGCGAAAGAGGTATGTATGGTGGAATTTACTCATTTGCTACTACATACTTATATGGTTACATGCCCATTTTAATTTAATTCAGTGGTTGCTTAATCTTTGTATTGAGATTTTTGTTTGTTATAATTTTTTTTTTGGTATGTATTTAATATTTTTGGTTTAATTTTGTGTGAATTCAATATGTGTGGAAATAAAGGACATCTCTTGGTCTTGTGCATATTATGTAGGTGCATTTGGTGATACATTTGGTGTGCTTATTTAGATTAGATACATTTTATTTTTATATGTAATTTATTTATTTTTTGAGTATAATGGTAATGTAGGTAAAGGAAGTGTAGGTGTATTAATGAAGCTTTTGAAATATTTGTGTAAAAGAGACTTGGTGTAGTGTAGGAGAGTGCAAAGGTAGAAGGTGAGTAGTCCTTTGGTTGTGGTGTGGATATTGTATCGTTTCAATACAATAGATCTCCTTATTTTTAAATTATGGTTTTTGGTTATTTGATAAGATGCACTGATGCTTGTTTTTAAGTGTCTATTTTTGTTTTCCTTAGGTACAATGAGTGGGAAATTAGCGCAGGTCCATGGTTTCAGAGGTGTTGCAAGGGAAGACGAGGGATGAGGTGACATGTATGGTTCCATGCATGCTTAGTTACATTTGTGGCATTTCCTTTGTTTGTCAGTTATCTAATTATTGAATGCAATGTAATGCAAATAACGCTATGTGGCTAATCAATAACTAAACTTTTGAAATATCTTTATTAGAGAGATTCTGTAATAGAGTGCAAAGATAGAGGTAAAGGTAGAGGTTAGTTCAATTTTGGTGCAAGACGCAAAGGTAGATGCTAGTTCACTTTTAGTGCAAACATTCTTGTATGATCTACTACTTATTTCTTTATATATGATCCTCCTACTTACCTATTCAGGGCTTATGATTTTGGTGTTTGCATAAGTTGCACTTTCTAGTGCATAAGGTTACAAAATAATATTTTTGGTTTTTATTTCATAGTACTCATACAATATTTTGATTTTTATTTCATGTATCTCAAAACATTTTTCTTGTATTTAATGTTTTTCATAATATTTGATTGGGTGGAATGCAATGTAGATAATGGAATGTCAAGGATCACTAATGAAACTACTAAAATATCTTGAAGAGAGAGAGTTTTTAGTAGAGTGCAAAGACAAAAGCAAAGGTAGAGGTTTGTTCCTTTCCACATCTTTATTCCATATTTCTCATGATAGTTTGCATATTTATTATTTCTCATAATATTTCCTAGTCTCTTTTTGATACTTCTCTATTTTTTTGTTGGCAGGATGCCCTTGTTTTGACATGGATGATTTTTGGGGTTTTATAGAAAAGATCGTCTCTTGTTTGTATATTTATATTTTCTGTTTGTTATTTCTATTGTTGCTCATATGGTTCCATATGTTCTTAGTTAAATTTGTAGCACTTTGCTTTATTTGTTAGTTATCTGGTTACTGAGTGCAATGTAATGCAGATAATGCAGTGCGACGAATCACTAACTAAACTCCTGAAATATATTTATTAGAGAGATACTATAATAAAGTGCAAAGGTACAGTTAAAGGTAGAGGTTAGTTCACTTTTGTTGCAAGACGCAAAGGTAGATGCTAGTTCACTTTTTTGCAAACATTCATATATGATCTACTACTTATTTCTTTATATTTGTTCCTCCTACTTACCTATTCAGGGCTTATGATATTGGTGTTTGCATAGGATGCGCTTTCTAGTTCGTAAGATTAGAAAATAATATTCTTGGTTTTTATTTGATAGTACTCATATGATATTCTGATTTGTATTTCATGTATCTCACAACATTTTTCATGTGTTTAATATTTTTAATAATATTTTATTGGGTGTAGTGCAATGTAGATAATGGAATTTCGAGGATTGCTAATGAAACTTCTAAAATATCTTTATGAGAGAGAGATTGTAGTAGAGTGCAAAGGCAAAAGAAAAGGTAGAGGCAAGTTTGTTTCCATTTCTTTATTCCATATAGAATCATGACAATTTGCATATTTATTACTCCTCATAATATTTTCTAGTCTCTTTTTGATACTTCTCTATTGTTTTGTTTGCAGGGTGCCCTTGGTTGGACATGGACGCTTTTTGGGGTTTTAGAGGAAAGCCTGTCTCTTGTTTGTCTATTTATATTTTTTATTTGTTATTTCTTTGTTGCTCATATTTTTTGTTGTTTCTTTATTTAATTTTTATTTTTCTATTGCTTTGGCTCTTATATTTTTGTATTTGTGAGCATGGCCATGCTAATTTCTAGTTTGGTATTTTGTTTTTATTGTGTGCCTTTTGATTTTTTTTATTCAATGGTTGGGGAAATTAAGGGTTTATAGCGGAGGTGGACTGCAAAAGTGTAGTGGGCAAAGGCGAGGGAAGTACGCATTGGGAGTTTGCTCGTTATAGACAAAGGCGAAAGAGATATGTATGGTGGAATTTACTCTTTTGCTATTACATAATTATAATTTGCTTGTTATGGACAAAGGAGGGAGAGGTATGTATGGTGGAATTTACTGGTTTGCTACAACATAATTAGAATTTACTTATTATGGACAAAGGCGAAAGAGGTATGTTTGGTGGAGTTTACTCATTTTCTACCACATAATTATATGTTTATATGCCCATTTTAATTTAATTCATTTGTTGCTTAATCTTTGTATTGAGATTTTTGTTTGTTATAAATTTTTTTGGTCTGTATTTAATATTTTTGGTTTAATTTTGTGTGAGTTCAAGACGTGTGGAAATAAAGCGAATCTCTTGGTCTGGTGCATATTATGTAGGTGCATTTGGTGAAGGGGACGATTATGGAGGAGGAGTAGGTATGTATGGTTTCATGTGTGCTTATTTAAATTAGATACATTTTATTTTTATACGTTATTTATTTATTTGTCGAGTATAATGGTAATGCAGGTAAAGGAAGTGTAGGAGGTTTAATGAAGCTTTTGAAATATTTATGTAAGAGAGACTTTGAGTAGCGTAGGAAAGCGCAAAGGTGTAGAAATTAAGTTCTCTTTCGATTCCGATATATGGATATTTTCTCATTTTCAATACAGTGGTTCTCCTTCCTTCCTTCTTAATTAAGGTTTATGCTTTTTGGTCCTTATATAATTTGTACTTTTTCATAGTATTATTGATGAGGTTTTTTGTTTTCGCTTGTGATTCCAAAGGTGCGTTTGTTGAAGGGGAGGTTAAGGAGAATAAGGTAGGTATAATGTCGTGTGTGTAAATTTGAATTAGTTGCAATTTATATTGATTTGGATTTATTTAAAGTAGTTGTACCTTATATTATTTGGAATTTATTTATATAATGAGTGCTATGTAAATGTTGGTAAAGGAAGGTGGTAGATTATTAATCAAACTAATTAATTTTTTGTGCGAGAGAGACTTGTAGAAGTGTAGGAGAGTGGAAAGGTAGAAGGTGAGTACTCCTTTGATTGTGGCATGTATATTGTATCGTTTCAATACGATAGATCTCCTCCTTATTTTTAAATTATGGTTTTTGGTCATTTCATATGATGCACTTGTGCTTAGTCTTAAGTGTCTATTTTGGTTTCCCTTTGATACAATAAGTGGGAAGTTAGTGCAGGTCTGTGATTTCAAAGGTGTAGCAGGGGAAGAAGAGGGATGAGGGGACATGTATGGTTCCAAGGTTCAAGACGCAAAAGTAGATGCAAACGTTCATATATGATCTACTAATTTCTTTATATATGATCCTCCTACTTACCTATTCAAGGCATATGATTTTGGTGTTTGCATAAGATGCACTTTCATGTATCTCACAACATTTTTCATGTATTTAATATTTTTCATAATATTTGATTGGGTGCAGTGCAATGTAGATATTGGAATGTCGATGATCGCTAATGGAACTACTAAAATATCTTTAAAAGAAAGATTGTAGTAGAGTGCAAAGGCAAAAGCAAAGGTAGAGGTTAGGTGCTTTCTATATCTTTATTTCGTATTTCTCATGATAGTTTGCATATTTAGTACTTCTCATAATATTTTGTAGTCTCTTTTTGATACTTCTCTATTGTTTTGTTTGCAGGATTCCCTTGGTTAGACATGGATGATTTTTGGGGTTTTAGAGAAAAGCTCTTCTCTTGTTTGTCTATTTATATTTCCTTTTTGTTATTTCTATTTTTGCTGATATTTTTTGTTGTTTCTTTATTTAATTTTTATTTTTCTATTGCTTTGGCTTTTATATTTTTGTATTTGTGAGCATGGCCATGCTAATTTCTTGTTTGGGATTTTTTTTTTTGAAATTTTTATTTATTTATTTATTGCGTGCCTTTTGATTTTTTTTTATTCAATGGGTGGGGAAATTAAGGGTTTATAGCAGAGGTGGAGTGCACAAGTGTAGTGGCCAAAGGTGAAAGAATTATGTGTTGGGAATTTTCTTGTTTTAGACAAAGGCGAAAGAGGTATGTATGGTGGAATTTACTCATTTGCTACTACATAAGTAGAATTTACTTTATTATGGACAAAGGCGAGAGAGGTATGTATGGTGGAATTTACTAATTTGCTACTACATAATTAGAGTTTACTTATGATGGACAAAGGCAAAAGAGGTATGTATGGTGGAATTTACACATTTGCTACCACATGATTATATGGTTACATGCCCATTTTTAATTTAATTCATTTGTTGCTTAATCTTTGCATTGATATTTTTGTTTGACATAAAATTTTTTGGTCTATATTTAATTTTTTTTGTTTAATTTTGATTGAGTTCAAGAGGTGTGGAAATAAAGGGCATCTCTTGGCTTGGTGCATATTATGTGGGTGCATTTGGTAAAGGGGACGATTAAGGAGGAGGAGTAGGTATGTATGGTTCCATGTGTGCTTATTTAAATTAGATACATTTTATTTTTATATGTAATATATTTATTTGTTGAGTATAATGGGAATGCATGTAAAGGAAGTGGAGGAGCATTAATGAATATTTTTAAATATTTTTGTAAGAGAGACTTGGAGTAGAGTAGGAGAGTGCAAAGGTGTAGAAGTTAAGTTCTATTTCCATTGCAATCTATGGATATTTTCTCATTTTCAGTACAATGGTTCTTGTTCCTCCCTTCTTAACTAAGGTTTATGCTTTCTGGTCCTTATATAAGATCTACTTTTGCATAGTATTATTGCTGAGGTTTTTTGTTTTGGCTTGTGATTCCTAAGGTGCATTTCTTGAAGGGGAGGTTGAGGAGAATAACGGAGGTATAATGTCGTGTGTGTAAATTTGAATGAATTAGTTGCACCTTATATTAATTTGGACTTTTTAAAATTAGTTGTACCTTGTATTATTTGGGATTTATTTATATAATGATTGCAATGTAGATGTTGGTAGAGGAAAGTGGTGGATTATTAATGAGACTAATTTATTTTTGTGCGAGAGAGACTTGGAAAACTGTAGGAGAGTGCAAAGGTAGAAGGTGAGTACGCCTTCGGTTGTGGCATGGGTATTTAATCATTTCATTACAATATTTCTCCTCCTTTCTTATTGAGAAATTATGGTTTTTGGTCATTTCATAAGATGCACTTGGGCTTATTTTTAAGTGTCTATTTTAGTTTCCCTTTGATACAATGAGTGGGAACTTAATGCAGGTCTACAATTTCAGAAGTGTAGCAGGGGAAGACGAGGGATGAGGCGACATGTATTTTTCCATGCATGCTTAGTTAAATTTGTGGCATTTTGTTTTTTTTTTTCAGTTATCTGATCAGTGAGTGCAATGCAATGCAGATAATGCAGTGCGACGGATCACTAACTAAACTCTTGAAATATCTTTATTAGAGAGATACTGTAATAGAGTGCAAAGGTAAAGGTAAAGATAGCAGTTAGTTCACTTTTGGTGCAAGAGGCAAAAGTAGATGCTAGTTCAATTTTGGTGCAAAAATTCATATATGATCTACTACTTATTTCTTTATATATGATCCTCCTACTTACCGATTCAGGGCTTATGATTTTGGTGTTTGCATAAGATGCACTTTCTAGTGCGTAAGATTACAAAACAATATTCTTGGTTTTTATTTGCTAGTACTCATACAATATTTTGATGTTTATTTCATGTATTTCACAACATTTTTCATGTATTTAATATTTTTCATAATATTTTATTGGGTGCAGTGCAATGTAGATAATGGAATTTCGAGGATCGCTAATGAAACTACTAAAATATCTTTATGAGAGAGAGATTGTAGTAGAGTGCAAAGGCAAAAGCAAAGGTAGAGGTCAATTTTTTTCCATATCTTTATTCCATATTTCTCATGATAGTTTGCATATTTATTATTTCTAATAATATTTTCTAGTCTCTTTTTCATACTTTTCTATTTTTTTGTTTGTAGGGTGCCCTTGGTTGGACATGGACGCTTTTTAGGGTTTTAGAGAAAAGCTCGTTTCTTTTGTGTTTATTTATATTTTCTATTTGTTATTCTGTCATTGCTCATACTTTTTATTGTTTCTTTATTTAATTTTTATTTTTGTATTGCTTTGGCTCTTATATTTATGTATTTGTGAGCATGGCCATGCTAATTTCTAGTTTGATATTTTGTTTTTATTGTGTGCCTTTTGATTTTTTTTATTCAATAAGTGGGGAAATTAAGGGTTTATAGTAGAGGTGGAGTGCACAAGTGTAGTGGCCAAAGGTGAAAGAAGTATGTGTTGAGAATTTGCTTGTTTTTAGAGAAAGGCAAAAGAGGTATGTATGGTGGAATTTACTCATTTGCTACTACATAATTAGAATTTACTTGTTATGGACAATGGCGAGAGAGGTATGTATTTTCTAATTTGCTGCTACGTAATTAGAATTTACTTATTATGGACAAAGGAGAAAGAGGTATGTATGGTGTAATTTATTCATTTGCTACTACATAATTATATGGCTACGTGCCCATTTTTAATTTAATTTATTTGTTTCTTAGTCTTTGTATTGAGATTTTTGTTTGACATAATTTTTTTTGCTTTGTATTTAATATCTTTGGTTTAATTTCTTTTGAGTTCAAGAGGTGTGGAAATAAAGGGCATCTCTTGGCATGTTGCATATTATGTAGGTTCATTTGGTGAAATGGACGGTTAATGAGGAGTAGGTATGTATGGTTCCATGTGTACTTATTTAAGTTAGATACATTTTATTTTTATATGTAATATATCTATTTGTTGTGTATAATTGGAATGCAGGTAAAGGAAGTGGAGGAGCATTAATGAAGCTTTTTAAGATATTTTTGTAAGTGAGACTTGGAGTAGAGTAGGAGAGTGCAAAGGTGTAGAATTTAAGTTCTCTATGGATAATTTCTCATTTTCAATACAATGGTTCTCCTTCCTCCTTTCTTAATTAAGGTTTATGCTTTATGGTCCTTCTATAAGATGTACAATTGCATAATATTATTGATGAGGTTTTATGTTTCGGTTTGTGATTCCAAAGGTGCATTTCTTGAAGGGGAGGTTGAGGAGAATAAAGTAGGTATAATGTCATGTGTGTAAATTTGAATTAGTTGCACCTTATATTAATTTGGACTTATTTAAAGTAGTTGTACCTTGTATTATTTGGGATTTATTTATATAATGAGTGTAATGTACATGTTAGTAAAGGAAGGTGGTGGATTATTAATGAGACTAATTTATTTTTGTGCGATAGAGACTTGCAAAAGTGTAGTAGAGTGCAAAGGTAGAATGTTAGTACTCATTTGGTTGTGGCATGGATATTTTATCATTTCAATAAAATATTTCTTCTCCTTCCTTATTGGGCAATTATGGTTTTTGGTCATTTCGTAAGATGCATTTGTGCTTATTTTTAAGTGTGTATTTTGGTTTCCCTTTGATATAATGAGTGGGAAATTTGTGCAGGTCCATGATTTCAGAGGTGTAGCAGGGGAAGACGAGGGATGGGGCGACATGTATGGTTCCATCCGTGCTTAGTTAAATTTGTGGCATTTTGTTATTTTGTGAGTTATCTGATTAATGAGTGCAATGTAACGTGGATGATGCAGTGCAACAGATCACTAACTAAACTCTTGAAATATCTTTATTAGAAAGATACTGTATTAGAGTGCAAAGGTAGAGGTTAGCTCACTTTTGGTGCAAGAGGCAAAGGTAGATGCTTGTTCACTTTTGGTGCAAACATTCATATATGATCTAGTACTTATTTCTTTATATATGATCCTCCGACGTACCTATTTAGGGCTTATGATTTTGGTGTTTGCATCAGATGCACTTTCTAGTGAATAATATTACAAAATAATATTTTTGGTTTTTATTTGATAGTAATCATAAGATATTTTGATCTTTATTTCATGTAGCTCACAACATTTTCATGTATTTAATATTTTTCACAATATTTTGTTGGGTGCAGTGCGATGTAGATTATGGAATGTCAAGGATCGCTAATGAAACTACTAAAATGTCCTTATGACAGAGAGATTGTAGTAGAGTGCAAAGGCAAAAGCAAATGTAGAGGTCAATTTTTTTTCCTTATCTCTATTCCATATTTCTCATGATAGTTTGGATATATATTATTTCTCATAATATTTTCAAGTCTTTTTTTGATACTGCTCTATTTTTTTGTTTGTAGGGTGCCCTTAGTTGGATATGGATGCTTTTTGGGGTTTTTCGAGAAAAGCTCATCTCTTGTTTGTCTATTTATATTTTCTATTTGTTATTTCTATTGTTGTCGTTTTTTTGTTATTTCTTTATTTAATTTTTATTTTGTATTTCTTTGGCTCTTATTTTTTTGTATTTGTGAGCATGGCCGTGCTAATTTCTAGTTTGGTATTTTGTTTTTATTGTGTGTTTTTTGATTTTTTTTTTTTTTATTCAATGGGTGGGGAAATTAAGGGTTTATAGCGGAGATGGAGTGCAAAATTGTAGTAGGCAAAGACAAAGGAAGTATGTATTGGGAATTTGCTCCTTATAGACAAAGGCGAAAGAGGTATGTATGGTGGAATTTACTCGTTTGCTACTACATAATTAGAATTTAGTTGTTATGGAGAATGGAGAGAGAGGTATCTATGTTGGGATTTACTCATTTGCTACTACGTAATTAGAATTTACTATTATGGACAAAGGAGAAAGAGGTATGTATGGTGGAATTTACTCATTTGCTACTACATAGTTTTTTTTTGGTGTGTATTTAATATTTTTGGTTTAATTTTGTTGCAGTTCAAGAGGTGTGGAAATAAAGGGTATCTCTTGACCAGGTGCATATTATGTTAGGTGAATTTGGTGAAGGGGACGATTAAGGAGGAGGAGTAGGTATGTATGGTTCCCTGTGTGCATATTTTAAATTAGATACATCTTATTTTTATATGTAATTTATTTATTTGTTGAGTATAATGGGAATGCAAGTAAGGGAAATGGAGGAGCGTTAATGAAGCTTTTGAAATATTTATAGCATAGGAGGGTGCAAAGGTGTAGAAGTTAAGTTTTCTTTCAATTCCAATGTATGGATATTTTCTCATTTTCAATACAATGGTTCTCATTCATCACTTCTTGGTTAAGGTTTATGCTTTTTGTTCCTTATATAAGATGTACGTTTGCATTGCATTATTAATGAGGTTTTTTGTTTTGGCTTGTGATTCCAAAGGTGCATTCCTTGAAGGGGAGGTTGAGGAGAATAAGGTAGGTATAATGTCGTGTGTGTAAATTTGAATTAGTTGCACCTTATATTTAATTTGGAATTATTTTGGTATTATGGTTTTTGGTCATTTCATAGGATGCATTGGTGCTTATTTTTAAGTGTCTATTTTGGTTTCCCTTTGGTACAATGAGTGGGAAATTAGGCAGATCAAGGATTTTAGAGGTGTACCAGGGAAAGACGGGGGATGAGGCAACATGTATGGTTTCATGCGTGCTTAGTTAAATTTGTGGAATTTTTTGTTTATTTGTTAGTTATCTAATCACTGAGTGCAATGTAATGCAGATAATACAGTGCGACGGATCACTAACTAAACTCTTGAAATATCTTTATTAGAGATATACTGTAATAGAGTGCAAAGATAGAGGTAAAAGTAGAAGCTAGTTCAATTTTGGTGCAAGAGGCAAAGGTAGATGCTAGTTCACTTTTGGTGCAAACATTCATATATGATCTGCTGCTTATTTCTTTATATATGATCCTCTAAGTTAGTTATTCAGGGCTTATGATTTCGGTGTTTGCATAAGATGCACTTTCTAGTGCATAAGATTACAAAATATTATTTTTGGTTTTTATTTGATAATTCTTATGAAATATTTTGATCTTTATTTCATGTATCTCACAACATTTTTCATGTATGTAATATTTTTCATAATATTTTATTGGGTGCAGTGTGATGTAGATAATGGAATGTTGATGATCGCTAATGAAACTACTAAAATATCCTTATGAGAGAGAGATTATAGTAGAGTGCAAAGGCAAAAGCAAAGATGAAGGTCAATTTTTTTCCATATCTTTATTTCATATTTTTCATGATAGTTTGCATATTTATTATTTCTCATAATACTTTCTAGTCTCTTTTTGATACTTTTCTATTTTTTTTGTATGCAGGGTTCCCTTGGTTGGACATGGATGTTTTTTTGCGGGTTTAGAGAAAAACTCGTCTTTTGCTTGTGTATTTATATTTTATATTTGTTTTTTTTCTATTGTTGCTCATATTTATTGTTTTTTCTTTATTTAATTTTTATTTTTCTATTGCTTTGGCTCTTATATTTTTATATTTGTGAGCATGGCCATGCTAATTTGTTGTTTGGTATTTTGTTTTTTTTTTATTCAATGGGTGGGGAAATTAAGGCTTTATAGCGGAGGCGGAGTGCACAATTGTAGTGGGAAAAGGCGAAGGAAGTATGTATATGGAATTTGCTCGTTATAGACAAAGGCGAAAGAGGTTTGTATGGTGGAATTTACTCATATGCTACTACATAATTAGAATTTACTTGTTATGGACAAAAGCGAGAGAGGTATGTATGGTGGAATTTACTCATTTTCTTCTACATAATTAGAATCGACTTATTAATAAAAAGGGCAAAAGTAATTTACTCATTTGCTACTACATAATTATATGGTTACATGCCCATTTTAATTTAATTCATTTGTTGCCTAATCTTTATATTAAGATTTTTTATTGTCATTAATTTTTTTGGTCTATATTTAATATTTTTGGTTTAATTTTGTGTGAGTTCAAGATGTGTGGAAATAAAGGGCATTTGTTGGCTTGGTGCATATTATGTAGGAGCATTTGGTGAAGGGGACAATTAAGGAGGAGTAGGTCTGTATGGTTACATGTGTGCTTATTTAAATTTGATACATTTTACTTTTATATGTAATTTATTTATTTGTTGTGTACAATGGGAATGCAGGTAAATGAAGTGGAGGAGCATTAATGAAGCTTTTGAAATATTTGTGGAAGAGAGATTTGGAGTAGCGTAGAAGAGTGCAAAGGTGTAGAGGTTAAGTTCTCTTTCGATTCCAATCTATGAATATTTTCTCTTTTTAAATACAATGGTTCTACTTCCTCCCTTCTTATTTAAGGTTTATGCTTTTTGGTCCTTATATAAGATGTACCTTTGCATAGTAGTATTGATGAGGTTTTTTGTTTTGGCTTGCGATTCCAAAGGTGCATTTCTTGAAGGGGGAGGTTGAGGATAATAAGGTAGGTATATCGTCGTTTGTGTAAATTTTAATTAGTTGCAACTTATATTAATTTGGATTTATTTAAATTAGTTGTACCTTATATTAGTTGGAATTTATTTATATAATGAGTGCTATGTAAATGTTGGTAAAGGAAGGTGGTGATTTATTAATGAGCCTAATTTATTTTTGTGCGAGAGAGACTTGCAAAAGTGTAGGAGATTGCAAAGATAGAAAGAGAGTACTCCTTTAGTTGTGGCATGCATATTTTGTCATTCAATACAACATTTCTCCTCCTTTCTTATTGAGAAATTATGGTTTTTGGTCATTTCATAAGATGCACTTGTGCTTATTCTTAAGTGTCTATTTTGGTTTCCCTCTGATACAATGAGTGGGAAGTTAGTGCAAGTCCATGATTTCAAAGGTGTAGCTGGGGAAGACGAGGGATGAGGCGACATGTATGGTTCCATGCGTTCTTGGTTAAATTTGTGGCACTTTGCTTTGTTTGTCAGTTATCTGATTACTGAGTGCAATGTAATGCAAATGTTCACTTTTGGTGCAAGAGGCAAAGGTGGATGCTAGTTCACTTTTGGTGCAAACATTCATATATGATCTACTGCTTCTTTCTTTATATATGATCCTTCTACTTTCCTAATCATGGCTAATGATTTTGGTGTTTGCATAAGATGCACTTTCTAGTGCATAAGATTACAAAATAATATTTTTGGTTTTTATTTGATGGTACTCATCATATATTTCTATCTTTATTTCAAGTATCTCACAACATTTTTCATGTATTTGATATTTTTCATAATATTTTATTTGGTGCAGTGCAATGTAGATAATGGAATGTCGAGAATTGCTGTTGAAACTACTAAAATATCTTTATGAGAGAGAGATTGTAGTAGAGTGCAAAGGCAAAAGCAAAGGTAGAGGTCAATTTTTGTCCATATCTTTATTCTATATTTCTCATGATAGCTCGCATGATGCTCCTCCTTCCTAGCTATTTGAGGTATTCAATTATTAGTCTTTCCATACGATTTTTTTTGTCATTGTTCATGATTTCTCACGAGATATTTGAATATTTGTTTAACATTTTTCATGATATTTTTGGTCTCTATTATGGATATTTCATAAAATTTAATGTTCTATGTTTAATATCTTATTATTTGGTTTATGTTGTGTTTTGTTTGTCAGGAAATTAAGGTAGGTGAGCAACCCATGTTGAAGATATGGGGTTGATGCAAATTGCAAGGGTAGCGGGTGAAAACAAATTTTGAGGTATATATCGCTCTATTTGTGTTTGTTTAAATTAGAGGCCTCTTACATTATTTGTTATTTATTTAAATATTGTGTAAAACTCAATGCAGAAAAATTAACAAGGAGGATAACTAACGAATTATTGAAATGTTTGTGAGAAACATTGCATTATAATAAAGAGGTAGAGATGGAGGTGAGTTCTCTTTTGGTGTAAAATCCATTCAATTTGTTATGAAATCCTCTTGATGTTGGTCTTTGTTTCATATTTCTCATAACATATTTGGTGTGTATTTAATATTTCGTATAAGATTTTATGGTCTCTATTAAATACTTCTCAATTTTTGGTGTGCAGGATGCCTGCCGTTGATTGAGCATGGACATTTTCTGGGCTTATAAAGGAAAGTCCTTGTCTATTATTTTTTTTTGTTTTTGGTTTTTTTTGTTTTGTTAAATTTTTATGCTGGTTATTGTTGTTTGTATCTTTTGTGTTTCTTGTTCCACTTTTGTTTTCCTATAGCTATGATTGTATTTTTTGTTGTTGGCAATTTGATAGCATGGCCATGCTAATTTGTGCTTTGGTGTTTTGTTTTTTTATGTTTGCTTTCTTTTGTATTTTTCTTGCTTTTGTTCATGGTTTTTGTTTTTAGTTCAATGGGTGGAGAAAGTAAGGCAGGTCTTAGGGATGATGAAGATTCCATTTATGAAATTGATAAAGGTGAAGGAGGTATGTATGAAGGAATTTACTTGTTTGCTACTAAATAATTTTATGGTTCCATGTTGTGTTATTGGACTCTTTGCTTCCTTCTTATATCATATGTGTTCATGTAAATTTAGAAGCAATGTGAAATGTGAATAAATCATGGTAATTGAAATCTATATGAATAAACAAAACTTGCCTGCAATTGAGAAGAGTTTGTAGATATGGATGAAAAAAACAAAATGTTGAGCCTACTTATGACTATACTAGTTTTCATCTACAATTGGGAAGGGGAATAGGCACTTTGTGCCACTGGAGGGTGTAGGTTTCTCACTTTTGTAATTCAATCTCAACGATTTTATTAAAACATGATGCATTTTTCTTGTCGACTCCATAATATCTACAACTTTTTGTTTGGTTGCTTCATGTTAGTTAGATTATTCTCTAGCTCCTAATTATAGTTGTCTGCTTCAAACATCACCTCTCCATGTTGAATGAAGGATCCAAAAGCATCATGGATTTTGTCCATCACTTATCATAGCATGTTCGACAAAAACTTCCTAATATAATGAGTTGAAATAATTTGGTTTCTATAGAAGGCTAAGAAAGACTATCTAACCTTTATGTGTGTGGAGTGTTTGGAGTGGATTTTGGCCTTTTATATCACTCGAGAGAGTTCCTTCACCTCTAATCCTACATACATATTTTTCCATTTATTTAGTCAACTTCAATTGGGCCTTAGTTTGCACAGTAACTCAATTATGCTAGTTTGAGGTGGAGATCTTGTTACACCAAAGTCTCACACTTCGCAAGATAAAGTCCTAGATATGTTCTCTCATCATCTCACCAACCCTCTTCTCACTTTTGGTTGGATCTCCTCTAGCTTAAGATAACTGTTGATTTGGTAGCATCGAGTGTGCTCTAAGTCTCAAATTTTGTGGAGAGGCTTAGAGCTTAGACACATGTATTCTAGATAACCCAGAAATGGTTTGGGGAAATTCTACGCAGAGGCGGTTTTATTTAATAAATTAATTATTTTTAATGAGACCCTAAGTCTAAACTTAGGTAATTAAAAATAATTAATGGGTAAAAATCTAAACTATGGGTGTACCTTCTAGAAGAAGATGAGGATCAAGCCAAAATGATCTTAGCCATTGATTAGTTTCTAATCTGGGCCGTTGAATGTCAACGAGAAGACTATTTAAGGACAATTTGGAAATATACCGAGAGGATCAAGAGATCGATTTCCTTAGTGAGCAGTGCTCACTGAGAAACTTCGATCTTGAGATCTTTTGTAGAGAGGGGTAGAGATAGTATCCAGAGAGAAATCTTTCTCGGTTGGAGAATCATCAACAAAGAGGGTAGAGAGATATCCAACAGCTCCAATGCAGAGCCAGAGAGGCTGACGTAGAGCCATGCAGGGCCACGAAGAGGGAAAAGAGGAAATCAGAAGAATTTGCTGAAGAATCGATTTCAGAAATCAGAAGCCAGGGTGTGATACCGAGAGGCAGATATCAAAGATTCTGGGGAGCAGATCGATCCACAAACTGAGTGACGCAATGCCCAAAAGGGTTGACGCTGGGACTGCACAGATCCTGTCAGAGGCATCTCATTTAGTGGCCGGATCAGTCGAGATTTCCAGTGATAGTGTGAGGTAACCTCACTAATCTTTCTGTTAGTGATATTCTCTGTAAACTAAATTGTCTGAAGTGACATTCAGATATGTATTCGGAAATTACTGTTGCTTAATAATAAAACCCTCAGATCTGCTGCACTGATTTTCCTGCATTGGGTTTTTTTGGTGATGTTTGTCCAAAAACAACGGTGTCTTGTGTGATGTTTTTCTTTATTGCTCAGATTCTTGTTTTGTCATATTTAATTAATTAAGTGAAGGTTGCAGTAGTAATTTGCTTCAGTATTTTCAATAGAACACTGCAAATAACTTGTTCATTTAATAACAAGTAGGTGAAGTAATCTCAGTTGGCTGCAATAGGATTCCGGACTTGGAATTTTCACAATAACATCGTTAGGGTTTTTAGGGCTTTGAAGGTAATTTCAATTTTCTAGATTTGAGTTCGAAGGGTCGAATAATCGATTGGAAGGCTTAGGTTAAGCAAGATAATCTCAAAAAATGTCTGAAACACATATAATCAAGAAATTGCAATGTCTTGTTGAGAAATCTAGGGCATCATATGTTGATTTTTGATAGATTGGGAGGTACTTCAAGACCTAGGGTTTAGGGTTTGGAGGTTGAAGCGCCACAAAAGTCATTTGTGGGCTTGGAACCCAAGGTTGGGGTTTTGCACCCATCAATGTTTGGGCCAAAACCATGAGGCATTTTTTACATGAGATGGATGGAGATGATAGAGGATGGCGAGGAGAATCCAACGCAATGAAAATCGTCGAAATCCGAGTTGTAGAAGATGAGATATGAATTCTTGAAGTTAATAATTGATTTTTGGGCATTCAAGTCACGTAGGCTTGAAGATAGTTATGTCCAAAAGACATGCCTATTGGAGAATTCATGGAGCCCTTCTTTTGGATATAAATAAAAGGTGCATGTGAGATCATTTCACCATCCAAATGCAACATTTCATGGTAAACCAACCTAAGGTAGCCGCAACTCAAGAAAGGAGGTCGAAGTTTGGAAAAGAGGAGAGTTTTGGGTTTGAACTTGTGTTTCCTAGGGGTCGAGGTGGAGCAGAGGAAGGTTGCCACCTCAAGGAGCAAATTTGGGTTGGTTGTGGATGTATTTTGTGGTAGATTGTCTCCATTTCAAGTATTTAGTACTTGACCTCATGGCCTAACCTATAGACCTGGAGATTCTCCAACTTATCCTTCCTTATAAGAAGCCCATATCCACTAGTGCTATTTAAACCATCAATGTGGGTGATACACTAAATGGGAAAAGTGAAATGTAGATATGCGATATCATATGTGGGATTATTCCCAGGAAATTAGAGAGATTTCTAATCATAGTAGGTAGTGTCCCAGCCAGGAGTCCTTGCTGATCTAAGTAAGTGTCTTAGGGTGCCGCAAGTCTGTACTTGAGAACAGAGGAGGGGCACAACCCTAGATCACAACTTTGAAGGTGTCACAACCCTATTTGGAGGGCTAGAACAACGTAGAATTCAAGGACAGTGGGACAACACTTAAGAAAGAGGCAGTCGCAGCTGTTAGGAGGTCATTTAGAGAAGGTAGAAAGGTTTGATTGTTAGTTTTTGTAGCATCGAATGTGTTCTAGCCACAAGATTTGGTAGAGAGGCTAGAATACATGTACTCTCGAATGCCAAAAATCGTTTATGGAATTTCCACCTAGAGACGACTTAATTAGATTTATTAGTCAGTTTTTAATATTTCCCAAGTCTAAACTTAGGGAATATGATTAATTAATCAAAATTAATTAATTCATGGTGAGAATGTTCTAGAAAAGTATGTGAATCGATTTCTAGTTAATCCTAGCCATTGATTAAGATTTAATCGTGGTTGTTGAAGTATCAACGGAGGATTATAAGAAGAAGTTGATGGGGGTTGGAGAAGATACACCAAATCAGTTGAGCATTCGATTTTGCTGGGAAATCGATTTCTAGAGTAGCAACTTTGTTGCCGGAAGTGATTTAGTAAGATTGAAGTAGTGAGAGAGGGGCAAAGATGGTGAGGTTGGAGGAAGTTTTTCTAGATCTAGCGAGTACATTGCAGAGAGGGAGCGATTGCCACAATGAGGCAACGCAGAGCCCTCTAGAGGAGATTTCCGTTTTGCTGGGGAGAAGGTGAGATTCTAAGCCAAACGCTGGGCAGTGGGTTTGTTGGTCCAATTTAAGGATATAAATTAGATCACCAATTCTATTATCAATCCAAACTTTCGTAAGCTTGGAAGAATTCCAAAATATATGGTTTAGGGGTAGTTTTTAAAAGATTAACACTTAGCTAGTTTGAGATCTTAAGTATTATTGTCGAGCATGCTTCAATCTCCCTTAAAGGAGATGGATTCAAAAAACTTTCAATGACAATATTAACACCTTTAGATCATCAATTTCTTCAATTAAATAATGAATTAACTAGTATAGCAACAATTCAATCACACAAACAAAATGAACATTCTTTGACAAGTCTAGCTTATTGAAAGTGAAAGAAATACTAAGCTTCCTTACAAGAGGTCAATTCATAATATCTCTTATCAAGCATATCAATAATAACTTAGTCAAATGATACCAAAGTAAATCATAAATATACTGAATTAAAGCACAACAAACTCAATGAAAGTACAACAAACTAAATGAAAGTACAACAAACTAAAAACCATACCAAAATAATGAGAAACTAGTGCACAGGCTTGGGAATGGGGGCCATCCACGCTTTGCTTGCACACTTTATATAAATACCAGCTTAGAAGAACTTGAAAACCAGACTAAACATCATCCATCAAGCATAGTAGAGATAGAAGAAACTCTGAATCAACTCTCTTCACTAAATTGCAAAAGTCTTCAAATTTAACATAGATAATAAATGTCTTCCTCCTTCAAATGTCACATGTTTATACAAGTTTTTGGTAACTAATTAACTAAAGAATTAAAATACATTTATGACAACCTTAGATAAGGGCTACAACTCGAATTCATCACTCCTATCACTAAAATTTGGGAAAAATCCCTTAAAATCACAAATTGCCCATATTTCATGCTTAAAATAGGGGATTTTCTGAACAACTGGCCTAGTTTGACCAACATTGACCAATCACTTCCGTGAACATTTCTAGGAGTAGGATAGGAGTTTCACCATCCTTGTACACTGAGGATTACCCAACAACTCTCGATTTCACCCAGCTATCCTGCACATATGAAAACGATGGAGGTCAATTACAAGATGTTGCAACATCTTGTAATTTCTGCTAAAATTTTAATTTTAAAACCAAACTTTATGAAAATTTATATAATTCAAAAATAAATGACAATTGTACCTGATTTGATTAATTTCAAGGATTTTATGGATGAATATGGAAGTAGAAAAAGGATAATGAAGGCAAAAATGGCTTATGTGGCGAAGACAAAACACCAAAAGTGAACCCAAGAGCGTCTAGAGGCAGAGAGTATCAGTTTCCCAGACAACAACTAACGAGATAGTGAGAGGTGATGCAATTCCGAGCTTGAGGGATGCAGTAACTGCGTAGGCCGATGTAGTGACTGCGCCGAGGTAGCAAGGGACGACTTAGTTTCGAGCTGAGGTCATTTTCAGATTGCTTGTGGAGTGAGGAATTTTCCTCACTAGTTATTTTTTCTAGTTTATCTTTGTTTGGATTTCTAGTTTGGGCATCCATAGTTTGTACTCAGATTTTCGCTACTGCATAATATCAAAACCCTTAGCTGCTGCACCGGTTTTCCCGAGTTGGGTTTTTCTGGGGACTTTGTCCAAAAGTAACGGTGTATTTTGTGTGTGTGCCTGTTTCTTCTAGCGTTTTTATTTCTTCCGTAGTAATTTTATTTGTGAAGGTTGCAGTGTATTTAATTCGATATTTGCCGTAGGAAACTGCAAGTAAATTGTTTGTTTAATTAACACAATTAGAAGAATTAACACCAGTTGCTGTAATAGGATTCGGGGTTTCCGATTTTTCACATGGTATTAGAGCGTAGATTGTAAGTCGGAGAGCTCAGTTGCAGAAGAAGAGAAGGGGATTCACTGCTTTGCGTGAGCAATAGTTCGAATCCCCCAGAGGCAACGTAGTGCCTTGGCCAAGAGGGTCAAATTCTTGAGGAAAATCGATTTCTCTGAGACAACGACAAAGAAATCTGATTTCAGTAGATCGAGGATTACCAGAGGCAGAGGGAGAAACCATATTTTTTCTTGCAGAGTAGATCTCTAGTTGGACGTAGTTATTTTGCAACAGTTGCTAGAGCAAAATAACGTCGGGTGGAAGAAAGAGCACACATTGAGGGACAATTTTTCTCAAGGAACTTCTAGTTTCAGAAGTTCGATTTCCCTTGTAGATCAACAATCGTTGTGAGCAGAGTTACTCACTCCAGCATGGAGTGTGTAGAGCCTATCAACATCTGAGCAGAAGGGAAGAGGAGGTTTTCGACATATTTTTTGAGATGGCATCAACCGTGCTGCGAGATTAGGATAGGTTGGACAAAGCATCCAACTATGTGATGTGGTAGGCAAAGGTTTCCTTCCTTCTGAATGAGTACGATCTCAAAGAGTATATCGACAACGTGGTGGCTGTCCCCATGGATCTAGATCAGCGAAAGGAGTACAAGAAGGAGACGGTGAGAGCGAAGAGATTGATCCTAGATGGGGTTCAGGATCATGTGGTATCTCACATAGTGGGCCTGGGAACGACCAAAGAGATGTGTGACTCTTTTCACGCTATACGAGGGATCTTCCGAGCAATGGAAGGTGTACTTAGAAGAGAAGCTAAGATGTACTCGTATGCAGAAAGGGGAGAGCATAGACCCCTTCCTTACCAGAATTCAGCTGATCTGAGATGAGCTGTAAGCTACAGGGTCAAAACCTCAACCTACAAAGTTGGTACGAGTAGCCCTCAACAAGATTTCTGAGGAGTGACAAGTGTTTTTCCAAAGTATTTTGGGTGGAGAAACATTGCCAAGATGGGAGAAAATGTGGGAAAACTTAAAGCAGGAGGAGTTGAGGCGAGATTTGATAAAGAGCCACATCAACAACAACAACAGTGGATCAAAGGAGGTTAAGGAGGAGGAGAATGTGGCCCTCACATCGAAGGGTCCCAGTTAGGGACAGGGGGAGCATAGTAAGAAGGACTTGTTTAAGGTCAAGTGCTTCCGGTGTGGCGAGCTAGGCCACTACAACACTTAGTGTCTTCTCAGAAAGAAGGACAAGCAGGAGAAGCAGGAGAAGCAGGCAGCTTTAGCCGAAATGGATAGGTTGTCCTCCAAGTTGGAGGAAGATTTTGCCATGTTTGCAGACATCCCTCCAAGAGTGAGGTGGGGTGAGTTGGTTTTGTAGCCCCAAAGTGCTACATATGGGCATGATTCTTGAGTGTTAATTTTTTGGGTAGCATCAGATGTGCTCTAGCTCTGAAATTTTGTGGAGGGGCTAGAACACATGAGATCTCCAAGACCCATAAATCGTTTGGAGAAATTCCACTCGGAGTGAAAGTTATTCAAATAATTAATTATTTTTAATGGACCCTAAGTTAAAACTTAGGAAATTAAAATAATTAAAGTGAATTAATTTAAATGTGGGTGAGAAGCTTCTAAGTGACGAGGATCAAGTCTATTTTAACCTTAGCCGTTGATTAAAGATTAGATCACGATCGTTGGTTTCTCAACAGGAAGTTGAGAAAAAGTATAAAGGAAGGCTTGAGGGTCAGTTGGAGAACACACAAAGTGAGTGAATCTGGAGATCGAATTCTTCTGACGGAGCAGTGCTCGGATGAAGATAAGATCTAAGTGATTCAACAATAGTGAGGGGAAGAAGCAGTTATTGGTTGGAGGACTAAGAGTACATAGCAAAGAGGCATCAGAGAAAACAAAGGAAGCAACGTAGCCACCAGGAGAGATGATGCAGTCCCTTGAAGGGGTGACGCAGGCCCACTTAGGGCTCACACAGGGATTGCACAGAGCTTCCAAGGGACAGTCTGTATTTAGCTACAGATCGAGGTTTCTGAGCCGGTAGGGATGAAACTCGATTTTATGAGAGGCAGATCAACGTAGAGAGGAGGTGACGCAGACTTCAACCATCCCCACACAGGCCTATGCATCTACTGCGCAGAGGCAACGTAGAGGGAGCTGGGTTTTCGCTAGTTCGATCTTGGATCAGCTAGGACTTGCAGTGTGTGGTAAAAATCGCTATTTATCTGTCTGCCGAGGATTTTCTCTGTTGGGTGAGTTGGATTTGGCACCCTAGTTGTACTCAAAATACTGTTGCTTAATAATACAATCCCTCAAATCTGTTGCACTGGTTTTCTCGCATTGGGGTTTTTTGGGGACGTTAGTCCAAAAATAAGTGTGTCCTTCGTGTGATTGTCTCATTTATTTTTTCAGTACTTGATCTGTACATTGGTGTAGGCTGCTTAGTAGTTGCATTAATATTTACTGAATAAATCTGTAAATAACTTGTTAAAGGAAAATACAAGTAGGTAATGCAAATGAATTAATTGCACTAGGATTTCTGTATGTTTAGATACAAAAATTCTCACATGGTTTTGGAGTCAAGTTGCAAATCAAGGAGGACTGAAGCCATCAACGAAAGGATAGTAGAAAATCTGTAGCGAGAAAGCAGCTGCCCCGAGAGACAACGCAGTCCTAGATCGGAGAGGAAGAGGAAGGGTGATGCAGTCACCTGGGAAGGCTCACACAGAGCCTGCGTCAGCATGCTAGGGTGACGTTGTAGCTGCAGAAGGCAGCGTAGTGCTTGCTGGGTCAGCGCAGAGGCCGTTGAGTCTTAATTTTTTGGTTGTCGTGGCTGGAGGTGCAGTACAGTTTTTTTCTGGAGTTGCTAGTGGGGCGCTGATTTTGTTGGTGCAGAACATTGTCTAGTGGGGCAAAAGCAAAGTAGAGGGAATCAGTTACTTAGAAGATTACTTGCCAAGAAGTCTAGATACAGTGCTGAACAACAACAAAGAGAGATCAGAGAGGAGTGCTTTGACATTTGTTGGTAGAAGGATTTTCATGAAGGAAATCAAAATTCAGAGGGAGCTTGTTCCTTAGAGGGTTTCTAGCGCCAAAGAAATCCAGATCCGAGTTTTTCTAGGGAAGCAACGAAAGAGGGAGAAAGGAACTTGTTCGACACTTAGTTGAGCAGATATGGCCGTGAATGGACTGAGGGATCAGGACAGGTTGGATGGAGCATCCAACTTTTTCATCTGGAAGGCTAGGATCCTAGCAGTTTTGGATGAACATCACATCAAGGATCATGCCATGAACATGATTGTTGTTCTGGTTGATGCTGATCCTCTCAAGAAGTTCGAGGAGGCTCAAGCAAAAGAAAAACGCATGATCATGGGCGGAGTGAAGGATCATGTGATCCCACATATTGCTGAGAAGAACACAACAAGGGAAATGTGGGAGGCCTTGACCACTTTGTACCAGATATCTTCTGTCCAACAGAAGATGTTGCTTGAGAATCAATTGAGATTGTTTTAGATGCAGAAGGGAGAAGAAATCGATCCCTTATTTATTAGATTGCAAGGGATCCAAGATCAACTAGCTTCTGTAGGAGCTACACCAGATGGTGGAGTTATGGTCAGGAATGCCCTGAATGCAGTCACTAAAGAGTGGCAAACTTTTGTCCAAGGTATTTTGGGCAGGGCAACCCTTCCAAACTGGGAGGAGATGTGGGTAGCGCTTCGACAAGAAGAGATCAGGTGGTGGACCAAGGTGGGAAGTAGCGGTAAACGGGTCAAAGTCAAGAAGGAGGAAGAGGAAGATGTGGCTCTCGCATCTAAGGGACATCAAGGACAACAAAGAAGGAAGAAGAAGGACCTCTCGAAGGTCAGATGCTTCAGATGTGGGGAAATGGGACACTTCACCACGCAGTGCCCTCTGAAGAAGAAGGGCAGAGAAGAATCTGACTCGAAGGCTGCTCTAACTCAGGTTGATGAGGATGATGGTGATGGATGTGCCATGAGTGCTCATGCACCTAAGAAATGGGGCGATATGGAGCTGTAGATTGAAGCTACAACACTTGGGCATGATCCTTGAGGTGCCCAAACTCTTGGATCACATACGGCTACGAAGCCTTTAATGATAGTAGCAGAATGATGAGAGTCAGTTGGTGCGAGAGATGATGGAGCGACAATGGCAGGGCTAGAGCACCAAAGTTTGAAGAAGCGCAGAGTAGAGGCAATAGTAGTCGCGCAGTGCACGATGGTGCAACGCAGTGCATAGCAGCAACAACGTAGTAGCATCAGAGTGTCATCGCAGATTAGCAACAGACATAGTTCTAGGATCAAGGTGCATCTAGACTGACCAATATGTCAGTTTTTGGGATGTCTTTCAGTTGCTTAACTCTTAACAACTGAGTTGTAGTGCAACAGTTAATAGTGGTCATGCTATGGGCAGCATGATGCAACATTTTGGGAGGGAGTTGCAGTACAGATGTAGCAATGACAGTGGCAGAGTAATGGGCAACAATACAGATTGCAACAGCACAGTGGATGAGGGGCAACAGGCCAAGCATCAGCAACGCAGAGGACCAATGTCATGGATGAGGGTGATGCTTATGGTGAGAAGTATTGCTAGAGCACATTCCTCGCTAAGAGGGAGTGTTGATTTTTTGGGTAGCATCAGATATGCTCTAGCTCCGAAATCTTGTGGAGGGGCTAAAACACATGAGATCTCCAAGACCCAGAAATCGTTTGGAGAAATTCCACCCGGAGTGAAAGTTATTCAAATAATTAATTATTTTTAATGGAGCTTAAGTTAAAACTTAGGAAATTAAAATAATTAAAGTGAATTAATTTAAATGTGGGTGAGAAGCTTCTAAGTGACGAGGATCAAATCTATTTTAATCTTGGCCGTTGATTAAAGATTAGATCACAATTACTGATTTCTCAACAGGGAAAATATAAAGGAAGGCTTGAGGGTCAGTTGGAGAACACACAGAGTGAGTGAATCTGGAGATCGAATTCTTTTGACGGAGCAGTGCTCAGATGGAGATAAGATCTGAGTGATTCAACAACAGTGAGGGGCAGAAGTAGTTATTGATCAGAGGACCAAGAGTACATAATAGAGAGGTAGCAGAGAGAACAGAGGAAGCAATGCATCCACCGGGAGAGGTGATGCAGGCCCACGCAGGGACTGTGCATAACTTCTAAGGGAAAATTCGTATTTAGCTGGAGGTCGGGGTTTCCGAGCTGGGAGGGCTGAAACTCGATTTTCTGAGAGGCATATCAGCATAGAGAGGAGGTGATGCAGACTTCAACCATCCCCACACAAGTCGACGCATCTACTGCGCAGAGGCAACACAGAGGTAGCTAGGGTTTCGCCAGTTCAATCTTGGATCAGCCAGGACTTGCAGTGTGAGGTAAAACTCACTATTTTATTTGTCTGCCGAGGATTTTCTCTGTTGGGTGAGACAAATTTGGCACCCTAGTTGTACTCAGAATATTGCTGCTTAATAATGCAAACCCTTAGATCTGCTGCACCGGTTTTCCTGCATTGGGTTTTTCTAGGGACGTTAGTCCAAAAATAAGTGTCCTTTGTGTGATTGTCATTTATTTTTCATTTTTTGATCTATACATTGGTGTAGGCTTCTTAGTATTTGCATTAATATTTACTGAATAAATTTGTAAATAAATTGTTAAAGGAAAATACAAGTAGGTAATGCAAATCAGTTAATTGCAGTAGGATTTATGTATGTTTAGATTCAAAAATTCTCACATTGAGGAGGTCCATCTCTTGAATCAGTACCTTGCTACAGAGCCCACAATAGGCAGTAGTAGGATGGACCAATGGCAATTGATGCAGTCAGATGCCAGAGTGACAATTTTAGTGGCTAGTAGCGGTTAGATATTGGGAAACGCAATGCAGAGTTAGCAACATTGCAGTTTGCACAGTGCAAAATAAAAAAAAACGCAAAGGCACCAACAACGCAGAGGCTTCAGTGGCAACGCAAAGACTAGTAGCAGTCAAGAATCGAGTGATAGATGCATCATACTGAACACAAATGGTTCAATATTTTGGATAGTTCTCAATTACAAATGTTGCAGTTGTAGCAACAACGGATGAGAGGGAGTTGTAGATGTTGCAGTAGCAGCAACAACAAAGTTGCAGTGCAGATGCAGTGATTGGCATCAGTTCAGTAGGGTCAGCAGCAACACAGATGCAACACATATCAGAGTTGCGCAATGGTTGGTGGACAACAATAGCTAGACATCAGCAGCGTGACAATTGTAGTACTAATACACTTTCCTCACTAAGATAGATTGCTACTTTTTGTAGAATCAAATGTGTTCTAGCCACGAGATTTGGTAGAGAGGCTAGAATACATGTATTCTCCAATACCCATAAATCGTTTTTTGAAATTCCAGGTAGAGACGGCTTAACTAGATTTATTAGTCAGTTTTTAATATTTTGTAAGTCTAAACTTAGGTAATATGATTAATTAATCGAAATTAATTAAGTCATGGTGAGAATTTTCTAGAAAAGTACATGAATCGATTTATAGTTAATCCTAGCCATTGATTAAGATTTAATCGTGGGTGTTGAAGTCTCAATGAAGGATTATAAGAAGAAGTCGATGGGGCTTGGAGAAGACACACCAAATCAGTTGAGCATTCGATTTTGTTGGGAAATCGATTTCCAGAGTAGCAGTTGTGTGTTCCCGGAAGTGATTTAGTGAGATTGAAGTAGTGAGAGAGGGGAAAAGATAGTGAGGCCAGAGGAAGTTTTTATAGATCTGGCGAGTACATTACAGAGAGGCAGTGATTGCCACAATGAGGTAGCGCAAAGCCCTCTAGAGGAGATTTCCATTTTGCTGGGGAGAAGGTGAGATTTTGAGCCAGAAGCTGGGCAGAGGGTCCAGAGGTGGAGAGTATCACTTTCCCAGACAACAATTGACAAGATAGTGAGATGTGACGCAATTTCGAGCTTAATGGACGCAGTAACTGCATAGGCTGACACAGTGACTGCGCAAAGGTAGCAATGGACGACTTAGTTTCGAGCCGACATCAGTGTTGGATCACCTGTGGAGTGAGGAATTTTTCTCACTAGTTAATTTTGCCAGTTTATCTTGGTATGGATTGCCAGTTTGGGCACCCATAGTTTGTACTCAGATTTTCACTACTGCATAATATCAAAACCCTCAGTTGCTGCATCGATTTTCTGAGTTGGGTTTTTTCGGGGACTTTATCCAAAATTAGCAATGTATTTTGTTTGTGTGCATCTATTTCTTCCACAGTATTTTATTTGTGAAGGTTGCAGTGTATTTAATTCAATATTTGCCGTAGGAAACTGCAAGTAAACTGTTTGTTTAATTAAAACAATTAGAAGAATTAACATCATTTGCTGCAATAAGATTCAGGGTTTCCAAATTTTCACACTGATGTGGACTGTTATCATGCCCTAACCAGTCAGCCTATCCTACAACAGAGCGACATCGGATTTGAGGTATGGTAATGTCGATTCTATGTTGAAATTTGTCGCTATGTGGATGTAGTTTGGATTGGCTACCTTATGGACTGGAGGAGGGTAGCGTGTAGGTGACCCATGAGTAGCCCTAAAAGCAGTAGACTTGGACAACTGTGTTGGGTGAATAGTTGAGCCTATGTGTAGCTCTTTGATGGACGAAAGAAGCTACTAGGAAGTAATTTGAGAGCTCAAGGGTTGGCCAGCCTAGATGAGCAGATGATGATCAACCCACGTTCACTGTAGTAGAAGTGACGTGCAACAGTGATAGGTGGCAACCCTCCTGCCCTATTGTAGCCTTCATATAGCAACCATGGAAGGCTATAGTGGGAAGAAGACCCAATGTAGCTTAGGAGCAACATTGGGTAGAGGGAGTTGTTCACAAACAAAGTTGTGAACAACTCAAACGCAGTCTCGATGTGTTGATGTGTAGATGGAATTACGATCAACGTGAGAGAAGGTAGAGTCGTGCTCAGTGGCCATGTGGACTTGGATAATTGATAGAGGCAGACTTGTGTTGTTGCAGATCGGGAGTGAAGGACCGACAGGAAGAGATACAACTTAGAGGCTGTGATTGTGGATTAGAATAGCGATATTGTCATTGTATCTTGTATTCTTGTACCATTGGATATTTACAGGCCACTATCCCTGGTACGAGAGCCCTAGACTGTTTTATTATTCAGTTGGATTAATATAACGAAGTTGGGTTATTGTACAAAATTGTGTAAAAATTCATCTATAGTTTGTGCACTAGTAGATTTACTATTGTTTATATTCCATTGTTCAAAGTAGCTTCGTTGTGATTCTTGGTTTGGTAGCATCTGTGATTTAAGATTCTATCTTAGACACCATAATTGTGGAAATTCAACATGGTATCACAGTGTGTCTGAGCTACTTTGAGAAATAATGAATCAGAGGGCGCACAACGAAGTACATCTTAAGAGGGAGTTGGTCACGTTGTAGGTGAAGGGCTTACTACAGTGTCGAGGTTGTAGGTTGGTCTACAGTATGAGGACAAGTGGGAAGGGTTGTCCAACTATAGTCCATGGAAGGAAGGGATCAAGTTGGTCTTACAGGTCAATAGGATTTGGGAGTTTGTCGAGAAAGCCATCAAGAAGCCGACTGTCCCTAAGGAGCTGGAAGTGTACGAAGGCGAGATTGATCATCCTAGATGGTGTGAAGGACTCCCTAATACCACATTTTTTATGGGAAGAACTCCGCTCATGAGATGTGGATGTCTCTTTAGAATTTTTCCAGAATAAGAACAAGAACTAGGTACTGGTATTGGAGGACAAATTGAAGTTCACCAATATGTTGCAGGGTGAAGGAATGACTTCGTATCTGACGAGGTTGTCTCAGCTCAAAGATGAGCTTGCTGTTGTCAGTGTGACTATTTCAAATTCTGATATGGTGAGGATTGCCTTGAAAAGGTTTTCTCCGGAGTGGAAGTCATTCATCAAAGGGATCATTACTAGGGACAAGTTGCAAGAGTGGAATAGGCTGTGGGGTGACTTCATTTAGGAAGAGTTGTGAGACAGGGATCTTCATTCGAAGAAAAGGGAAGATGATGACATGACACTTGCAGCACGAATGAAGCGTAAGCAAAAGAAGGACTTGAGTAAGATCAAGTGTTTCAACTGTGGCGAGATGGGTCATTTTTCGTTGAGATGTCCAATGAAGAACAAGACGGGAGATGACGAGAAGAAGAAAGGGAAAAAGGTCGCTGGCGTTTCTACTTCTGCTAAAATAGATGCTCTCACCAGGAGGTTGGAGGAGGACTTTGCTATCATCTCTCATTTCTTGCAGGGTACTATCGATGAGGATGGATGGGACAGGTGACGCGGGTCCAGGATGCACTGTTTGTACCAAGACTCAGATATAGCGTGATACCTGTCTTGATGATCAAGAAGAAAGGGTTTGAGGTCTTATTCCAGGATGGGAAGGCAAGAGTCAGACCCAGAGGCTCTAGCTCTGCGGGTATTGTCCTTGGAGTTAGAGAGCATGGTCTATATAGGTTGACGGGCAAGATTATGGATCATGGGTAGAAGAAGCAAGAAGACAAGGTGCAGGTTCCAAAGAAGCATGTGTAGGGGCAGGCTTCAGAGGAGAGTTGAGTACCAGAGAAGAAGGTCCAGGTTCCAAAGGCTCAGAGGGAGTTGAGTTCTAGAGGTAGTTTGTAGTTTCAGAGGGAGACTTTGCAGCCCGAGAAGAGCGCGTGGTCTGTGGGGAGCAAGGGTGATTCTACATCGCCCAAGAAGGAATCATGGAGAGATTGGAAAATGATATAGGAGAAGAAGAAGAAGCAGGATGCTTCCAGTCACAACGACACTTTCGAGAGAGGTGTAGTTCATACTACAGGGATTGTTGCAAGTGTGAGCGTAAGGAATTGGGCAAGTGTTGTGAGTAGTGATGATGATGATGATGAGTTACTTCCTAGTCTTGGAAGTACCTCCCTTGCTAAGAGGGAGTGTTGATTTTTGATAGCTTAGGAGGAACTCCAAGCCCTAGGGTTCAGGGTTTGGAGGTTGGAGTGCAACAAAAGTTGGGCTTGGAAGCCAAGGTTGGGTTTTGCACCTATCAATGTTTGGGCCAAAACCACGAGGCATTTTTTACTTGTGATGGATGGTGTTATGTCCCTATATTACTAGTATAGTCCCTTATTGTTGTTAGTGTGACCCCCTTATTGTTATTATTGTATCCTTGTAACCCCCATATTGTTATTATTGTGCCCTTAAATTATTATTGTTAGGTCGGCTAGGATTACATTGTGGCCCCACTAGGATTCACAAATCAATTCCTGACCCTATATAGAAAGGAGGTTTTGTAAATTGTATCATCCAAGAATTGTTCATTTATGTAATTTATTGGAGGTTGTCCCCTCGAAGTGGCTTATTTCTAAGGTGTTGATACTTCTTTTCTTCTATTTTTGGAGCTGGTTACACAACATTTGGTATCAGAGCTTTGGATTCTAGAGTTTCGCTGCTCTAAATAGGTCATCGTGGCATTTTCGCTATAACTTTTTTTCTACGAAGGTTAAGAATCTGAAATTTTTAGGGTGTGAAGCTGAAATCCTGAGGAAACTTGTCAAAAAATTTTAGGTCTTGGTTCACAATATTTTTGGAGATATGATCTGTGGAAGGTATTGCTTTTTCAGGCTCCCGAATTTCATCTCAAAGAGGTGATCGTGGATTCACAACTCTCTCTCTGAGCATCGGATTGGAGTGCCGTAAAAAGTGGTCGCAAGTACACGGATTGTTGTTTCTTGGCTATAAATTTTAGAGCCGAAGGACGAAAAAGTGACACGTGGCAAGTCGTACAAGTTCGCTCTATTGAACCAGTCCATAATTAGGTCATTGTGGGAGATTGGACACAACTTTGTCTTGGAGAATCCAAATTAGGTCGGACCTGTGGCATTTGAAAGAGAATTCAGAGGGCCACGTCGGTACTGAAATTCAAATATTTAAGTGCTGCAATCACAGAGATAATCTGATTTCAATATCGAGCTCCTCAAAAGCAAGAAAAAGGTGTGTATTTTTTTTTCTGAATTGCATAAGTCTTGTTTGAAGAATCAATTTGAATTGATTCTAGGGGCATATTGTAGAATAGATATCAGTATTGGGTTCTAAAAGATGCCCCGTAAAAATAATTCAACACCCATTAAGCCTTCAGAAGGCTCTACGATGATTCATGAAGATGAAGAATTGCAACATGATCTATCAAAATTACAAGAGAAAGTCCACCAAATTTCGCTCTCGCAAAGAGCAACAAAAAATGAAATGGAAGTTTTGAAGAAAGGCGTGGAAGCTAAGATGGATGGCATGGAAGCTAAGATGGAAAACATGAAGAAGGATCTAAAAGCAGACATGGAAGGTTTGACAAAGTTGATACAAGAAATGTTTCCTAATGGTGAAAAGATAGTAGAGGAAACTCATGATGAGAACAAAATAAATGTTAATCGTGATTTCATAAACTCTAATGTTGGCGGGAAGAACCACCATATTCCAAAAATGGATATGAGGAAGTTTGATGGAAAGGATCCTGTAACATGGATTCTACAGATGGAGCAATATTTTGATCTCCATAACGTGCAAAACACACAAAAGGTACGCATTGCAACTTTACATTTAGAACAAAATACATTTGTATGGTATCGATGGCTTTGCCCCCGTAAAAAAATTGTCACTTGGTCAATTTTTATGGAGGAAATGATAGCACATTATGAGGATACAAAGAGCAACACCTTCTTTAGCCAATTGACAAATCTCAAACAAAAGGGTTTAGTGGGGGAGCACATTGAGGACTTCCAAAAATTGAATATAAGGGTAACTGATATTCCAGAGGAACACAGGATTGATCTCTTCATAGGCACTTTAAAGGATAACATCCAACATGAAGTTCGCGTTTTGGAACCCGATTCATTGGAGAAGGCATTCAGGTTGGCAAGAAAAATTGAATGTAAAATTATGGCGACAAGGAAGCCTACCACTCACTTCTATAAAGAAGGAAGTGTTGCTACGCCTTGATTTCCACAACCTACAAGGTTGACACCACAACAATTGGAAGAAAAAAGAGCAAAAGGGCTTTGCTATAGTTGTGATAGCAAATACACTAAAGGTCATAAGTGTGCTGAGAAGAAATTATTTTACATAGATTGTGAAGAAGAAGAAGAAAATGAACAACAAGAGGATATACACCAGGAACCAGCCCTAGAAGAGGAAGAAATGAATCCGACCATATCATGTAATGCACTGGCAGGAATTACCACTCCTCAAACTCTCAAGATAGAAGGACATATCAAGAAGAAAATGGTAATAGTGTTGATTGATTCAGGTAGCACCCATAATTTTATTCATTATAAGGTAGCCAAGGAATTAAATTGTTTCCTATACCCAGCACCAGAATGTCAAGTGATGGTTGCAAATGGAGGAACTATAAATTGCTCTGGAAAATGCCATAATATCAAGCTAACCATGGGGAATATGTATTGACTAGTCCAATGCTTGCCATTCCTATGGGAGGTGCTGATGTTGTACTAGGAGTACAATGGTTACAATCTTTGGGGACGGTAGCTTTTAATTTTCAAGAACTTTTCTTGAAATTTTTTTCAGAAGGAAAGGAAGTCGAATTACTGGGTATTGTGGGGAAGCCAGGAAGGATAATAAGCTCTAATGTCATGACAAAGCTTCTAAAGAAAGAACAGCGAGGCGTAATTGCACAATTATGCTCACTAGAAGTTCCAACATCAAAATCATCTATTTCTGCAGATCTCCAACAAGTCTTGGACAATCATTCCAAGGTGTTTGAAACTCCCAAAGGACTCCCACCTATTTGTGATCATGATCATGCTATTCATTTGATTCCAGGAAGTGTTCCTCCAAACATCAGGCCTTATAGATATCCTTACGTCCAAAAGAGAGAAATTGAACGTATGATTGCAGAAATGTTAGAGGTGGGTGAAATAATTCAACCTAGTCAAAGAACTTCTCTGTCCCATAGTATTGGTACACAAGAAGGATGGCCTTAACCGATATTCAAAAGTTTGTGGCAGAATGTTTGGTTTTCCAGCAGAATAAAGTTGAGACAATTAAGACCCCGAGATTTCTACAACCTTTATCCATTCCAAGTCAACGTTGGGAGGAGATTTCAATGGATTTTATCACAGGTTTACCTAAGTCCGAAGGAAAGAGTGTCATCATGGTGGTAGTTGATAGACTTACCAAGTATGCACACTTTGTGCATTATCTCATCCATTTAAAGCAAGTACAGTTGCTACTACATTTATGGATAGAATTCAAAAGCTACATGGAAGCCCAAGGGTTATTGTGAGCGACAGAGATCCCATTTTTACTGGAAATTTTTGGACGGAGTTATTTTCTTGTTTGGGTACTCAATTAGCTCATAGCTCATCTTATCATCCTCAATCTGATGGTCAAACCGAGATAGTAAATAAATGTTTGGAAGGATATCTTCGTTGTTTTGTATCTGATAAACAAACACAATGGGTCAAGTGGTTACCTCTTGCCGAATGGTGGTATAACACTTCCTTCCATATTGCAGCAAAAATGACCCCATTTATGGCACTTTATGGATATCATCCACCATCCATCACATCATCTTTAAGGAAAATTCGAAGGTTCAAGCAGTGGAAGATCACATCGAGCATCAGCAAGAAGTTCTCCAACTCTTAAAGGATAACCTGAATTTGGCACAAAATCGAATGAAACAACAGGCAGATCAACATCGCAGCGAGAGAAGTTTTGATATAGGAGATTGGGTATTTTTACGGCTACAACCATATAAACAAATGTCCCTCAAGCAAGCGAAGAAGGATAATAAATTATCGCCAAAGTACTATGGTCCTTACAAGGTGTTGCAAAAGATTGGTACTATGGCATACAAATTGGAGCTTCCTGCTTCTTCGCGAGTACATCCAGTGTTCCATGTTTCATGCTTAAAGAATGTTATAGGTGAAAATCTTCCAGTTCAAACAGTATTGCCAGAACTTGATGGGGAAGGTAAGATCATATTGGAACCTGAAGCAGTCATAGAAAAAAGAACTCGACAACTACGGAATCGATCAATTTCAGAGTATCTCATCAAGTGGAAGAACTTACCCACTGAAGATTCTACATGGGAGGATGAGAATCTTATACAGAAGCACCCGGAGCTACTCAAGCGTTGAGGACAACACTTTTTTGAAGGAGAGGGGCATGTTAGGTCCCTATATCACTAGTATAGTCCCTTATTATTGTTAGTGTAACCCCCTTATTGTTATTATTAAACCCTTGTAACCCCCATTTTGTTATTATTGTGCCCTTAAATTATTATTGTTAGGTCGGCTAGGATTACATTGTGGCCCACTAGGATTACATTATGGCCCAATGGACTCCTATATATAGAAAGGAGGTTTTGTAAATTGTATCATCCAAGAATTGTTCATTTATGTAATGTATTGGAGGTTGCCCCCTCGAAGTGGCTTATTTCTAAGGCGTTGATACTTCTTTTCTTCTATTTTTGGAGCTGGTTACACAACAAATGGAGATGTAGAGGATGGCGAGGATAATCCAATGCAACGAAAATCGTTGAAATCCAAGTTGTAGAAGATGAGATATGTATTTTTGAAGTTAATAATTGCTTTTTGGGCATTCAAGTCATGTAGGCTTGAAGATAGTTATGTCCAAAAGACATTTCTATTGGATAATTCGTGGAGCCCTTCTTTTGGATATAAATAGAAGGTGTATGTGAGATCATTTCACCATCCAAGTGCAACATTTCATTGTAAATCAACTCGAGGTAGCCGCATCTTAAGAAACGAGGCCAAAGTTTGGAAAAGAGGAGAGTTTTGGGTCTGAACATGTGTTTCCCAGGGGCCGAATTGGAGCAAAGGAAGGCTGCAACCTCAAGGAGCAAATCTGGGTTAGTTGTGGATGTATTTTGTGGTAGATTGTCTCCATTTCAGGGTGCTGCAAGTCTGTACTCGAGAACAAAGGAGGGCCACAACCATAGATCACAATTGTGAAGGTGTCGCAACCCTATTTGGAGGGCTAGAACAACCTAGAATTCAAGGACAGTGGGACAACACTTAAGAAAGAGGCAGCCGCAACTGTTAGGAGGTCATTTGGAGAAGGTAGAAAGGGCTGATGTGGATTGTTATCATGCCTTAACTAGTCAACCTATCCTACAATAGAGTGACACAAGATTTGAGGTATGGTAATGTCGATTTTATGTTGAAATTTGTTGCTATGTGGATGTAGTTTGGTTTGGGTACCTTGTGGACTGGAGGTGGGCAAAGTGTAGGTAACCCATGAGTAGCCCTAGAAGCATTAGACTTGGATAACTATGTGTTGGGTGAAGAGTTGAGCCTATGTGTAGCAGGAAGCAGTTTGAGAGCTCAAGGATTGTCCAACATAGATGAGCAGATGATGATCAACCCATGTTCATTGTAGCAGAATTAACGTGCAACAGTGACAGGTGGAAACCCTCCTGCCCTATGTTAGCCTTCATATAGTAACAGTGGAAGGCTATAGTGGGAAGAAGACCCTGTGTAGCTAAGGAGTACCAGTTGTGCAGAAGGAGTCTCAATGTGTTGATGTGTAGATTGATGTACGATCAACGTGAGAGCAGGTAGATGTTGATTTTTGTAGCATCAGATGTGCTCTAGCCTTGAGATTTTGCAGAGAGGCTAAGACATATGCATTCCACAATACCTAAAAAGTGTTTTGGTAAATTCCACCCAGAGAGGATTTAACTAAAATAATTAATCATTTTTAATGTATTCCTAAGTCTAAACTTAGGAAATGTGATTAATTAAAGTGTATTAATTAGATAAGGTGTGAATCTTCTAGATAAAGACACAAATCATGTCCCAATTAATTTTAGCCTTTGATTATGTTTTATTTTTGGCCGTTGATATGTCAACGAGAGGTTATAAGGAGCTTGATGGGCATTTGGAAAATACATCGAGTGAGAGATCAAGAGATCGAATTCTCAAGAGAGCAACGCAACAATTGTCAGAGGAAGATCAAAGTGATTTCTTGTAGTGAGAAGCAAGGATAGTTGGTCGGAGGAAGTTTTCCTGATCCGGTGAATACATTGCTGAGCAGGTAGAGAGAGATCCAGAAGAGGTTGCGTAGTACCACGCTGGGCAGCGCAGAGCTACGTTGAGGGAACGCGGAGCCTCTGAGGAGATCCACAATTTTGCTGAGGAGTAGTCCAGATCTAATGTCGGAAGCTGGGGTGTGAGATCGGAGGGTCAGATATCTGAGCATCCAGTTCAATTGATTGATCAAATAAAGGGGTGACGCAGTCCCTAGAGGTTGTGACGTAGAGCCAATGCAGAGGCAACATGGGGCTAGCCATTCAGAGGCTTGATCAGTGCTGGATCACCAGTGACAATGTGAGATAATTCTCACTATCATTTTCCCAGTTTATTATTTGTATCGGATTGCCAGTTTGGGCATCCAAGGATTTGTATTTAGAAGCTACTGTATAATAATTAAAACCCTTAGCTGTTGCACCAATTTTCCCGCATAAGGTTTTTCTGGGGACATTGTCCAAAAACAACTATGTATATGTGTGTGTTTATTTTTTTCTTGCTCAGTACTTGTTTCCACAATATATTTCATGTTGTGAAGGGTGCAGTAGTATTTATTTCGATGTTTACTGTGTAACACCAGAAATAACTTGATTCAGAATTAACAAGTAGAAGAAATAACATCAGATTGCTGTAGTAGGGATTTTGATATTGGAATTTTCACAGTAGAGCTGTGTTCAGTGGCCAGACGGGCTTGGATTATTGATAGAAGCAGAGTTGTGTTGCTGCAAATCAGGAGTGAAGGACCGACATGACGAGATACAACATGGATCCAAGCTAGTCTCTGTATCCATCGGTGCCTAAGGATGAACCTGTTGCTCATTGCCATAGTCTGGAGCCACACCATTTGCTCTGTTCACCTTTTTCTTAAGGGGGAGCACACAATTTTTTACCAGGTGCCCATGTTTATGGCAATGCTTGCAATGGTAAGGAATCCCTTCGTAGTCCAAATCCAGTAGATCAACCTTAGGCGCCATGTCGATCACACCAATCAACCCTCTCTGAAGATCAACACTGATAAGGGTTAGCGCCATAAACATATCGCCAGAAACGAGATATGAAGTGTTAGCTCCAGATAAGTCCCCAATAAGTTCCCAATGTCATGGAAGATGAGTTCGTGCCAAAGGTGTGTGGGGAGGCCTAGGAGCCTAACCCAGAGAGGCACCATGTCCAACTGTTTGCGATTGGCATCAAAGAGAGGTGACCATGGTTTGAAAACAACAGGCACAAAATCGATCTTCCAAACCCCACCCAAGACCATTTTTACGTCATCTTCTTTCTGAAAGATAAGATGGACCCAACCTTTGGCTAAAACTTTCATTGTTAGAGAATTTTTAATCAACAGATGTAGCTCATGTTCGACCCAAACAGTGAGGAACAACATACTGAATTTCCTCCAACCAATGATTTTGGGCTTAAAACCCTTGCCTACTGAATGGCCACATTTGCACCAAGGGCCAAGGACATCTTCACATTTTCAACCTGCTTGATACAATTGTATATTTTCCTTTTCCCCTATATCTCACTTGTTTTCCTTCGACTTTAGTCAATTCCATGCTTTGTTAGGGGTTCCCTTCCAAGTATCTGTTCTTCAGATCCCTCGTTGATTCACTGCCCTTCATTCGTCGGAGTCACCAAATCCCCCCTTAATAAACTACTCGACGAAGGCAAGGCCGAAGAAATGTGGGGGAGGAAGGATGATGGGGATACCTTGGTAAATAGTAGGCCCTCAATGAAGCCGAAACCCTAAAAAAAGCTGGTATTAGTCGAAGCAAACAGGTTCCCAAACACAGGGTTCATAAGATTATGAAGCAAGTAAAGAATGCTGATTTTCACTGTAGAAATTTTAAACCCACTCCAGTTTTCAGTTTCTCCTTATTCTCTCATAGAGTTAAATGCTCATTCCCATAACCATACGTTCAACAAACTGGAAAAAATAAGTATTTTCTGAAAACACAAATTCTGGAAATTTCACAGTGCTGAAAATGCAGAAATAAAAACTCAGAAAAATAAATCAACCGCACACAGAAATTTGACATGCTGATTTTTGGTCAATATGACCCTGGAAAAACCCCCTACAACTCTTGGGAAAAACCAGTTCGAAAGCTTCTCTTTATTTTCTGAATATTGCTTTTACAGTGAAACAGAAAAACACAGTAAAAAATTCCAACAACCAAATTACAGACTTAACTCGATTTCGGTGCTTGCACATCGCCTTAGAAATTGTGTCGAATCAGCAACTTACAAAACATAAATTGTTACAGCATTAATGACAGCAATAAATGCTGTACGACCACCTCGGAAAACGAGCCGAAATGAGATGTACAATACTGTATGGACTATACGAATTTGTACAGCAACCCTCAAAATTTGTGCTCAGAAACAACCTTGAAATCAACATTGAAGCTGCTGTCCTTTTTCTTGGTTTTTGTGACGAAAAATCAGTAGCACTTCTCCTCGATTTCCATGCCCTTGGTAAATAGTAGGCCCTCAATGAAGCCGAAACCCTAAAAAAAGCTGGTATTAGTCGAAGCAAACAGGTTCCCAAACACAGGGTTCATAAGATTATGAAGCAAGTAAAGAATGTTGATTTTCACTGTAGAAATTTTAAACCCACTCCAGTTTTCAGTTTCTCCTTATTTCTCCCATAGAATTAAATGCTCATTCCCATAACCATACGTTCAACACGCTGGAAAAAATAAGTATTTTCTGAAAACACAAATTCTAGAAATTTCACAGTGCTAAAAATGCAGAAATAAAAACTCAGAAAAATAAATCAACCACACACAAATTTGACACGTTGATTTTTGGTGAATATGACCCTGGAAAAACCCCCTACAACTCTTGGGGAAAACGAGTTCAAAAGCTTCTCTTTATTTTCTGAATATTGCTTTTACAGTGAAACAAGAAAACACAGTAAAAAATTCCAGCAACCAAATTACAGACTTAACTCGATTTCGGTGCTTGCACATCGCCTCAGAAATTGTGCCGAATCAACAACTTACAAAACATAAATTGTTACAACATTAATGACAACAATAAATGCTGTACGACCACCTCGGAAAACGTGCCGAAATGAGCTGTACAATACTGTATGGACTGTACGGATTTGTATAGTAGCCCTCCTTAGAATTTGTGCCCAGAAACAACCTCGAAATCAGCACTGAAGTTGCTGTCCTTTTTCTCGGTTTTTCTGACGAAAAATCAGTAGCACTTCTCCTCGATTTCCATGCCCAGATGTCTGCCTCAAACTTCATGCTTAATGCTGCTGCCTTTTTCCTCGATTTTCGTGCCTCCCTTTCTTGGAAAAAATGCCTCTCCTATTGTACGAATTTTTGCCTTGGGATTTGTGCCAATAACTCTGTTGTACGGATTTGCTGAAGTTTCCTTGCTGCCGCCCTCCTTCTCACTGTTTAGAAAATCTTCTTTGCTCTCTCCTCTCTCAATCTGCTCATGAAAGAATGAATGATCTTTTCTCTCATTTTCCTCCTTTAACCTAACCCTAAGTGACTTTTGGGGAATCCCTAAATCCAATGGCTGAGATAGCTTTAGATCTAGGACTGAGATTAAATGCTCATTTAAATCTCACTTTCTATTTTTTGATTCACCTCACTTTAATAAAGACCCTCTTAGTCATTTATTTCCAAAGTCACTTTTCACTTTTTAATTTCACATTGACTTCATTAAAGTCACTTTAAAATTAGACTTAGTAACTTTATCACTTAAAGTCACTTTTAAATTAGATTTGACTTTATAACTTATAAAGTCACTTTAGGAGAAAAATTAAATTCTTTTGGACACTTTTCCCTAGGCCAAAGATCAAAGCCTTAGGAAACCACCTGTCCTCTGGTAACCAAATTTCAACACTCCCTCTTACCGAGGAAGGTGTTCCCCACCACAGCCATCTTGTCTCTAAAGTAGACATGCTTGCCCCATGGTAAGGCTTTGGTAAGAATATCTGCAACCTGCTCATCAATGGGAATATACTCAAGCTTCACAACTCCCTCTTGAATATAGTCTGATGAAATGATATTTGATCTTGATATGCTTTGACCTGTCATGAAATACTGGATTCTTCGTGAGTTTAATGCAACTCTGATTATCATAGTATATTACTGAAGGTCTCAACGACTGACCAAATAAGCCAAACAACATCTTGCGAAGCCATATGGCCTCACAACTAGCTAGACTGGATGCCATGTACTCTGATTCCACTGAACTCAATGCTACTGACTACTGCTTTCGACTGAACCACGACACCACTACCGAACGCAACCCAAAACAACACCCTGAAGTGCTCTTCCTATCAGAAGCACAACTTGCCCAATCAGAATCAGTGTAACCTGCCAATCTCACTCCATCTCCCCGCCTATAATCCAGACCATACTCCACTGTCCCCTGCAAGTACCGCAAAATGTGTTTTGCTACAACCCAGTGCACGCTCCTAGGCTCACACATGAACTGGCTCATCGTGTTGACTGCAAAACATATATCTGGTCTAGTGTTGACCAAATACATCAAGGAACGAATCAGCTATCTATACAATGTGGGATCCACCAACTTGGAATCTGAAGTGTGAAGCTTCTTCCAGTTGGTGATCATAGGTGTCGACATGGGTCTACAATCCTCCATGTGGAATCTGCTAAGGATGTCCACAATATACTTCCCTTGTCCCAAGAAGAAATGCCCCTCCTCCTGCCACACCTCCAAACCCAAAAGGTAATGCATCAAGCCAATGTCCTTCATCTCAAACTCCGACGCAAGATCTCTCTTGCAACTCTCTATGAGTCTCTCTGCACTCGTAATGACCAAGTCATCCACATACATCACCAGAATGAGAGGTTCCTCACCTATCACAATAAAGTATAGGTTCGGATCTGCATCACTCTTTGTGAAACCCATCTCTTGCAAGTACGTATCAATCTTGGAGTACCAAGCTCTAGGAGCTTGCTTCAGGTCATAAAGGGCCTTCTTCAGTCTGCACACATGGGACTCCTTCCCATGCACCTCAAAGCCCTGTGGCTGCTCAATGTACACCTCCTCCTGTATGAAGCCATTGAGAAATGCAGTCTTCACATCCATTTGGTGGATCTTCCAACTCATCTCTGCTGCTATCGATATAATGGAACGAATCGAAGTATATCGAGCCACGGGAGCGAAGGTCTCCTCATAATCTATTCCCTCTACCTGGGAGAACCCTCTAGCCACAAACCTTGCCTTGAATTTCTCAATGCTGCCATTTGCAGCATGCCTTACCTTGTAAAGCCATTTGGAAGTAACCACAGATTTACCCTCAGGCCTCGACACCACCTCCCAAACATCATTCTTCACGATAGAAGAATACTCCTCTTGCATTGCCTCTCTCCAGACCTGCTGGCTAGTTGCCTCCTCATAGCTAGAAGGCTCAGAGTCAACGATGTTGGCAACCATTGCCATATAGCTACAAAACCTCTCAAGCGGTCTGCTCTCTCTGACCGGTCTCTTCGGCCCAACAACAGATGTGGCCTCTCTCAAGGTATCCTGAAGGCACTTGGGCTTCCTCTTCCCTGAGCACACTTCTCCCACCGGAGAATGAAACTCCTCATCCTCATTAGGAGCCCGAACTCCTGAATGTCTATCTGTTGTCCTCCTACCTGAACCTGAACCTATAGATGCTGAAGTACTGTGTGAACTGTCCATCAGTGGACTACCTAGTGAACTGCTCTGCGGACTGCTCTGCATGCTGCTCGAAGCACCACCCCTCTGACTCTGTGAGCCACTTCTGACTGATGGACCTGACACCGTAATCGATGTACCTCTTGATCCCTGCCCATTGGATCCTTGTGCTTGACTCAGCTGCTCCTGAGGGTCTGGCTGATCCAGATACTCTAACTCCCGTGACCTCCTGAAAGCCTTGTCCTCCTCGAACTTCACATCCCGCCTGACAACAACTCTCCTTCGTGCAGGAATATAAATCCGAAAGGCTTTCGAGGTCTCACTGTAGCCCACAAAGATACCCTTATCTGCAGTGGGCTCTAGCTTGGTGCTCTGCTCCTTGGGTACGAAGGAGTATGCAATACACCCAAAGATACGAAGATGGCCAACTTCAAGCTTGTTCCCAGAAAAAGCCTCCTCCGGAGTCACATGCCCCAAGGCACGATGTAGACTCTTGTTCTGCAAATAGACATCAGTGTTGCAGGCCTCTGCCCACAAAAACAATGGTAACCCCTGATCATGTAGCATGGATTTGGCAGCCCCTCCGATGGATCTGTTCTTCCTCTCCGCAACCCCGTTCTGCTGGGGGTTGTAAGGAACTGTGAACTCCCTCCTAATGCCTGCCTTCGCACAATAATCAACAAACTCACCAAGGGTGTACTCCCCTCCATTGTCCGACCTCAAGGACTTGATCTTCTGACCTATCTGAGTCTCCACAAGAGCTCTGAACTCCTAAAACCGCTTGAAGACCTCACTCTTGGTTTTCAAGAAATAAATCCAGGTCTTTTTGGAGTGATCATCAATGAATAAAACATAGTACTCATATCCACTCAAGGAAACATGAGACATCCGACTGCTCACATCGGTATGAATCAAATCAAGTATCCCAGTCGATCTACTGTCACTGCTGGGAAAAGGGGATTTGGCAAACTTGCCCATAGCACATCCTCTGCATGTATCAATGTGATCAGTACTGAAATTTGGCACACCTGTAGTGATCTCCCGCAATGTCCTCAAGGCCCCATGATACATGTGCCCCATCTTGCGATGCCAAATCTCGCACAACTTTGAACTATAGCTTTGCTGCCAGTACTACTGCTTAATGCCAAAAGGGGCTGAAATGCAAGCTCGTACACCTTTGTATGGCGTACACCAATCACTCTAGCTAACTCAGCTAGAGCGACCCTGGGATATATAAGCACCTGTACTCTACTGAACAATACCTCATACCCTCTGTCCTTCAATGCTAAGACGGATATAAGGTTCTTCCTCATCCCTGGCACATATAGAACAACTGACACCTTCAAGGGAGGTTTGGGTTCCCTATCAAATGTCAATGTCCCCACACTAACTGCTCTAACAATTTTGTTGTCTCCGAGTACTATCTCTATATCAGTGCCACTCTCTGAAAACTCTGAGAAGTACTCACGGACTCCTGTCATATGACGTGAAGCCCCACTGTCAACATACCAGATACCTGAAGATGCTCCGCTAGTGGATGGAAATGCACACTCCCTCTCACCCTCTGTGGCAGGTGATCATGCACTAGTGGAATCACAAGCAATGAACCCAAACTCCCAGTCAAAACTCTCCGAAAAGTCCTCTATCTCTGCTGATGTTGCCATGGTCTTGTTCTTCCCCTTCTTCTACTTCTCCAAACATACAAATGCATAGTGTTCCATCCTCTGACAATTCCAACACTTCACCTTGGACTAGTCCTTCTCCTTGTTCAACTGCTTACCTTTACCTTTGCCTTTGCCCCCACCACCACTTGTGGAAGCTTGCTTCTTTCCCTTGCCTTTCTTGCCTCCTGCTAACAGTGCTACATCCTCATCCTACCCAACTGGTTTGGTTGCCCCAAGCTGGTTCTTTCTGACTTCATTCTGTATGCAATCATCCTAGAACCTCTCCCAAGTGGGAAGGGTCTCACGTGCACAAATCCCATCAGAAAAGTTCAGCCATGTATTGGGAAGGCCATTCACTGCAATCCGCACCAACTCAATGGGTGGAACGACCTCTCCAACCGCTGCCAACTCATCTGTCACATTAGTGATCTTTGTGAGGTATGCAGTAGCACTATTAGTCTTTGCCATCGTAATGGCTTTCAGCTTCTCTCTTAGGACCATTTTTCTGTTCTCATTGGTACTCTGGTAGAGATTGGTCAAGGCTGTCCACATCTCATGAGCAACTCTCTTTCCTCTCACATGAGGAATACAATGGTCTTTAATACCATCCAGAATCAGTCTTTTGCCCTTGTTATTCTTCTTATTAAAGTCTGCCAACTGAACAGGGTTAGTAGGCACATTAACAGGGCGTTGTTTGGTACTCACAATTATACCCCAGACTTCTGCCTCTTCAAAGATGCTCTGCATTCTTTCCTTCCATACACTATAGTTGCTATGCCCATCCAACCTATCCTCCACCCTCAAGCCCAAAGACATGCTTGCTATCCTAATAAACTGAAAATGACACTGCTGTAGTAAAGGTTTTGATTTCTGTGTGTAAAATCAGCTTGCTGTAATTTTTCTTCTTGCTATCCCAAACTGCACTTTTCAGCAAACTAGCTCCGATACCATGTAGAAATTTTAAACCCACTCCGGTTTTCAGTTTTTCCTTATTTCTCCCATATAGTTAAATGCCCATTCCCATAACCATACATTCAACAAGCTGGACAAAATAAATATTTTCTGAAAAGACAAATTCTGGAAATTTCACAGTGTTGAAAATGCTGAAATAAGAACTCAGAAAAATAAATCAGCCACACACAAAAATTTGACACGCTGATTTTTGGTCAATATGACCTTGGAAAACCCCTTACAACTCTTGGGGAAAACCAGTTCGAAAGCTTCTCTTTATTTCCTGAATATTGCTTTTATAGTGAAACAGAAAAACACAGTAAAAAATTCCAGCAACCAAATTACAGACTTATCTCGATTTCCGTGCTTGCACACTGCCTCGGAAATTGTGCCGAATCAACAACTTACAAAACATAAATTATTACAACATTAATGACAACAATAAATGTTGTACGACCACCTTGGAAAACGTGCCAGAATTAGCTGTATGGTATTGTACGGACTATACATATTTGTACAGCAGCCCTCCTTGAACTTTGGCCCAGAAACAGCCTCAAAATCAGCGCTAAAGCTGCTGTCCTTTTTCTTGGTTTTTGTGTCGAAAAATCAGCAGTACTTCTCGATTTCCATGCCCAGATTTTTGCCTGAAACTTCATGCTTAATGCTGCTGCCCTCTTCCTCGATTTTCGTGCCTCCCTTTCTTGGAAACAATGCCTCTCTCTTGCTGTACGAATTTTTGCCTTGGTATTTGTGCCAATAACTCTGCTGTACGGATTTGTTGAAGTTTCCTTGTTGCTGCCGTCCTTCTTCTCACTGCTCAGAAAATCTTCTTTGCTTTCTCTTCTCCTCTCTCAATCTGCTCATGAAAGAATGAATGATCTTTTCTCTCATTTTCCTCCTTTAACCTAACCCTATGTGACTTTTGGGGAATCCCTAAATCCAATGGCTGAGATAGCTTTAGATTTAGGGCTGAGATTAAATGTTCATTTAAATCTCACTTTCTATTTTTTAATTCACCCCACTTTAATAAAGACCCTCTTAGTCATTTATTTCCAAAGTCACTTTTCACTTTCTAATTTCACATTGACTTTATTAAAGTCACTTTAAAATTAGACTTGGTAACTTTATCACTTAAAGTCACTTTTAAATTAGATTTGACTTTATAACTTATAAAGTCACTTTAGGAGAAAAATTAAATTCTTTTGGACACTTTTCCCTAGGCCAAAGATCAAAGCCTTAGGGAACCACCTGTCCTCCGGTAACCAAATTTCAACATTTACTAGAGCTCCATGGGACCATAAGCAAACCTTGGAAGCTTTTAGCACTATAATGACTTGCCTTGTCGAAGGAGACCTTGCCTGTCATGAAGACAACATCTGGATAGGGCATCGAACCACTAGGTGTTTAAATCTCCGAGATCCAAGATTCTTGAAACTTTTAAGGAACAAACAAATCCTCCTTGAATATGTTATTTTCCCTCCCTCCAGGTTTCTCTTGACTGTGAAACGACAACTAGGCCCATATTGCTTGATGATCAGATTTGTCCTGCTCATAATCAAGGAGTTCCTCAACCCCCATGGAGGGGGAGAGGTCACTGCCATGTCAACAACAAGACCCAACTAGCGAAGCCACCTCTGCTACGTCTGCAAACCCTCTACAGTGATAGTCAGCTAAAAAACCCGAGGCCTGTCATGGGTTCTAAGTAGCATTGAGAATAGGCTATAGAAGGAAAGAAGACATAAAACTCATGGCTATGATTCGCTAAGACCACTGAGTTTTCCACAGATTGAAAACCCTAGTCGCGACTGTCTCTGCCAACCAATTTGAACAAGCGATTATTCTATTCCACCTCCACCTGATATGTAGGTTGTGAAATAGATATTGGTGATGAGAATGAGTTGAAAATGATTAACAAAGAAAGAAGTTAAACAAAAGAGTTGAAAGTCTGAGTGAAAATCTCTAGTGAGAGGTGGTAAGGAAGAATGTGTATAGGGGAAGAGACTTGAACACCATATGAGTGGGCACCTTCCCAAGTCAAATCTCGTGTTGTGAAGGTGAAAATGTGCTAAATTCATACAAGTACAGTCAAAGATGCTCAATGAAAATATTGGTAATGCCCACAAATTGAATACTAGTGGAAGCCAAGATCAACCAATACAAGAAGATTTGGCATTGAAAGTTGAAACTATTGCTGATGAAAATGAAAAAAATGAAAATTGGATGTGGGTACCTCGCACACCCCCTTTGAGTCCTTTGGATATTTGATGGTGATTCCTCTACTCATTATATCCTTGAAAGAGTTTCAAAGTTTTTCAAAATTAATTGTTTAGAAATTCAAACAACATTATCTAACTCAATAGAGTGATTAGAGTGATGAAGAGTGATGAAGGGGAGTATGCCTTAGTCACACAGATAGTGATTATCTTCTACCAAATGGGAATGGCAGTTCAATCCACCAAAGGGCATCAATTCCATGAGCCTTTCAGCCTTTCATCCAATAGTTAATACGGAAATCAAACTATGACAAAAGAGGCATGCTAATTATCGATTTCAACAAAATAGCCAAAGAGCATTCCATTGCAAATCCAGAGCAGGTCATGTCAAAACTTATCTCTTAAGTTATGATCTCTTTTGCAGTACTCTTATTTAACTACTGGTATGCTTCACTTGCTCAGTCACACTTCCTTTTATTGTTGATAGCACTTTGGGGTTTCAACTTCATTCTTTGTTGTACTCTTCATCTCTGATTTGTAGATGGTTATAATCTACTCTAAATACATGGTATATGTGCTTAATGTCAAATGTGGCAAAGATTGGATACACTAATTATAGTTGATGACACATTTTTTTCTTGCTTACTTTGGCCCCACATGAATTGGGATCACTAGTTTATCCATTTTTAATATTCAAGACTCTCTGCATTCTAGCTTTCATCACTTGTTCAAATGATTCTTAACTTGCATTTTATATTTAGTGTAATAATTCTCTTTATGTGTCCTCCAATTTCTTCTTTTCCATTAGTGAATGGTATATATAATATTGCCCAAAAAATTAGATATAAAATAAACAAGAAAAGAGATGTAACAGTCCCTCAATTCATGTCTTAATTACTATTTCCCTAATTATATACTCATTTTCGATCCCTCTGTCGTCTGTCACTTATATTGTTGTCATATATATATATTTTTTTCTATAATGATATTATATTGTATGTTCTCAGAAATAGGGAGTCGGTCATGGCTTGCCATGTCCTCCCTTGTCTTCGTCCATAAGCTTTATCTTAATTAATAATAGCATACATATAAACTTTGGTTACTACTAATCTCAATGCTATACTCAATAGGCTCCTTTGGATATATGTTACTTAAAAATGAGTACCATTACATGGCAGCAATGAGTATTAATCCATCTCAGCCAATGTTCTGAACTATTTGTTGGCTATGTCCAGATTCATTACTGTTTTGAGCTTCTTTAGCACTCGTTTACTGTTTAGTTATGATTTCCTCAGAAATATTTTGAATACATGCCCTAAATTGTTGAATGGTGAAACATTTGCTTTTAACCATCTAGTAGGTCACCATAGGTCTGAGTATACAAAGAACCCTCCCATGGAGGTGTGTAGACCATCAACCTAGAGCCAACTCTGAGGTGATGCCATTAATAAAAGCTTTCTTTTGTGTATTAGAGTTATTTATTTAATAGCTTGTCTTTTATATTTCTATTTATTTTGCTACATTTCTTCATTTCAGATCTATAAATAATTCAGGAAGGTACGTGTTGTAGTTTGTTTGGAAAGAAATTTCGAAGGGAAGATTAACACCACAAGAGCCCGGTAGACCAGAGACAATACCTGAATTTAATGTTGGGAATTGGGAATTGCACTTTTTAGGCAACTGCACAGTGCTCATCTTACAAGGGTGGTGGAGGCCACACCCGCCAACTTCTTCACTCTCCCTAGAAACTGGGGGTTGGTTTTCACTTACTGGATGTCAAATATCTAATACATTGAGTCAGATCGGAGATGGCCGTCCCACAAGTTGTGCTGGCAGAATCTGTGTAGCACCATCATCTCCGTAGATACCAAAAAAACAACAAATACTCCAGGAAACAACATAGTCTTGCTCTTGCTAGTGATGCCCGCCATGATCTCAGTCTCTTTTACCTCTTTTCAGTGATCAAGACACTATTACGGCCTCTATTTCACCTTTCAGAGAGTCGAGACGTTTGTGCCCCGTTGTCTTAAACATCGAATTGATGACTGTAAATAGGTAAAGTTACTCAATGGGGGCTTAATTGCCTAACCATAATTTATGTCCGTTACAATCCCTTTATTGAATTTTTTAGTGAATGGAAAGAGCGTCTACCAGGGAAATGAATTTCAATTTTAATGTGAAGGTTGCAGGTTGGCTACTTTGTTCAAATCTTGATACCCAATGATTTAGCCTTCAATACATGCAACATTCAAGTGCTTTGTAACATCATTATATTGCAAAGCATTATTTGTGAAGTTCACAAGTTAAAACGCTTATCCATTGCAACTAGATATTACAATGAAATTTTCCCTTTAAACTATCACTTATCATTGGCTACCCGAATCCCTTCAACCACTCAGTGGACTATGCAACCAGCACATCTAACCCCTGTAAGAGGTGCAGATCATTGCTCATATCCATTGGTTCGTGCAGGCTTATATCAGGAATATTTTGGATAATGAAAATCGGACGTTAGATATGATCTGAGGAAGTTAGGGTTTTTGTAAGCTCCATAATTTCATCTCAAACAAGTTGCCGAGGGAAAATCGTCACAAGTTTCATTTCAAACATCAGATTGGAATTCTGTAAAAAATGACCGAAAGTGCACAAACTGTAGTTTCTTGTGTATCGATTTCAGAGCCTATACTGAAACAATCCATAATTAGGTCATTGTGAGAGATAACACATATATTTGTCTTGAAGAATCCAAAATAGGTCTGATCTTTGGCATTGGAAAGAAGACTTAGAGAGCTACTACATGATCGGAGTTCAAGTCTTGGGTCTGAAATCACAAAGATACATCAGTTTTAATATCGAGCTCCTCAAAAGTAAGAAAAAGGTGTGTATATATATTTTTTTTAATTGTAGAAGTCTTGTTTGAAAAATCAGTTTGAATTGATTCCTAAAATGCCCCCCAAAAAGAATTCCACACCCATTAAGCCCTTTGAAGGCTCTACTATGACTCATGAAGAGGAAGAAGTGCAACATGATATATCAAAATTACGAGACCGAGTGCAACAAATCTCGCTCTCGCAAAGAGTAACAAAAGATGAAATGGAAGCTAAGATGGATGGTTTGAAGAAAGACATGGGTGGATTGAAGAAAGACGTAGAAGCTAAGATCGATGGTATAGAAGAAAAATTGAAAGACAACATGGAAGACATGAAAAATGGTCTAAAAGCAGACATGAAAAATTTGAAGGAAAGTTTGACAAAGTTGCTACAAGAAATGATTCTTAATGGCAAAACGGTAGTAGATGAACCTCATGATGAGAACAAAAGAAATGTTAATCATGATTTCATAGACTCTAATGTGGGATTTAAGACCCACCATATTCCAAAGATTGATATGAGAAATTTTGATGGCAAGGATCCAATAACATGGATACTACAAATGGAGCAATATTTTGATCTCCATAATGTGCAAAACACATAAAAGGTATGCATTGCAACTTTATATTAGAACAAAATGCATTTGTATGGTATCAATGGCTTTGCTCTCATAAAAAAATTGTCACTTGGTCAATTTTTATGGAGGAAATGATAGCACATTATGAGGATACAAAGAGTAACACCTTCTTTATCCAATTGACAAATTACAAACAAAAGGGTTCAATGGTGGAGCACATTGAGGACTTCCAAAAATTGAATATAAGGGTAATTGATATTTTAGAGGAACACAGGATTGATGTCTTCATAGTGACTTTAAAGGATAACATCCAACATGAGGTTCACCTTTGGGAACCTGATTCATTGGAAAAGGCATTCTGGCTGGCAAGAAAAAATGAAAGAAAAATTATGGGGACAAGGAAGCCTACCACTCACAAACTATAAAGATGGAAGTGTTGCTATTCCTAGACTTCCACAACCTACAAGGTTAACACCACAACAATTGGAAGAAAAAAGAGCAAAAGGGATTTGCTATAGTTTTGATAGCAAATACACTAAAGGTCATAAGTGTGCTGAGAAGAAATTATTTACATGGATTGTGAAGAGGAGGAAGAAAAGGAACAAGAAATTTCAAAGAAGAGCATATACACCAAGAACCACCCTAGAGGAAGAAGAAATGAATCTGACCATATCCTGTATTGGCAGGAATTACCACTCCTCAAACTCTCAAGATAGAAGGACATATCAAGAAGAAAAATGTAATAGTGTTGATTGATTCAGGTGGTACCCATAATTTTATTCATTGTAAGGTAGCCAAGGAATTGAATTGCTTCCTATACCCAACACCTGAGTGTCAAATGATCGTTGCAAATGGAGGAACTATAAATTGCTCTGGAAGTTGCCATAATATCAAACTAACCATGGGGGAATATGTATGTATTGAATAGTCCAATGCTCTCCATCCCAATGGGTGGTGCTGATGTTATTCTAGGTGGACAATGGTTACAATCTTTTGGGACAATAACTTTTAAATTTCAAGAACTTTTCTTGAATTTTTTTTTTGGAAGGAAAGAAAGTTGAATTAAGGGCTATCACAAGGAAGGCAGGAAAGATAATCAGCTCTAATGTCATGACAAAGCTTTTGAAGAAAGAACAACGAGGCGTAATTGCACAATTATGCTCACTACAGGTTCAAACATCAAAATCATCTATTTCTCCAGATCTCCAAATACTCTTGGACAATCATTCCAAGGTATTTGAGACTCCCAAAGGATTCCCACCTATTTGTGATCATGATCATGCTATTCATTTGATTCCAGGAAGTGTTCCTCCAAACATCAGGCCTTACATATCCTTATGCTCAAAAGAGTGGGATTGAACATATGGTTGCAGAAATAATAGAGGTTGGTATAATTCAACCTAGTCAAAGTTTTTTCTCTACTCTAGTAGTATTGGTGCATAAGAAGGATGGATCAAGGCGTATGTGTACGGATTATAGGGAGCTCAGCAAGCTCACTATTAAAGATAGATTTCCCATCCCCATCATTGATGAATTATTGGATGAACTACATGGAGCAATTTACTTCACCAAACTGGATCTTCGTTTTGGATATCATCAAATTAGAATGAAAACTGAAGACATTCCGAAAAAAACATTCAAAACTGATGGGGGTTATTATGAATTTTTGGTCATGCCACATTTCAAGGTTTGATGAATTCCATTTTCAAACCCTTCCTTTGGAAATTTGTTAGTATTTTTTGATGATATACTAATCTACAAAAAGTCTTGGAAGGATCATGTTCAACATGTTGACATGGTGCTCAAACTATTGGAGGAGAAACAAATATATGCAAAAACCTCCAAATGTTTCTTTGGAGTGCATGAAGTGGAATATTTGGGTCATATTGTATCTCACGAGGGTGTTAAGGTAGACCCTAACAAAATTAAATCCATTAAGGAATGGAAAATCCCTACAACCATAAAGCATCTTCGAGGGTTTCTCGGGTTAACATGGTATTATCGCAAGTTTGTTAAGACTTATGGGGGAATATCGACGCCTTTAACATCATTTCTGAAGAAAGATGCATTTTCTTGGACTCCAGAAGCAACTAAAGCCTTTGAACATCTTAAAGAGGCACTGTGCCGATCACCGGTCTTAGCTACACCAGACTTCACAAAAACCTTTATTGTGGAATGTGACGCCTCAGGGAATGGAATTGGTGCAATTTTAATGCAAGAAGGAAGACCCATTGCTTTTGAAAGTCGTCTAATCAAATTAAAGTATTTACTGAAACCTATTTATGAGAAGGAAATGTTGGCGATACTACATGCACTAAAGCAATGACGACCTTACCTAATGGGAAAACACTTCAAGGTAAAAACCGATCATGATAGTCTTAAATATTTTTTGGAACAAAGATTATCTTCAGAAGAGCAACAAAAATGGGTCACAAAGATGTTGGGTTATGACTTTGAAGTCATCTACAAAAAAGGGAAGCAAAATGTTGTTGCAGATATACTCAAGAAAGGATGAGGATGTGGAAGCATTGCTTTGTGCCATTTATATTATCCAACCCGAGTGGATAACCGAAGCAAGAGATGAATGGAAGAATGATGAAGAGGTGTGGATACTCATTCAAAAGTTACAGCAAGATCCTAGTACATTTGAAACATTTAGTTGAAAAAATGATTCATTATGGTACAAAGATCGCTTATATCTTTGTAAGAATTACCAACTCAAACAAAAGATTGTTTTGGAATTGCACACCTCTCCCTTAGGAGGGCACTCAAGATTTTTAAAAACTTACCATAGGGTCAAGAAGGAATATTTTTGGGATGGCCTTAAATCTGATATTCAAAAGTTTGTGGCAAAATGTTTGGTTTGCCAGCAAAATAAAGTTGAGACAATTAAGACCCCAGGTCTGTTACAATCGTTATTCATTCCAAGTCAACACTGGGAAGAGGTTTTAATGGATTTTATCATAGGTTTATCCAAGTCCGAAGGAAAGTCTGTCATCATGGTGGTAGTTGATAGACTTACGAAGTATGCACACTTTTGTGCATTATCTCATCCATTTAAAGCCAGTACAATTGCTACTTCATTTATGGAAACAATTCAAAAGCTACATGGAAACCCAAAGATTATTGTAAGCGACAGAGATCCCATTTTTATAGAAATTTTTGGACGGAATTATTTTCTTGATTGGGTACTCAATTAGCTCATAGGTCATCATATCATCCTCAATTTGATGGGCAAACTGAGATAGTGAACAAATGTTTGGAAGAATATCTTCGTTTCTTTGTATCTGATAAACAGACTCAATGGGTCAAGTGGTTACCTCTAGCTAAATGGTGGTATAACACTTCCTTCCATACTGGAGCAAAAATGACCCCATTTATGGCACTTTATGGATATCATCCACCCATAGTTATTAAAACCGGAACCGGTGACCGGACTGGTGGACCTAATGAACCGGGTATTTTTTAATAAAAAAAAACTATTTTTAAGATTTGCAACCATGATTCCAAGCCAATAGAGACAAAATATGCAAAGTTTTCTCATTTATATACCATGCAAAGGTGAATATATCAAAATGGCACCGAGTGCAATACATATCATCGAAAAATACATAAGCAATGAGGCTCCAAATGGCCCATAAAGTCCAAAAACAATGCTACAAGCCATGAGGCCATTGGCCTAATACAAGACTACATATTAGTGATCAACAACATGATCACTCCTCATCATGATCAAAATCATCACCACTACTAGACAAGGGATCATCAACATGAGCTACATAAATAATATGGCTTAGAGTTTGAGGACTCCTAAAACTTCTCTACAACTTTAGTAGTAGTAGTTGTAGTAGCAAAAATAGACATCAAAACTACAAATCACTGAGCAACATGGTCTCTCAGGAAACTCATCATTAATTCATCGCTACTAGAAATGGGATCATCAACAAGAGATACATAAACATCATCTAGCTCAAAGTCTTCATACTTGGATTGCTCAACCTTATAACATGATAGAAATTGAAAAAGTTTAACATGCCTAACCAGTGATTTTGGTTTGAGTGAAGGGTTCATCTCCTCAACCTTAAAATGCAGTAGAAAAAGATTAGCATGCCTAACTAGTTGTTTTCCTTTGAGTGAAGGGTACATTCTTGTTAAGGCCACGGTAGGGGAGTTCAACAATCAATACCACCAACATCAACAAAGTTCAACAATCAATGCCACCAACATCAAGGTTCTTAAATGACTTCATGCTCTTGATCAAATGCCAATCTTGTACCCTTACACATGATAGAAACAAATGGAAACATTGCAAACTCCCAAACCATGAAACCCTGAAAACCATTAAGTCTGCTGAATTTTGAGTGAAATCTAAAATTCTAGTTTCTCCATATGAAATCCAATGAGGACGAAACCACTCTTAAACATCCTGAGTCATTTCATGGTAATGTTAAAAATTTAAGTAAAATGTCACTTTTACTTTAAGAATTTAACATTACCATTAATTGCCAAGAGGATGTGTCAGGAAAATGAGAGGGTAGGCAAAGTCAAGTGAAGCTCCCCTTGCCCTCCTGAAATGGTAGCACAAACTTGAGCATGGGACACCTAACCGGCCGGTTAGGTACGAAACCGACTGGTTTATGCATTAACCGGCCGGTTCCGTACCTAACTAGCCGGTTAGGTCTGGTTAACTGGCCATTTTAGGTGAGAGGCCTCCCTTAACCTGGTTGCTTGAGTGGTTTATACCGGCACCTTAGCTGACTGGCCGGTTTGACCGGTTACCGGTTCAAACCGGTCAGTTTTGATAACTATGCATCCACCCTCCATCACATCATCTTTACGAGAAAATTCTAAGGTTCAAGCAGTGGAAGATCACAACGAGCATCAACAACAAGTTCAACTCTTAAAGGATAACCTCACCTTGGCGCATAATCGAATGAAATAACAAGTCGATCAATATCACATCGAAAGAAGTTTTGATGTAGGCAACTGAGGGTTTTTACGACTACAACCATAAAAACAAATGTCTCTTATAAGCAAGCTAAGAAGGATAATAAAATATCACTAAAGTATTATGGTCCTTACAAAGTGTTGCAAAAGATTGGTACTATGGCATACAAATTGGAGCTTCCTGCATCTTCTCGAGTGCCACCCAGTTTTCCATGTGTCATGCCTAAAGAAGGTCATAGGTGACAAACTCCCAGTTCAAACAATATTGCCAGAACTTGATGAAGAAGGAAAAATCATATTGGAACCTAAAGCAGTCACGGAAACAAAAAATCGACAACTACGAAATCGATAAATTTCAGAGTTTATCATCAAGTGGAAGAACTTACCCGTTGAAGATTTGACATGGGAGGATGAGAATTTCATAGAGAAGCATCCAGAATTGCTCGAGCGTTGAAGACAACACTTTTTTGAAGGAGAGGGGCATGCTACGTCCTTATAATACTAGTGTGTCCCCTTATTGTTATTGTTAGTGTAACCCCCTTATTTTTATTGTTGTGCCCATGTAGTCCCCATATTTTTATTATTGTGCCCCATAGAAGCCCACTATTGTTATTGTTGTGCCCTTATTGTTATTGTTATGCCGGCTAGGATTATATTGTGTGACCCCTTGGACTCTTATATATAGAAAGGAGGTTTTTTCATTTGAATCATCCAAAAATTGTTCATTTATGTAATGTAAAGGAGGTTGCCCCCTTGAAGAAGGCTGATTTCTAAGTCATTGATCTATCTTTTCTTCTATTTTGTGAGCTGTTTTCATAACAGAGTTCCTAAACTTAACTTCCAGATATAGATTGCAGCATTGAATGAAAAATATCCAAGATCTCTTAATGCATGACCTAAATACTGAATAATTAAACATTTAGTTACTGGTATTCTTCACTTGCACAGTTACACTTCCCTTTTTATTATTGATAGCACTTTGGGGTTTCAATTTCATTATTTGCTACACTCACTCTGATTTGTAGATGGTGATAATCTACCTTAAATATATGTTATATGTGCTTTGAGGGTTTTCCTTGTCGATCAAATTGATGTCCTATTAGCATCGTTCATATGGATCTACTTTGAGAACCCTATGGTATCATGTTTTCAATAGGGTTATATGATTACTGTCCTTGTTGGTTATACTTTATTTTGATATATGATGGTAAATGTATCTTAAATGTTGTCTTTTTCATGGTATTTCTGAACATTGTAAACTGTTTGGTGATGTTTTACTTTGAATGTATGATGGCAGATACATCTTGACTATTGGCTTTTTCATGGTATTTCTGAGCAGTGTAGACAGTTGAATCTTACATCGTAAACACTGGATTTCATGTGTATTAAGATAATAGATAGAATGACATAAATCAGTCCATCTTGGATGACATTAGTTTCGTGTCCTAAATGCTGACATTTTTATTGGATCTATGGACACTTGGGTTGAGCAAGATATGCATTTTCATTACTATGTTCATTCCTTACACTTGATATACACTAATAATAAACTAGTGATATTATTCAAAGATTGATCGCAATTTACCTTTGTTACATTTCGTGTCTCTTACTTGATCCTAATAATAAACTTGTGGTGATATTGCTCAAATATTGATTACTATTTACCTTTTTACATCACTACTTTGTGGTTAGTATTTACCCTTCTTACATCACTACTTTGTGGTGATATTGCTTAAAGATTCATTATTATTTACATTCGTTACATCACCCTTGTTAATCACTACTTTGTGGTGATATTGCTCAAAGATTGATCACTATTTTCTATTTAACTTCGTTACATCATTGCTTTGTGGTTATTATCTACCCTTGTTACAATCTGTGTGATCCATCATTACTTTGTGGTTACTATTTACCCTTGTTCCTATCTTTGTGAATGACACTGATAACAAGTGTTATGATATTGGTTTTGATCAATATTTACATGACATAAACTTTGGAATTCTCTAAAACGGTCATTGATAATATCTGATTTTAGAAATATAGCGGTGTATCCTTTTCAGAAGACAACATTTTTATCATCATAATGAATGTTGTCAATGTTGTTCAAGGATGTAATTAGACGAGGCATTAATTTTCCCTGCTCATGTTAACTTAGATATGATAGTTGTTGACATTTGCAATTAGGGTGCAAGGTGCCTGTACATTTGATTTAGTACTTACAAAGGGAATTTTAAATCATAACAAGTGCATTGCTTGGGTATACTATTTTTTCATTGATAATTTTTTTTTTCTTTTTATACAGCAACTGGACCTAACATGGAGTGGAAGCGAAAGCCCCTAACCAGATTACTGCATCTAATAACCCTGGAGTAATTAACAGTAGCACAGGTAGTGCAAGTGTTGCTGAAACAAGTGCATGATGATAGAGCTACCAAGTTGGATGATAGAGCTACCAAGTTGCAGGAACAACTGGAACAACTAAATGTCGATGATAGAGCTACCGAGTTGCAGGAACAACTGGAACAACTAAATGTTCGAAATGATCGGCATCTAATTATTCTGAATCATCTTCAAATTCCTGAAGCTGCTTTTCTAGGGCTCAATTTTGGAAGCTTTGGAGCATTCTTTGGAAATAAGTGCTTTGAGCAGAGATTGGTAAAAGTGGCTGTGACAAGAGTTCCACCCCACTTTCCGAGACATTTCAGAAAACAGAGGATTCAAATGAAGAACCTACTTGAAGGTCAATACTTTTTTTTTTAATGACAGTGTTGAGTCTGTTAAAATGAGGCATTATAGTTCATCTTTATTGAAAAAACCTATAAATGTTAATAATGGGGAACTTTTGCAGGACATCAGATCCAAGCCCGAAGTCTCCAAGTGAACACTATGAACAAACATCTCCCAGTGAATATAAGAACTTTCCTTCTGGTATTGACATTAGAGATTCAATCACAGCAAACGGGTTTCTCAATCTGATCCATCCAAGCAAGATCCAGTTGTACAGTTGGACCCTCATTGTTCAACTGTTGAAACTGCTCCAAGTTATGCAAGTGTTGGGTTAATGCCTCATATTATCGGTAGCCAATAAAGTTCCTATGAACCTGCCTTATCCCATTGACTTGATGCCTCTTGGCTACCAGACCTTGTGGTATTTCTTACATTTTCTTATATCTGGCATATGGAAATGGCATTGATATTAAAGCACATTGTCAGAAGTCTTAAATTTTTAAGGAGAAGCTTACAATGAAAAAAGTATAACTGCCAATAATCAAATAATAGAAACAACGAAATCATAACTTTTTTCTACAAAGTTATCCTGTAATTTCTTTGGCTTGCACTTTCCTTCCTTGACGGGCCTGTAAATTTTGAAACTTTTGGTGGTATCCAGTCTCTTTGGTTAAGTAGCATCAAAAGCGAGTCATTGGTTAGGTTTAGTTTGTCGTAGGACAGCAGTCAATGCATTGATCCCACTGGGCATAGCATAAGCATATATTTCCTGTCTTAAATAACCTAATAAATGAAACAGTAAATCTATTAACAACAATCTCTGAAGGGAATGCATTTTTTCTTCCACGGAACTTTGCTTTGTTTAAAAGCAGATAGGTCGAATCAATTTTGCCGCGAACTGGTTTAGGTTCTGAAAATTTATTCTGAACATTTTTATATTTACCGCACCTTTGCATTCCTTTACTAATGCGCCTTTTGTAAACTAATAGGTGACTGAATAGTAGGCTTTTTTTTAAACTACTCTTTGCGTTACTTTTCGTATGCAGCTTCTGTAAAACAATAGATGACTGAATTATGGGATTTTCATTACCACCTTAAGGTGAAAGTGCTTTTTCTGTCTTGTCCTTTTTGTACATTACATTTGTGACCCTGACAGTTTTTTATGTAGATGCAGCAACCATATGATCCGTCAACAAGCTGTTACACTCCATTTGTCAGACACGGAGATGGCGATGCTCGCTTTTAATCCATTTGCAAGAGTAACATCCATAATCAAGTATAATGGGATTGCTACATTTTTAGCGGGCCAAAATGTATCAGCGATGCAGGAGGTGCCTGTACTGAACCCATGGCCTGATGGCCTATTACTTATTTTTATTTTATTTAAGAAAGTGTGTAGTTGATTGCATGTATTTGGTATTGATGTTGGCGTGAAATTATTTTCAGAATGGAAGAAGCTCAGCAGCAGTATCGTGTGCGGGTCCTACAGCTCGAGGAACACAAATGGCGGGAGTTGCACAGACTACTGTATCATTCCTTCAACAGCAAATGCATTTGTTTCCCCAACCTGGTGGTGTGCATATTTCTCACTTCCCTCCCACGTACTTCCTTTATCCTCATCAATACTTTTCACCATTGTACGTTTCACCTCCAGCAATAAATAATTTTTCTGGAAATATAGGATTATCCCCAGCCCTTGAGTGGTACCAATTATCCTTTTCCTTCGGGTAGTTCGTTCCCTTAAGCAGCTGCGGACATGAAGTACTCACTGTCCCAATTTAAGCCAATGACTGGTGGCGGGAACTCTTCTCAGACAGCTTTTCCTGAGGGGTATGCTAGTTATACAACATCTCCATCTGGCTTTTCTGCAAGTCCTGTCACTGGAGGGAGTAGATCTGGCTTTGAGGAGAACAAGGAAACCAATTTGTACATTCCAACTCAACAGTTTCATCCTTGTCTTGGCCCTAAAAGTCTGATATGAAAGCATTTTGACGGGAGAGGTTAATTCAAAGTTGTATGCACCATATTTTATTATACTGAAACTTTCTATTTTGGTTTCGGACATCTCAAAACCTTTCTGGCATGCAATCAAACTCATACTATAGCTTAACAGCACGCAGGCAAAATGTGGTATTTGTGCCTACATAGTCTGGCCATGCAACATATGCTGGGTTGTATCACCCTCCACAATCAGGGGTGGCCCAAAATTCACCTCAGTTGCTTCAGCAATCAGAGCCTTGGCAGCTGCTGGCGGTACTAATTTCCGGACAGGTCAACTGGATTGGAGCAACAATAACCGACTTTCAAAAGATGTTTGATTCATTGATTTGCCTTAGCATAATACAGATTTGCAATAATATCCAATCAATATAAACTTTTAATTGCAATGATTGCGGGGACTGCCTCTGGGCCTGAGACGAGTTTGTAGAAAGTTCACAGAACTTTTAGGTTAAGGTGTCTGAGAGAATTACATTACCCGTAATGAATTTGATATCATGTCTCAACTTCTGAAGTTCGCTAGAATTCATTTGACAGCAAGGCAGTATTTCGAGGCTTGGTATTCCTATGGCATGACTGTTTCATATTTGACCTTTAACGTGCAGCTTTTTATTAAGGTTATTGCATGTGTCATGCTTCAGTATTCCGAGGCTTGGTATTCCCTATGGCATGACTGTTTCATATTTGACCTTGCTCATGTGTCATGCTTCAGTATTCCGAGGCTTGGTATTCCCTATGGCATGACACTTTCATATTTGGCCTACCTTTAGATAAGGTGCAGCCTTTTCTTAATGTTATTGCATGTGTAATGCTTCAATATTCCAAGGCTTGGTATATTCGTATGGCATGACTGTTTCATATTTGACCTTCTTTTTGATAAGGTGCAGCCTTTTTATTAGCGGTATTGCATGTGTCATGTTTTATTTCAATAAAAAACATGAATACAGAGTTTGATTTTGTTTCATCATTTGTGGGTGAATGTTAACTATGGACACATTATCAAATGCACTAACCTGATCTTATATTGAAGTGATAAAGTTTAAAATCATCAATTAAATTTTCTATTTTGGGTTTGTGCTTTCAATTTTGTGTTTGTGGGTTATGATAGCTTATACATTATCAAGTGCAGTGGTAATTTGATGAAATTGCAATAAGATAATTTAAATCAAGTCACAGAATCACTTTAAAAATTTTGGTTTGTTAAAACAATTTTATTACTATAAAGTATTTAACAATTTTATTATGTTGATTGTGAGCTAATATATAAGCTAGTTATTTTTGAAATAAATATATGTAATAGTTTTTCTTCTTGTTAATGGATTATTCAAAACTAATTGTTGGCCACAAATAGGATTTATGGCAAAAACTGATTTATTAATACTCTTAAATCAATATAATGATACACCTAAGGCTGCTATTCAGTGATCTATGTGAAGATTGCTAATTGACCTAAAAAACATGTTGGTATTCAATTTTCTGATTCATGAAACTTAGAGTACATATTGCACATGCATTTTTATGGTAATGACTAACAACTGCAAAGACAAATCTATTCCCTATTGGTTCTTCTAGAATAATGTGAAATTTCTGGTGGATGGTCTGACCATCTTATATGCGATTTACAACCGCAGTTTGGACCCTTATGTTTGTAGGAAAACAGAGTTTGTGCCCAATTTATTATTTAGTATAAATGTCCCATTTATTGTGTAAGCAGCTTAGGGTTCCCAACCACTATAAAAAATATTTATTGTAAAGTGCTCAGATTTTCTTAATCACTTAAGCCATTGTTTCTTGTAATATTAAAGATGACAATATTTACTGTTAGTGGAACTTAAAAAAAACAAACATTATTTTGTATGGAAAAAGTCAACTACAAAGGCAAAGATAGCTATTGAGGGTTGAGAATTTTTCTTATGTAACTTAAGTGTTTTAGGATATATTTGGGCACCAAAGTTGCTTACAAGATTGTTAAGACAACACCTATTATTATTATTATTTTTATTTTGGTGTGTATTGGACACTTATTTTTTGGACATTGTAAATCAGAATCATGTGATGATACCTATGATGTTTGTATAAACTATGAGGAATGCAACCACCAATTACTCTCATGCTGTTTGATTGTTCTAAAAATTGTCTAATCTTTGTCTTCTTGATTTCCAAAAGCATTAAATCAAATTTATATTATTATTATTATTTAAATGGGTCCATGGTTGAAAAGTTTACCATAAAATGATGATATGGTGGGTCTCATTCTGTCTTTTTTGTTGACAACATTTTGGGTATACGAGTCGACAAAATGTTTTTGGAACTTTTAATAAGTGATGGACCTTTAATCCACATATATGTGCATGGACCAGATAATTTTTAACATAATTTTTATGTGAAAAACTATATATTAACTATTTCTTCAAAGTGTTTTTAAAAAGTCCAAATAGTTGAAAATCATTTTAAGATCATTTTAAGGGTGCTACCCTAGACATGTATTTCAATGTTGACCATAAATAAAACATTTCAATGTCCATCTTAAATAATGTAAATTTATATCACCTATATATAAAAGATAAGTTACATACAAGATCATTCAACATACAACATCAATTTTTTCTTTTTGTATTGGGGTAAATTTGTAAATCAGAATTCTGTAATCACATGTATGATGTCTGTATAAAATATAAATAAGAAGCAAAATCACTAGTTATATCTTTTATTAATATACTCATATTGGTGAAAACTTGATTAGTCAGTCTAAAGCATTGACTAAAAAATAGGCTAATCTTTGTCTTCTTGATGTCCAACAACAATCCTCTTACATATACAAATTATATTTAGGTTCATCAATTTATCAATTGGATTCAATATTGTTGGAGGTCATAATGCTACTCCAGTGACAGAATCTCTTGTAGGTAAAGAGATGAGATAAGATACACTAGGTTGGTCTTCATTCTTGGATGAAGAGGACCAAAGACTTGTCTTGGTGATTTGATTTCCTCCATTTCTATCCTTCACTGAAATACATGCATAAAAGCCACTCAAGAACAATGTTCACTAATTTAATACCCAATGATTTATACTAAGAATGCATATATAGACAAGAAAACGTCACAAGAACTTCAAAAATCATTAAAATGCAAAAATATTTCACATGAGGGTCAAGAGGTTTTGCATGGTGCAACAAAAATACCCACCATAAAAATGGAACTTTTCCTACTCAAGTTTCTTGCTATCATTACTAATCCTTGCATGGTACTTGCTTGAAGTCATATGCCACAATCTAGGATTGTATCTCTATTATGATACCCTATTTTTAACTCAATGTTATCCCATCTTTGTTTCTCTTTATCCTCATCCATCTCCCATATGGAGTGTGGAAGTACATGATCTAAGTACATGCATGTGGAGGAGAGTCCTTAACATCTTCCTTAGCTTTGGAATTGGATCAACTTGCGTGCAAAATGCCATATGCTTATAGGAATTTTTATGCAAATTGTTGCATGTATGCATGCAACCTTTCTTTGACAAAATGAAAACCTTGACTATAGGAAGACCTTGACAGAGTATCCTCAGTGTTTTCCTCCCCTCACCATAGGGAAACATTGAGAGAGGATCCTAAGTGTTAGAAAGGTCAGATGATAGTCAATGGAATTTGTTTTTTAAAAAATAAAATTTTAATATCAACGAATATGATAAAAAAAAGTAAAAACAAAATTTAAATATTAATGTATGTAATAAAAATTAAAAACATATAAAACTATTATTATGGTTCAATAAAACATTTGAACTACTTAAAAATTAATACCATCTTAAAAAACTAATTTTATAATTAAAAATTAATAAAAATATAGAGAAACTCAAAATGACATGTGCGAAATGCCTACCTCTATATATATATTCTTTGAACAAAATCACTGGAATTTTTTCCAAAAGCATATGCCAAAGAAGAATATTTTTGCACTCAAATGATCAAAGCATGCATAGTATTTTCGTGTAAAAAAAGGAAACCAAAGAGAAAAACGATATATGTCTTTCCAAAGCTTAGACAAGTAGAATTAACCATTTTCATTAAGGCACCTATTGGTATCCTTGGCTCTTCGAACAACTGTAGGAATAATTTTTTACTAAACGCTGGGATATGCAGCGAGTTGATTGAACTGTTTATTGACAATCTAATTTGACTAATAAAGAAGCCATTCATTGGCTAAAACACTTTTTCATGAGAGTCAATAATGCAAGATGAATTATGTGGACTAATTTGCATTTCAAATCTTTGAATAGATGTATTGAGGAGTTTTAGTTGTTTTTGAAGCTATTTTGTAGAAGTATTTAAATTTCTATCATTTATTCATCTCAACAAATCTTCAACAAGTTAATACATTGAGTTATATATATATTTTCTATCAAATCAAATGATTTATATAGAAATATTTCATTGAGATAGATAATTAACACAACTTTTTATTTCTTTTAATAAATGTATTCTTTCTTTCTAATTTATTAATATACGAAAACTTAAGAAAAAATATTTAAAAACATGTATTATGGCTTATGGAAAGGCTACTAGGCCATTAATCTGAAGGGTTATTCCATACCAAATAGAGGAGAGTCTAATCGAGCATCTATATCAGGATTAACCCCTATTATTAAATCCTAAACATTCAACGTTGTCAACACTACAAAAAGCGAATAGTTGGAACCTAAATTCTGAATTAACATAAGTAAACAAACTTATATTGATATTCAAAACTAGATGCAACATTCACTCCCCTCTTCAAGGGGAAAAAATCAGACATGAGATTTTCAAATACAATAATATTCACTTACAACCAATTACATGCCTTCTTCTACAACATATGGTTTTTAATTATCCAAAACCTTAATCACCAAAGGGACCTCATTAATGAGCCAACACTAACATAGTGATATGTTTTTAATAACACCACTTACATTTATTGATTTCACATTGTGCTAACTTGTGGGGTCTTCTTTATTTGAGATGATCCCATTAGATTTAGTATCAATCTATTCTACTAAGTAAGAGAGTTAGGGCAGGTGACAAACACATTCCCTTGTACTATCTAACTTTCCATACTCTTTAATCTCCATTTTACTTTTTCCTAAATTAATAGAGCCTTCATATCTTATTCCATTTTTTTTAGAGTAACAAGATCATCTTAAAATAGAATATTACTTCCATTTCACTCATAGAGAATATGAGATTCACTCTCAAACCTTCATTAATTCCTTCAAGGCTCCCAATAATTAAGTATCTGTTATCTCTGCAATGATCCCACAATCATCTCTCGATTCTATCCCAACACACTTTTAAAAACAAAGTGTTTATTTCTCCCCACAATCATCTCTCGATTCTATCCCAACACACTTTTAAAAACAAAGTGTTTATTTCTCCCCCTTCCCTTTTCCGGTTAATTTTAGAGAATTTGTTATTTCTCTACGTTTAAGGTTCACCATATCCATGACTTTTAAATTGTTTTAGTTTGAATCATATCCCCAACCATCAAATTTTACAACTTATATTGGAAATTCCAACCCTTTTTCTAACGTCGTCCGAAGCTGAATGAGAAAGACAAAGACAATGCACAACTTTCATGGAGAAAGAAATAAAGAAAGTATTTTTAACATCTATGAGGCTCAAAATAGCCTATGGGACAGATTGCCTCTCTATGTCTCTTGTATTCGGCCTTTTTCTTGTGGAATTTTACAATAAATGGTCCCAGCTTCTCGACAAACTCTTTGCTAAATAGATTATCCCAAGAGCTAGCTGCCAGAATACTTGCATAATTTTCCCTACTATTTTTCCAATGCTCTGTTTCACAACGGAGTTGATGAGAATTACTCCTTAATTGAGCAATACGAATTTTAGATTTCCAAGAAATATTGGCCCCTATGTATGTGTTTTCTTATGATTACGAGTGAGGTTAAACTCTTCAATGTAGTACTTCTTCTTTCTCCCAAGTACATTTGTGGAACTTAACCATAACAAAAGTTTTTATCTCTTTACTATTTGTAAAGACACATGTTCAAACAAATATCCCATTTACTAAACCATTTGTTATTTTGTCACATCCAATTCTTCTTTCTTTTGCACACTCTGCATTAAACACAACTTTAAGCCATCTACCATTTGAGATAAATAAAAAGACGCAGACAATTTGAAAAGTTGTAAATGAAAAGACTGAAAACAATCGCAGAGAAAACAAAAAAGAGAGAAGAAAAACCGCCATATTCACCCATCTGATCTGACTAAACTTGGGGCCATCATCGAGAATGTGCTTGAGTTGGAGGAAAAGCTTCAGATCGAGAATACGGAGTCCAGTATTGTATTATTAATCGCGCGTGCCAACCAACAGCGCAGATCGGTTTACAAGTGGAACCCTAATTTATTTACTCAGATTACAGAATGGGAGACCGGATTCGATCAACACTCTGAAGAGTTTGAATGGGTATTTTTCAATATATGTCAATATATGGGTATTTTTGAATGGTTTTTAATCAACTTCACTGCTAGCCAAGATAAATTAATCACCATATCCACTTTTGATTGTATAAGACTGTCACCAGCAAAGGATGCATCAATAAGCCAAAAGGAGGAGAGAATACCAGAAAAAAACCCCAAAACCCCACATCAACAAGCCAAAAAGAGTGAAATGATTACAGCAACTACTTGCATGCTAGAAATCTTATCCCATCGCTTCACTTCAATCAACATGAGATGCAAATTGAGAACACTTGTTAACTGGTCAAAAGTCTAAAATTCTCATTCCTCATTTACAAAATAATAAAATAAAAATAGTATTATCCCTGTGCAAGAAACATGGCAGTATCCCATTTATAACATTGGGAAGCTTGAATTTTAAATATATTCAATGCACTACATGCGCACTTTCTATAAAATTTGCGCTTAAACAAACAGACAGAAAACCAAAATTCATACACCATTAATGCACAAAACTACTTACAATCTGCATTTAATGGGTACAGAAAGTCAGATTTTGAAATAAATGACCAGAAACCTACTTGGACACTTTAATTCAATTCCTGCATCGATGATTTGACTAAACTTGGGGCCATCATCGAGAATGTGCTTGAGTTGGAGGAAAAACTTCAGATCGAGAATGCTGAGTCCCGTATTGTATTATCAATCGCGCGGGCCAACCAACAACGAACACCAGATTACAAGTGGAACCCTAATCTATTTACTCAGATTACAGATGGGGAGACCGGATTACAAGTGGAAGCGTAATCTATGTACTTCAGATCGATCAACACTGAGAAGAGCTTGAATGGGTATTTTTCAATATCTGTCAATACTACACAGATTTTAGTGTCCCCCGCATCGGTTGCTGTCTCATGCCGCAGCGCCTCACACACAGACGTTCTTCGATTGTTGCTGTATCAGATACGCCGATAACAGAAGAAGTTATCTGCCCATGGATTTATCTGCTTATAATTTGATAGCTTATAAACTGATAAACTGGTTTGATTATAAATTGATAAGCTGGTTGTCTTATAAGTTGATAACTTATAGAATGATACGTTTGTATGCTTATAAAATTATAAGCTTAACTGCTTATTAATGGATAAGTTCATGTGCTTATAAACTGATAAGCTGGCGCGCTTATAAACTGATAAGCTCGTGTGCTTATATTTTGATAAGTTATTGTGCTTATATTTTGATAAGATGTCCTGCTTATAAACTGATAAGGTATAATTTGATAAGCGTAGCTTCTTATTAGATTATAAGCGAATGTACTTATAAACTGATAAGTAATTGTTCTTATAAACTGATAAGCTCTTGCGCTTATAATATGATAAGTCCCTGTGCTTATTAGATTATAAGCTGATCTGGTTATAAACCGATAAGCTCGTCTGCTTATAAGGTGATACGTTTGTTGGCTTATATTTTGATAAGCATATCGTTTGTATTATAATAAGCTTATCAGCTTATAAATTGATATGCTTATTTACTTTTAAATTGATACGCAGATTAGCTTATAAATCTATAAGTTCACAAGCTTATAAACTAATAAGCTCATGTGGTTATAAGAGGATAAGATTATCTGGTTATCAAGATACGCATATAAGCTGATAAGCCTGTGAGCAGATAAGCCAATAAGGTCATAAGTTTATAAGCAGATAGCCGACCCAATTTTCTGCCCTCCGCGTTTCTACCAATCTGCACAGTAATCTCTGTATCCTCAGGAAACCCAACGGAATAAATCGTTGTATCTCCATTTTAGAGCTCCACATCAATGGCGCTGTGACTGGTTCGAAAGGAAGGATCTGCAATTCTGATGAGGGTCAAAGCAGGCCTCCACTCGTCACTCGTCTTCAGTGTTTTTCCACCTCATCGCTGCAGCAACTGTGTTTAGGGCCAATGGAAAACCTTGAAATAGATGGGCTTTTTAGCCGCAGAAACTGAGCGCTCCTGCGGGAAATTTTATGTAATGCTGCAGAAAATTCCTGTATCGTCCAGGTGTGGCTTTCACTTGTATCCATTGCTAAGATTACTTCTCTGCTGCGACATTGCAACAATTCTGATCATCTCCATCATCAAAACAAATTTCTTCTTGTTTCTGACAATTTCATCTTTCAGAACTGCCCTCCAGCTTTAAATCCATTGACCTGGTGTCAATGGAGGCCTGCAATTTTTCAATCTGATTCTGCTGAGAAAGAAGTCTTGCCGAAGCCCCATACCATAAACACCTGTCATCCGAGCTTGGGATGAGCTTCGGCAACCCATGAAAGCAGCTGTATCAGAGCAGATTGAATGACCAACCCAAAGAAACCTACAGATTCCGGTTGAAGTTGTCAAGCTGAATTTATTTCCATCATTTAAAATAACCAAATTAAAAATTTAAACTCTCACAGTCACACTTGCACAAATTTCATACCAAATTAAAAATTCAAACGCGCAGTCAGATTTTCTTGAAATATTTGTCATAAAAATTCAAACGTGCAGAGTCAAATTTTCTTGAAATATTTGTCATCGCCGCAGGTTTAATGTTTTTGCGGATATATACACTATTGATTTGATCACATATACTGTTTTTGCGGGAACGGACACATCATCACTTCATAGCTGGAACGGACACGTCATTACATACACTGTTTTTGCAGAATATAGCTGGAAGGGACACGTCATCAATTGGAATAGAGTGGCTAATTTTCGAAGTGGT
>CM076570.1:470961317-470987965 GCA_034641835.2 Pinus albicaulis | reverse complement strand
TTCATCATTTCTAGATCTAGAGATCTTGAACCTTCATCATATCCATAGGTGCATCATAGATTCAGATCTATCAATTAAGAACAGAGTTCAACCATGCAGATATACTTCAGAGTGAATTATTCATTAAAACCCAAACATATGCACACCTTTGCACTTATGAACTTCTTCTCCTTATATATATTTAGCCTTTGTGAATACCATGAGCCAAAACCACACAACTTCCAATGGTATTCCTAGACGGGATCAAGTAGATAATCCAACACTCAATACTGTGGGCCAATACCATGGTAATGTCCCCTGGTTTTATAAATTTAGAGCACAAATAGGCATACGCTACTTGGCACATACTTTTCCGCATACATACGCTACTTCCCCTTTAAAAACCCGCGTATGCTTTGTGACATACCATTTTAATCATTTCTCTGGCCCTTACAGGAATTCCTTTCTCCATTACATCTGCACTGCTCTGTAGATACATCGGATTTACATCATTAACAAATTCATCAAGTCAGTTTCCATCAAGAACAACTTCATCAGGTATGTTGCCATCAACTTCATCAAGTAGGTTGCCATCAAGGACAACACATTGCATCATATTGCCAACAGGTCGACAGATGGATTTTACGGTGATTTATTGTGATAACTAGGGTTACATCAAACTCTTGGTTAATCCAATTTTTCATGAAAGGTCCAAGCATATTGATATCTGATATCACCATCTCAGAGATTGTGTGCAAAGGCGGATATTGTCATTAGAGTACATTCCCAAGGAGGAGCAAGATGCAAACATCTTGACGAAGGCACTGTTAAGCGGCAAATTCGAGTTCCACAGAGGCAGGATCGAGGTAGATGACAATCCCTTTCTTGTTGAGAGGGAGTGTTGAATTAACAACAAGAAGAGGCTTCTAAATTAATTTCCCCTTAATTGAGTTAAAAGGAAATTGTAATTCCACGTCACATGACAGAGTGTACGAGTTAACTGAGTTGGGAAGACTTAGTTAGCTCAGTCATGTCGAGTTTGAGGTCAAACTGGAGACAAGTGGAGTTCACTCAAGTTTTAGGGGGTCCAGTTACAATTTATTTATAGTTGTAATTGTTTAACTTGATTATTTGAGTTAAAATCAGTTTAACTAGTTGTAACTGAGAGATGAGCTAGTGAGAGGTCCAGTGAATTAAATTTGATTTAATTCACATGCAGTGATCAATCACATAACTGATAATTCGCTATAAATAGCTGTTGCATGTCAGTTCTAAGGAAGGCCCAATTGAGATTGGAGTTAAAGGGAACTATCAGTTGTATAATTAGAAAATTGTACAGGTCATGCATGAGGTCAACAGGATGCCTTAGATATATTATGCAATCAATTCTTGGGAATTTCCTAATTAATAGGGGTTAAATTCCCTCAGTAATGCGTAAGCAAGGCTGAGCAACCTAGAGGTAGGAAATTGGTTAAGTATCAGACCATACTTGCTGGGATCAATGTGAGACAATCAAAGATAGTGTAGAGAGCTCTCAAGCCTGAGAGAAGCATTGTATCGTTTCATATTCTTGACTTAATGCAATATACAGATAATGAGGCTTTTAACTGAGGCTTTCCCCAGATACAACTTTGTGTTGTGCGATTGAAATTCTTTCTCTTTCTTGTTCATGTGATTGTACGATCGTAATTGGTTTCTGTAATTTGTAGAATAGATTCAGTATCTTGTTTTAGCATGTTACAAGATCAGTTGAATCTATGTAGATTTTCTACACATCCTTTCCCCACGTTTAGGATGCTCATTCTCTACGATTTGTGGTTGACATGTCAGCGGGATGTGGTTCATCCTTTCCCCACGTGTAGGATCGTTCCTACGATTGTTGGTTGGCATGCATGTAGGACATGGTTCACCGTTTCCCTACTCTCGGTGGTTTGCAAGCACGTAGGATGTGGTTTAATCCTTTCCCTACGTTGGTTATGACATGTGACTGTAGGATGTGGTTTATCCTTTTCCTATGTGTGGTTGTGTGTAGGAAGTGATATATTATTTCCCTGCCACTGATTCAGTATCATCCTACCCGTGTAGTCCGGGACACATGGGAAGTACCTCTCATTTGGCCAATGAGTTGGGAAAAGTGGATAGGGACCATAACACTATCAATGGATGCATTGTGTAATGGCGTACTCCCTATGTCTAGGATGCATGGTATTCAAAAACTTGATCTGGGATCAAGTTTGATTTAGGTTCTACCTCTGGAATGACTCTTGTTACTGTAGAGTGGTAAGGTCTTGTGACTCACTCTCGATTGGTTCTTCTTCTTTATTCATATCAATGTTTAGCAGAGTAGAGATGAGATGAGATACATAGATGGTACGTGACGACAAAATAGTTCATGATGACCGGATGGCATGATGGATTAGTAGGTGGAATTTTCCCTAGTTGAGAGGGAGAATTAATTATTGCATCTGTTGGAAATAATTATTGCATTGAATTCCTCTTTTCGAGAGGACCAAAAGCAACCTAAAGATCACCAAATTTGGATAAGGAAAAATATTTATTTATTCAAAATAAATTGTAAGTATCAAGGCGGGAAAATTTGAAAATTGAAAAATTCTATGTGTTCTCTTGTCTTGGCTTGTTTTCTACATCTATTATGTATGTTCTTTCTTCAGTTACTATGAGTCCTGTCATTACTAATGGAAATAAATGTATGTTAAATGGGTTAATATTGATCACTGAAGTAACTGTCCTAAGCAAAGAACATGTTAACCTAAAATTAACAAGAACACTCCCTTTTTTGTGAGGAAAGGGATTTCTTGAATCACCTCTTGTTTGTAAATCCACCTTTGTTGTTGCGTTGGAATCAAAAGTTAGTCCTTGCATAGGGTCTGTAGTAGTCTTCGAAAATCATTCTCGTCCACCATCATGACATCACTCCAAACTTTTTCTGCGAAACCAAAAGACTCACAAATGGAAGTAGTCAATGTGGGATGGGCAACAAATCTTTTATGAAAGATACTTCCCCTGATCAAAGTTTTAGGAACTTGTACATCCTCATATCCATCCAATAATCTTTACGTAAGGTATCTCCACTTCTCGTGGGCTAAAGTAGACGACAAGGAGGTGAGATCCTTCCCTTGGCTGTCTTCCACTAAATTTGCATTTGAGATCTTCTTTTACTCTTAGATCGGATTCTAGAAGAACAATCTTTCCAGATTCTCTAGTCATTGAAGGAAATACTTGTTACCTCAAGGACCACACATCCTCAACAAAATTCACACCACTAATCAACCCCTACGAAGGTTTTGTGGTTCTTTCACAAGCATCCCTTTCCTCCTTCATGGCATCAATTGCTCCCCTTCAACAAAATTGGAAGGCTTGCCAATGAAGAAGTCAGTGGAACATGAATAACAAATCAATTAGGGGGAATTCTTGCCCTAATTGAAGTTTTAGGTACTCGTACACGGTCGTAACTGTTGAAAATGTAACTAGGTTCGGTCTTCATACTTATGTAAATGATATAATGAAATTATTTTTGTAAGCCTTGCTTCATGGGTTTCACGAGCAAGTGATTTAGTTGGCTCTCGTTTGAGAGCATTAGTATTTGTCATTTAAGTCAAGGAATTATTGTCATGTATAAAAGATCTCTTCTTGAGCCTATGTCATGTATCTAAGTGTCTAATAGCCCTCCAAAGACAAGCACGGTTCTCCTCTTCTTTGTCGGCTTCAAATAAGGAAAAGAAAACTCATGTCGGCCCATATTAGAGACACATCTACTCACATTAGCATGTCGGCTTATATTGATGGACCAACTACTATATAAAGGAACCTCAGATCAGTCCAAAAAGACAAAATTCAGAAATCCTTCTCTAAGATTTTTCAGTGACACACCTCTGTGAGTTTCAATGATGGAGTAATACAGTTCGGATATATTTGAGTTTGTGGATGGGTTACAGTTTGGATAAGGTCATAACTTGGTGACCACACTTCAGGGCTTTGGGCTAACCACAGTCTCCTCATAGATATAGTTTGGATCCCCTCAAGACAATGTTGTCATGATCTCGGTGTAACGACAGTATTAAGGATATGGTCTCGATGCTAGTGTTGTCAATAAGATCTCAGACTTGGATTTACCACATTCCTAGTACTGTACTTAGTGCTACAATGAGGATATGAAGCTCAGTATACAATGTTAAGAGAAACAATGAAGATCTCGGTGTCAAAGTAGTGGTGAAGATCTCATTGTCAAGAATGAAAGATCTCAGTGTTAAAGCAGATCTTGGTATTTAGAGAACAATGAAGATTGCAGTGGAAGAGGACTTAAGAAGGGGACTGCAAAAGAGAACATGTGTCTTGGTCTTGGAGTGGCTACTAGGTTAGGGGTCTTGGTCTTGGTATTTCGTCAATTGGAATCTTTATAAGAAGAATTTGTGCGGTTTTCCTCTCAAAGAGTGAGAGCTTTTGGCCTTGGCTCAAAGCCTACATGCTGTGTCTCTTGTCTATTTATATTCATGCATTGGTTATTGTTTGATGAAGAAGAACACTAATAAACTAAGATGAAGAAGATCCTAACGTAAAGAAATAAAATGCATTCACAAGCAGTTACCAATCAAAGAGAAATCTCTTGATGCAAATGCCCTAGATTTCTCAACAGTAACCATCATGTAATCTTTGAGCGAGCCACATCAACTTTTAGTAGGAATAAGTAGAGGGGAAGAAGACTGTGTCCTTATCTTGGCCCTCTTTACCCAACTTCGGATGTGAAATCTTCTTTTGTTCTCTTATTATATTCTGAAACAACTTTTTCATGTCTGTGAATGAGGGAAGGATATTCCTGTGATATTGTGGCCCACATATTGTTGCTCACCTCTGTCATTTGTTGCGTTGGAATGTAGATCTGGTAAGCCTTTAATGTCTTGCTGTATCCAAAAAAACCACCCTTCATACTCGAGGGTCTTGTTATTGATCAATTAGCAGGTTTGCGAAGGTCTTGACGACTTGTTAGATGGGCACACACTGGCAAGGATCCATTGTCACCTTGGTATAAATGTTGTATTATTAAGTTCCATAGAGTCATTCCATCCAGTTTGTGGGGATATTTCCAATGCAAAATAATTGAATGCAAAACATAAATTTCACCTCTTTTGACTAGAGGTTTTCTTGATCTTAACCTTATGATTTTTCAGCCTTAGGGTTGTTATACAATATTGAACAAAACGACAATGAAAAGTGAGGAATATTTCAATCTTCAACAACCCAATATTGTAGGCATTTCAAGGAGAGGAATTTATTTTTCTTTAGGAAATAGTCATCTAGATGAAGCTCATTGGGCATTTGTCCTCATTCCAAAAATGGTATCTAGGGTAAGTCATGATTTACATAAGCTCAAGGCTTTGTCAACATAGGGTTCAATGCTTTTGCAATGATATACTCATTAACAAACCAATGTGTCACATGCAGGAATTGAACCTAGGCGGTGAGGATGATAATCCTTACCATAACTACTAAAGGAAGACCAAATTAACTTGACTAAGTGATTCGACAAGTTTCAGCCCTTTAGGGCAATCTAATAATGCCCAAACCATATATGAAAACTCACTTTTACAATATTTATATAGCATCAATAAATCAACCCATAACTTTTTCAACCATGATGTTAATTGCCTTTTACTTATATCAAATTAGTAAGATATGTATAGTTGTAAATAACCATTCATGGGAAACATAGATGGTTGAAATTCATTTCTGCAATTTACGCAACAATTGGACAATGGAAAGTTTCATTAATATTGTATATAATGACCTTATCATAAGGTTAATACAATTCACTAGCACTACAAAACCCTAGATATGGAAAACAATGAAATTTTTGGCTTAACCAGGGAGCACAAAATGCTTGAATCATTCGAACTAGTCCTAAAATGTGAGATGTCTTCTTCACCAAATACACTTAGGGTTTCATCATAAAACCCTAATATCAATCCTTGAAGGGATGAAACCCTAACCCTAGACATCAAGATGCTTCAAGAAGATCATGAAACCCTAGATATTCCAAGTGGGAGAAATACCAAGTACAAATGAATATTTAAAAGAGAGTAGACAGCTAGTGCTTTGCTTTGGATTGCATCCGTACACGAGTGAAATAAGAATGAACACAATGGTTATCTCCAACATCTTCTTCACAAAAGAAATGTCCGATAAAGATGTATTTCTCCCACGTACACCTTGTCCTAGGGTTTTGTTGTCAACCCAAGCTAATTACTCCAAGAAGAAGAGTATAAAGAAGAGTGATGATGATAATGATGAAAGAATTGTCTCCTTTCTCTCTCTCTATATATGAGAGGTAAGGGGGAGGCCAAGCCTACAATGTGTCCCTAAGCCCTTATAAGCAACCTATAATACAACAAAATTGCAACAACGATGAGATGGGTGTTGGATCCTAGTTTAGGATCAGTTTGATAGGGAGCTTGTGGAAGTCAAAGAAGAGGGGCAACCTTATGGTTAGTGGCCCTAAACTAGTGATAATTTCCACAGTGAATGAGCAACAAAAGATTGTTGTGCATTGGGTTAAAGTGTTGACCATTGCTTGGGTCAGTTTGTGGGCTGCTTATAGGAGGCCTTAAGAGTTGTTTGGAGGAGCCCACGTGGACTGTTGGGAGGCCTACCAAGCAACTAAGGTGACAACAACTACATTAGATCGGAAGGCAAGAGGATAACAACAACGAGGGTTACAGATTGACTCGTGTATGATGGTTTGACGGTGTCTTAGGCAAGGACACATTGAGGTGCCTAGATCTGCGCAATAGCTTCTTTATTGCATGGCTAAGGGCAGATTGGTGGAGTCTGTGTAAGGGTCTCCAAGGTGTGGGGATGCCCTAACTAGGAGCATATGCTATAGCGTGGACTTGGTCTCTCATGGACTGTTGGAGGGCAGTGTGAGAGAAGACCAAGTGTGGACGAGATTAGGCACTTATGGTTTGTTGGAGGACAACGTGATAAGGTCCATGTTGGAGCCGAAGTGCAACACCTTCATGGACAAAGGTGACTTCTAGCTTGGCAGTTGTTGGAGCTCAAGGGTCTGATCAACTAGTAGCAGGATTGTGGAGCCCGAGACTTGTGTGCGGAGAAGGTCTTCTACAACAGATGATGGCAGTCCTCCTAGCTCGTGTTCATTGTGAGAGATGGACATATTGTAGTGATATGTGGCAGCCCTTCGTGCCCTCTGTTGGTCCTCATCGTTGCAACACATGAAGACCATTGTGGGCTGAAGTCCCAGAGTAGCTGAGGAGCAACAGTGGGCAGGTTGAGAGTTGTTCATAAGTGGAGCTGTGAACAACACGACAGGAGTCTCGATGAGTTGTGCCCTTGATGGACGAAGGAACAACTAGAGAGTAGATTGGACAACCAAGATTCAATGGCCAGATCGACTTGAAGCATTGATAGAGGCAGGAGCTGCAGATCGAGAGCCGAAGGACTGGGTTGGTACAGGGAACGACCGAGAGGAGCTGTGAGTGCCACATCCAGATGGTCAGAGTATCTTGTCTTGTACTAGTGGATGTATGAGGGTCATTATCCCTAGTACGAGAGCCCTAGACTGTTGTATTATATGTTGTTAATATAACGAAGTTTGGTTGAAAATTTAAAAAGCTGTCTATATTCTGTGCATATGTGATTTATTGCTTTGTATTTTCGTTGTGTAAAGTAGTTTAGTGGTTGAGATTCTTGGTTTGGTAGCGTCAATGATTTAGGACTCTAACCTAGACCCAAGGTCACGGAAATTCAACATGGTATTAGAGCTACTTTGGAGGACAGTGAATCATAGTGTGCACAACGAAGCAACTCAGAGGGAGTTGTCAGTGTTTGGATAATGGACCAGAAGGTGCAGCTAAAGACATGGAGATGTGGTCTTGACAGGTTACCTGGCAAGATGGGATGGGAGTTTTGGTGGATTGATGGTGATCCCAGTGGACAACAGTTTGTTGTTACGGCAGATTGCTGATCATGGACTTCCATTGATGTGCGATGGATGGTTGGGACAACTCTAGGGGTTCTTTGGCATGGACGAGATCAGGTTGATCGAGATGGCTTCATGTGATGGATTGGATATTGGCAGGCCGGAGTCTTCATCAGATCATGGTGTTGCATATCCGAGATTGACAAGATTTGCACGGGTGGTATTTGATCCAAGAGGATAAGTGCTTGCAGGAATGAGCCAGTGGAGATCATGTAGGCTTAGAGGGAGTCTAGCCTTAGAGGGAGCAACCCTATGGAGGTTTGAGATCTTCAGGTTCAGATGTGACGAGGCAGAGGCAATACCGAGATTGTCAGGTTCATCTACATGGTATGCTGCAATGATGGATGCAAGATGGGCTAGTGTCGTCGTCAGAAATGATGATTGCTTCCTAGATTTGGAAGAACCTCCCTCGCTAAGAGCAAGTGTTGATTTTTTTGTAGCTTTGGGAGGTACTCCAAGCCTTGGTGTTCAAGGGTTTGAGGTCAAAGTGCCACAAATGGGCTTGTGGGCTTGAGAACCAAGCTTGGGAGTTTTTCACCCATCGTGATTTGTGCCAAAACCATGATGGAGATACGATGTGTGATGGATGAGGATGATAGTGGTCGGAAATACGATTCCAACGCATTGAGAATTGTTCGCATCCGAGATTTCGTTAGAGAGAAACAAATTTTTGAAGTTGACTAGGTAATTATTGGTTGCCAAGTCATGTAGGCTTGGTGTAAGAGAGTGCCAATAGATGGGTCTCTTCAAGCAAATTCGTGGAGGCTTAAAGGCTATAAATAGGAGGTGTTTAATCCTCATTTTAGCATCTAAGAGAGGGCAATACAACTCTGAAATTTCGTGGAGGAAGCTGCAGCAGATTAGGAGGCTGAGGAGACTTAGGGATAGTGTGGGACATTTTCTATAGGAACAACGTGGGAGAAGCTTGGGTTGCTGTAGGTGCAACAGAGGTGTTTAGGGCTAAACATGGCTGTCTTAAGTACGGTTTAGGGCCAGATTGAAGGGTTGTTGAGCCAAGAGGATAATGAGCTGTTTGCGGACTGTGTTAAGGGTTGTATGTGGTAAGGAAAGGCTGCTTGGGTGAGCTGTTAGGGAGCCGCAATGGACTGTGGTAGGCCGCAGGCCTAGCCACTCCAAATAGGCCAACGTGGAGACTTTAGGGTCTGCCACATGCCTAGAACAACAACCCACGTGTAGAACACATTGCCTTGGCTATGCCGCAGCTAGAAGGAGGCTGTTTCTATGGGTGTTGAAGGGCTTATGTAGTACGCACTTGCCCTAACCAGGGACAACAATACAACAATATTGCAACAATGTTGAAATGGGTATTGGATCCTAGTTTAGGATCAGTTTGATAGGGAGTCTGTGGAAGTCAAAGAAGAGGGGTAAACCTTGTGGTTAGAGGCCCTAAACCAGTGACAATTTCCACATTGAATGAGCAACAAACTTGCAGCAGAAGATTGTTGTGCATTGGGTTAAAGTGTTGACCATTACTTGGGTCAGTTTGTGGGATGCTTGTAGGAGGCCTTAGGAGTTGTTTGGAGGAGCCCTCGTAGACTGTTGGGAGGCCTACCAAGCAACCAAGGTGACAACAGGTACATTAGATTGGAAGGCAAGAGGACAACAACAACATGGGTTACAGATGGACCTTTGTATGATGGTTTGATGGTGTCCTAGGCAAGGACACAATGAGGTGCATAGATTTGTGCAATAGCTCCTCTATTGCTTGGGAAAGGGCAGATTGGTGGAGTCTGTGTAAGGGACTCCCAGGTGTGGGGATGCCCTAACTAGGAGCAGATGCTACAATGTGGACTTCGTCTCTCGTGGACTGTTGGAGGGCACTGTGAGAGAAGACCAAGTGTGGACTAAGTTGGGCACTTATGGTCTGGTGGAGGATAGCGTGATAGTGTCCATGTTGGAGCCGAAGTGCAACACCTTGGTGGAAAAAGGTGACTGCTAGCCTCGCAGTTTTTGGAGTTGAAGGGTCTGATCAACCAGGAGTAGGATGTGAAATTTTTTGAATATTACTTTAGGCAGAAACCCTATTGTTATATCTGGTTATACTTCTCCTACATAATCAAGTTATTAGTGCTGAAACTCAGATTAACATCGAAGTAAACACATAATAGAATTTCATTGATTTAGATCTAAGCAAAAGATACATGCACACAAACAAAGTGCCACACTTGATTTTCTGGACAATTGTCCCCAGAAAAACCCAGTGCGGGAAAACTGGTCTTCTGGCTGTTGGAGGGTTTATATTATTAAGTAGTTTCTGAATACAACAAATCTGGGCAGCTTACTGGTTAACCCGACAGAGAAAAAATAGTTCTGCAGCTAACCTGTTGTTCTAGAGATTGAAAACTTGACTGATCCACACCCTCAAATGGGATTTACAAGACTCAGCCAGTTTTTGCCTCTAGAAACCCCAGCGCTGCCCCTAATGCCCCCTCATCAACCCTGCTAGCCTCTACGTTCCTTTGTGTTGGCCTGGAGAGGGCTGCGTAATGCCAGACTTGGTGATGCAGTCCCTATGCTGCCCTAGATGGCCTGTGCGTAACCCTAGAGGTCTCCTGCTGGCTCAACGTTGCCATTTCTGGGCCTGCGTAGCACTTGAAGCCCTCTGCGCTGCACAATTGCTACGTTGCTATTGTTGCTGCCCCTGCTCCTCTGCACTGCTCTTGGTTGCTGCCTCTCTTGGCATTGGGATCAAATCATCCCCTTAGCCAATACTACCCCTCTTCCTGAAACTCTTCTAAAAATTCTTAGCAACCTCGCCCTAGAATTTCAGCTTAGTCTCAGTGCTTTGCCTCCATGTATGCATTCTCCAACTGACCCCAAGCCTTTCCTTTATACTTTCTCGTTGGGAAACCGACGACCATGATCTAATCTTGAATTGATTGCTAAGATTAAAAGAAAGCTTTATTCGTGTGACTTGAGTCATTTCCATCACATGTTTTAATTAATTACCTTTAATATTTTAATTTTCCTAAGTTAGACTTAGGGTCCTTAATTAAAAATATTAATTAAATAATTATATCCCAAACTGGATGGAATTTCCCAAATCCATTTCTAGGTCTTGGAGATCTCATGTACTCTAGTCCCTCCACAAATTTTGGGAGCTAGAGCACATCTGATGCTACCCCTATACTAAAAAAACTCCACACTCCCTCTTAGCGAGGAATGTGTTCTAATACAACGATGCTTTACCTCGAAGCTTTGCACTGATCTATGGTGTGGCTCTCTGTGTTGATGCTGGACCTGCTGCCCTTCATCATTGCGTTGCTGCTGCCATTCTGTACTGCTGCCCATGACGCTGCCACTGCCACTGCCACAACTGTACTGCAACTCCCTCTCAATCTGCTGCATCGTGCTGCCAATTGCTGCACTGCAACTTCAGTTGTTGAGAGAACTAACTGAAATTCCTGCCCAATCTTTGACAGATAAGTCAGTTGGGCTGCATCCTCATAACTGAAGCTCTATCAACTGCGCCTTTGCTCTGTCCTCCTTAAGCCACTGTGCTACTAGAACTCTGCTCTGCGTTGTTGAAGTCACATCAGCCCTTACGCTGTTGCAACATCTGCACTGCGCTGATCCTTTCTCAGCATCCAGCTTTGCCTCTGCTCCATCTGTGACTCTTTGCACCCATTGCTCCACTTGTCCTGCTACTGTCTTAAGGCTCTCGTAGCACAAATGTGATCCAAGAGCCGAGCTACTCAAGGATCCCGCCCCAACTCTGTCGCTGCTCTACATATCCACGTCGCCCCACTTTCGTGGTTCATGAGCGCTCATGGCTACGTCATCTTCAGAACTATCGTCCGCCATAACAGCCTTGGAAGTAAAAACTTCCTTGTCCTTCTTCTGAGGACAATTGCTAGCAAAATGTCCTAGTTTGCCATACTGGAAACACTTGATCTTAGATAGACCACACTTCTTCTTCCCTTGCTGCCTCTTTGATGCCAAGGCTGCATCTTCTTCCTCTTCCTTTTTCACCTTACTTGATCTCATGGTGTATTGCCTCTTGGTGAATCGATAGAGTTCTTCTTGACGAAGGATCGCCCACATACTGTCCTAGTTGGGAAGGTTCGCTCTACCCAATATACTTTGGACAAAAGTTTCCTAGTCCTCTGTGACTACATTGAGTGCAGTCCTCACCATCACATCACCTCCACCTTTGCTCCCATGGCAGACAACTGATCTTTGATCACTTGTAATTTGAAAAATAATGGCTCGATTTCTTCTCCCTTGGTCATCATGAATAACCACAATTGATTCTCTAGAAGCATTCTCCTTGGTCATCGAATGTTCTCTAGCTCCCAAACTTTGTGGAGGAGCTGGAGTACATGAGATCTCTAAGACCCAGAAAGCGTTTTGAAGAATTCCATCCGATTTAAGAGATATTTAATTAATTAATCTTTTTAATTAAGGACCCTAAGTCTAACTTAGGAAGATTAAAAGATCAAAGTTAATTAAATTAAACATGTGATGGGAATGACTTAAGTGACACAGATCAAGCAGCTTCTAATCTTAGTCGTCGATTAGAGATTAGATCACGGCCGTTGGTTTCCCAACGAGAAAAGTATAAGAGAAGGGCTTGGGGTCAGTTGGAGAACACACACATTGGCGGAGCACTAAAGCTAAGCTTAGATTCTAGGGCGTGGTTTGCTAAGAATTTCAGAAGTGTTTCAGTTACAGCGAGGGGCAATATTGGTAAGGGGGATGGTTTGATCCCAGGCCCAGAGTACAATGAGGGTAGAGAAGCAACTTTCTAAACCAGCGCAGAGGCAACTAGCTGCTACGTAGTCCATCCAGAGCCCAGTAGGGGCAGCGTAGAGGCAGCAAGAGCCATGTAGGCCCAGTCAGGGCAATTCAGGGGCAACGTAAGCCCTTCTAGGGTGACGCAGGCCCTTCCTGAGCAGCGCAGAGGCTGACGTAGAGGGCTTCAAAGCAGCTCTGGGGTTTCTAGAGGGTCAGAAAGGGTTGCAGTTTTGTAAATTAGGTTTGAGGGTGTGAATCAACCACATTTTCTGCCTACGAGGATAGAGGTATTGCTGTCGTTTTTATTTCTCTGTTGGGTAAATTGGTTTTGGTGCCCATGATTGTTGTACTTAGATTTTGCAAAATAATGAAAACCCTCTAGAGCTAGTTGCATCGGTTTTCCCACATTGGGTTTTTTTTTGGGATATTTGTCCAGAAAATCTGTGTCACTTTGTCTATCTAAGTCTCTAAGATCAAATGTTTCCAATGTGGCGAACTTGGACACTTCACCAACAATTGTCCACAAAGGAAGAAGGACAAGGAAGCTTCTAGTTTCGAGGCTACGGTAGCAGACGATGGCTCTAATGATGATGTATCCATGAGCGCTCATGAACCACAGAGGTGGGGCGATATTGATCTGTAGAGTAGCTATGGAGTGGTGGCGAGATCCTTGAGTAGCCTAACTCTTGGATCACATCCGTGCTACGGGAGCCTTAAGATAGTAGCAAGGAATGACTGGAGTAGTGGCTGCAACGATCACTGATGAAGTAGAGGCAGAGGCTAGGACGCTAAAGAGGGAGCAGCGTAGTGCATAGGCAACATCAATGCAGAGGAGGCATGCTTATCTAAGGAGCTTTAGTGATGATATGCAACTCAACTGATTTGTTTGTCATTTTGGTAGGGGTTCTTCAGTTGCTTACTCTCAGCAACTGAGTTGCAGTGCATCAGTTGGTAGCACGATGCAACAATTTGAGATGGAGCTGCAGTACAAATGTAGCAGTGACTGTGGCAGAGTCATGGGCAACAACATAGAGAGCAACGACAATGTAGTGATGAGGGGTGGCCATGCAGCGGGCCAAGCATCAGCGCAGAGACCGATGCCAGAGTTCAGAGCAGTAGTTCAGTGTGAAGCATAGTGCTAGAGCACATTCCTCACTAAGAGGGAGTGTTGAGATTTTGGGGTAGCATCAGATGTGCTCTAGCTCCCAAACTTTGTGGAGGAGCTGGAGTACATGAGATCTCCAAGACCCAGAAAGCATTTTGAAGAATTCTATTCAGTTTAAGAGATATTTAATTAATTAATCTTTTTAAATAAGGACCCTAAGTCTAACTTAGGAAAATTAAAAGATTAAATTTAATTAAATTGAACATGTGATGAGAATGACTTACGTGACACAGATCAAGCAACTTCTAATCTTAGCCGTTGATTAGAGATTAGATCACGACTGTTGGTTTCCCAACAAGAAAAGTATAAGAGAAGGGCTTGGGGTCAACTGGAGAACACACACATAGGGGGAGCACTGAAGCTAAGTTGAGATTCTAGGGTGTGGTTTGCTAAGAATTTCAGAAGTGTTTCAGTTGCAACGAGGGGCAGTATTGGTGAGGGGGATGGTTTGATCCCAGGCCAAGAGTACAACTAGGGCAGAGAAGCAACATTCTGGACTAGTGCAGAGGCAGCCAGGTGCTACGCAGTTCAGCCAGAGCCCAGCAGGGGCGGCAGAAGCCACGCAGTCCCAATCACAGCAGCGTAAGCCCTTCTAAGGTGACGCAGACCCTTCCTAAGGAGCACAGAGGCTGACGCAAAGCAATGTTGGGGTTTCCAGAGGGCCAAAAAGGGCCGCAGTTTTGTAAATCCCGTTTGTGGGTGTGAATCAGCCACATTTTCTGTCTCCGAGGATAGACGTATTGCTGTCTTTTTTATTTCTCTGTCGGGTAAACCAGTTTTGATGCCCATGATTGTTGTACTTAGATTTTGCATAATAATGAAAACCCTCCAAAGCTAGCTGCACCGGTTTTCTCGCATTGGGTTTTTCTGGGGACATTTGTCCAGAAAATCTGTGTCACTTTGTCTATGAACATGTTATTCAATCACTGATCTGTATGTGTAGGCTGTTATATGTATTTACTTTGATGTTAATTTTGAATATTTAGATTAATAACTTGTGGATTTAATCAAGTAGGAGAAGTATATCGAGAATTAACAGTAAGATTTCTTAGGTTAAGAAAATTTCACAACTGCTAGCCTGACAGTTGTTGGAACCGAAGGGTCTAATCAACCAGGAGCAAGATTTTGGAGCTCAAGACTTGTGTGTAGAGGAGGACTTCTACAACAGATGATGGGCAATCCTCCTAGCCTGTGTTCATTGTGAGGATGGACATCTTGCAGTGATAGGTGGTAGCCCTCCGTGCCCTATGTTGGTCTTCATCGTTGCAGCACAGGAAGACCATAGTGGGATGAAGTCCCAGAGTAGCTGAGGAGCAATAGTGGGCAGGTTGAGAGTTGTTCACAAGTGGAGCTATGAACAACTCGACAAGAGTCTCGATGAGTTGTGCCCTTGATGGACGAAGGGACAACTAGATAGCAGATTCAACAACTGAGATTCGGTGGCCAGATGGACTTGGAGCATTGATAGAGGCAGGAGCTGTGGATCGGGAGCCGAAGTACCGTGCAGGTACATGATACGACCGAGAGGAGCTGTGAGTGCCACAACCAGATGGTTAGAGTGTCTTGTCTTGTACTAGTGGATGTATTAGGGCCATTATCCTTGGTACGAGAGCCCTAGACTGCTGTATTATATGTTGTTAATATAACGAAGTTGAGTTGAAAAATTAAAAAGCTGTCTATATTTTGTGCATATGTGATTTATTGCTTTGCATTTCCGCTGTGTAAATTAGTTTAGGGGTTGAGATTCCTAGTTTGGTAGTGTCAGTGATTTAAGACTCTAACCTAGACCTAAGGACACGAAAATTCAATAGAGCTCATGTTTGGATTTTGCCCATGTGTTATTTTCATTGTCCTGACCATCTTTTGCATTTTATAATATTCTATTTTTTTCTTGCTCGTGGCCATGATATGCTTTTAACGTTCTTTTAGCTGCATCAACCACCGGGGCAATATTGCTAGGCTTGACCTAAACATGTGGACGAGGGGAGGGGCTACCGATGCTTTATGGACAAGGGGAGGGGCTATCGATGCCTTGTGGACCCAGTGGTCATGTAGACCCAAAGAGGAAAGATGATGAAATAAGGCTTGTAATGTGAAGAGGGGAGCGAAAAATATGGAATGGGAAAGCGAGACTGTGGTAACAAAATTGGGGTTTCCAAAGTAGTGCCATTCCTAAAGCCATAGGCCAATAGAGGGAATCCCACTAGGATTGAGGATTAATCACCCCATTGAAGGTGAGGGAAAAAAACCATTGCCAAAACCCACCCTTCTTTGAAGTCACGTAGTAATCCATGCCCAATATGCTCAAGGAAAAATATACGTAAGCAACCGTTTGTACAATGAAAAACATACCTTTCGGATTGGAATACCCAGCTTCAAACATATGCTCTCGACGGATGGGCGCGGGGACATATGACTGATGTAGGGAGTAGAGATGAAATGGCACTATGAATTGGCTACACTGGTGGCTGTCACGGGCTGTTGGATACCAACTGATGAGATGTCAAGGAGGAAAGTTCTCTTATGGGGTCACCCACTTTCGGTGGGTAACATCTGGCTCCAACTGGGATATGAGCTCTCTGTAGAGTGCTCGATCAATGTACTCGAATAGGGAGGTTGTGAGAACACTAGCAATCCTTTATGGCCGTACAGCTGTATCTTGCACATCACAAACATTGTTGGAAGCATGTGTCCTGGGTGTAATTTTATCGCTCATGTTTTCATCAAATAATAACACCATACATAAAAGAAAATCTATTCTATGATGCAAATCTGTTAAAATTGGACAACTAGGTCCAAACTCCGTGTTGTGCTGCTCAGATGACGATCCCAATATTTTTATTGGATTCCTCTTTTGGAGAGGTGTAAGATTGATCTAAAGATCATCTCGATCGGATGAGCAGAACATGTACTTTGAATTTATTCCACTTATGTGCTAGGTCGGCCTGGAATAAAATATAGACTTAAATGTCTTAAAGGACGTGTCACACACCCCCAAAGATTCCTATATATTGGAGAGACTTAGAGTTCATTTGACACACATTGTTGTGGAGGAATTCTCTCTCTCTGGATAGCGTTGGAGCTGTGATATATATGGACTGTTCTTTGTTTGGGTCATTCTGGGTTGCGTGTGACACGCTTGGCTGAATGACCTATTGGAGACTTTGCTGGTAGAATCATTCTGCTGATCGTCGTAATGCCACCATTTATTATCTCTGTTTTGGCTTGTCTTCTATTGATCTATTACTATGTTCTATCTACTTCAGTGTTGTGTGCCCTAATCTGAAATGACATAGAACATATGCAGAAACTAACATGGTATCAGAGCTGAGGTGAAGACAAAGCCCCACATGATTGAAAGCAATCATTAATCTATTGAGTAAGATCCAATGTGCAACACACATCAAGAAAGAGCTCCTTAAAAGAAGGAAACTTGGCCACAGCAAGAAGGAAGGAACAACATGGGCAAGAAATTGTTTCTAGGGCTGTTTCAGGTGACCCATGTGCTGTTGAAGCGAAGGAGAAAAGGCTGAGTTCAGGTCTCTTTATGACTGTGTGAATGCCAAGTAAACCTTGCAAGAAGGCCGAGCTCCATAGGGAGTTTTCTGAAAATGTTTGGACCTGTTTTGGGTGGGCAAACCCTTGTAGATGGCCGCAGTTCTGTGCTAAGAATCTGTAGAAGGCCGCAGTTCTGTGCTAAGAATCTGTAGAAGGCCGCAGCCCTAGAGTGAGGGCCGAAGTCTGTTCGGAAGGCTAGAAATAGCCCAGAACCTCAGTGCAGCCTCTCAAATAAAGGAACCCGCAGCAAATCCAGGTATGTTATAAGGGTTTACTGTGTTTGTTTAAAATGTTAAAAGTCTGTGTATAAATCGCAGGCTTCATCCCGTTCAAACAAAGGCTACATTCCTCTCGCTCTCTCAATCGGTCGAGGTGTTCTTGCCTAAGCCAAATTTCTGTGACAATCCAAGGCCATCGTGATAATGCAGCGAAGGGCTCTACAGATCTGCAAGTGTTCTGTGGGAAGGTAAACTTTCCGTGGGCTTTGGTGGCCGTTCGTGTAATCACTGGGCAAACTAGGATTTTTTTTACGCTCAATCCAAGAGCTTTCCAACATGATGACCATTACGTAGCCACGAGGCCCCGCGAAAACCGAAAAAATATGTCGATAAATTTGTCATATCCGCAAAGGCTGTGGCCGATGCTGTGCGAACTAGCTTGGGTTCCAAGGGCATGGACAAATGCTCTGCACAGCTATGGTGCCACGATCCTGTACAAGCTGGAGGTATTGCAGCCCCCTGTGAAGATGCCGGTGGACATCGTGGCCGATGATACTACGACAGTCGTGGTCGTGGTCGTTGCGGGGGCGATCTTGGAACTGTGCATGAACTTGCTCGACAAGGGAATTCACCTGTCTATCATCTCGGAGGCTTTCGGAAAAGGGCATCGAGGTCTTGACAGCAATATTGATGCCAGTGCAGCTGACGGATCGGGTGTCCCTGGTGAAAAGTGCGAGAAGTCATCTTCCCTTCTCACTCCTTTAGCTGATTGACGTTGTCTTAAATTTTGTGGATCCTGCGAAGCCCGATATCATGTATTTGAGAGACATTAGGATTATCAACAAATTGAGATCGTGATAATCCTGATAGCGTGTTGCTTGAAGCTAATTGACCCGAATAAAGATACAATATCCCCAAAGGGAAATAACCAATAATACACAGAAATATGCCAGACAGATATATAAAACAAAATGCTGGAACCAGGTAATGGAACAAGTACACATAGAATGCCAGAACACTAAGCCATTTTATTAATCTGAGAATACATAGATAGGAATACAAGACAATCATAATGAGTGCACCTATCCTTGCCCTAGGCAAGTGGAGACCCTCTCAGAACAAATAATGGCTGCAGATAGGGACAGCGTCCTAGCTGGCTGAAGATCTGCTATGAAGAACTGCTGCTGGAATGCACTGGAACTATGAGCTGAAAACTAGAAGATGGCTAATCTCAATCCTCCAAACAAACCCCAGAGAATGTGAAACTGATGCTCCACCACCAATCAAACCCCCACCAATGAAAACGCTATCTCTGCTAGTGACAGCGCAGAAGACAGATGAACGCTGGCAAGAAGGGATGAATCCAACCACAAGACCTCCAGATGAGATGATCTACTCCTCAGGGCTGGAAACACTGAAAAACGCTGCCAAAACCCCTCACAAATACCCTGCTCATTAGATCAGCGTCCTCCCTGACTGGATCTGCGTCCTCTCTGCCCAGATCTGCTGGATCTGAGTCCTCCCTCTCCAGATCTGCGTCCTATCTCTCCAGATCTGCGTCCTCCAAGGCTGGATCTGCTGGATCTGCGTCCTATCTCTCCTGATCTGCGTCCTCCCAAGCTAGATCTGCTGCTATCTCTCCAGATCTGCGTCCTACCAGGCTAGATCTGCTGCTATCTCTCCAGATCTGCGTCCTATCTCTCCAGATCTGCGTCCTCCAAGGCTAGATCTGCTGCTATCTCTCCAGATCTGCGTCCTCCAAGGCTAGATCTGTTGCTATCTCTCCAGATCTGCGCAGTCTCAAGAAGGGGTATCTCCTCTGCCAAATCTCCACCAGAAACTATTGCAATTTACCACTGAAACTGAAGGATGATGCTCAGAAAATAACCTTACTAGGGCAGGCACTCGTAGTCCCCCGAAGCTAAGGGTGATGCTAAGAAAATAACCTTACCAGGGCAGGCACTCGAAGTCCCCCGAGGCTAAGGGTGAGATCTCCGACCGGAGACACTCAGTTGCACTAAACAGTGCTGCAGACCGACTAAACAACCGGCGTGCTGAAGCAGACAGAAGTCTAGCTCTCAATATCAATATCAAATCAAGCATACCAAATGAAGTGGAAACCCCTCCTTTTATAGTGCTAAACTCCCTCCAAAACCTTAACTGCGTCCTTCACCCTCCTTGGCCTGCGCAGTTACCCTTGGGTCAGCGTGAGGCCTCCCCTCATACACGTGTGGACCCCCAAGGCCACCCGTTTAAGTTACAACGTCAATCAACTAGGAAAGCACTTTATTTTATAAAGTGAGATGACCCCTCTTATTTCTCACTTTATTTATTATTTTTAGCTAAAGCGGCAAAATTAAACAAAATGAAATATTCCAATTAGCAATGCTAATTAGGAATATTGCGTACGTGACGACAACAACAGGTCGTGGGTCAGTTAGAAATACCCACCAAAACTGAATGATTAGTGGAGGGCAACTGCACGTATTTTGGACCAAATTTCCAAGTATTTTGGATAAATACACTACGAGAGAGAAGACAAGTTTCTACTTTTACTTCACTGTAGAGAAGGGATGAGTAGCTGAACGTCAAGGTCGAGTTTTTGCTGTAACTAAGAGGTCGTGTTCTGAATTTACAGTGACCAAGTTTACTCACAAAGGAGGGGCGAATCTCCATTCTTGTTGCTGACCAAGTGTACTGTGGAGAGACACCAAAAGAGAGGACAAATTTCTGTGAGTGTATACTCGTGTTGTTGCAAGTATTGCTTCTGGAGCTACGTTCCATAATATAGGAAATTTCTGAGCTGCATGGTTGGAGGTACCATTGTTGACTTAAGGAAGAGGCTGGCCCTGATAAACTAACTTTATATTCTTCTATGGTAATATTGTAGACTCCAACCTCTACAAGCACTTCTTGCGATAACATCCATGATATGTTTTGATTCTTGTAACCAAAGCCATCAACAGTGAGCCATTATCAAGAAGAGTTTAGTCTTGAGCTTGCACTTCTAAATATTGATTAGTTCATAACGTTCTGTTGATATGAGCGGTACAAAGTTTTAATAGTATATAAATTAAATATTTGTTAAAATTATAAAAATTAAATGAAATTATAATTTTATAAGAAAGTGCTATTGGCCCTTGTTCTGTTCATAACAAATCTTGTCAGAATTTTCATCTTCAAAGCGAACAAGATTAGCATTAAGAACGAAGCGAAAATTACAGTAAAGGAAAGATATCCCTATATTTGTGGCATCATGGTCATATGTTTTCAACCATACTCAAAAACCGATCTAAGACATTCCTCATCTCCTATAAAGTTCGTTGATACTAAGGTATGCTACTAAAATTCTGCTTTAAGAAGTCAACGATCGAAATGATGGTGTTATATGAGCCTCCGAAAACTATTAACTGTAAATCTGAAACTAAGAAGCAGTGCTGGATGAGATACCAGATGTAGCAGATGAAGCTCTCAAGTGCAGAATTATGAAAGAAGGAATCATGTTTGGATTCCTAGTTCTGTGAGTCACAGTAAAGAGGGCTGGTTGAGGAAGCTACAACAGACCTCCTCAGAATAACAGGTAATTGCTACAAGACACAAGCTAAGGCTTGTAGATACATTATCCCTGTTTGACAACGACATATGGCAGAATATGTATGACCATGATGAAGAAGATAGTGATGGGTAAGATAAAATTATTACACATCATAATCAGCGATATCACAGTAATCTGTATCAGTCTTACATTACAGCATAATGATAAAGTGTGAACTGAGAAGTCTTTGCAGCCTTCAGTCACGTCGTTGGAATCTTGAACCATGCTTAGCAAAGCCTGTAAAGTTACGAATAAATGATTTCCATTATTTGACAAGCATATGATACGTGTCAAGATGCATGAAAGCAATATGACTGTATATGGCTGAGTCTTTAATGGCTTTGACTATGGGAGAATAAAATTCCTTTCCAAGCTGGTGTCTTGGATGCCCTCATTTAAATTAGAAGTCTTCTCTCGAAAGAGAAGCTGGCATTAAGAGGGCGAATATATCTGTATATGCTCTGGAGCGGATGCCATTCCTGAACGAAAGAAGATCCTCATGGCTAATAGACATATGGCTTCAGAGGGGGAAATTCTGGAGGAAAACCAAGAAGCCATATAAATACCAGGGGTATCTAGCAGCCATGAGTACAATATGAGCCTAGATCATGTGAAGAAGTTGTAAAGTATCTAAATTTGCAAGGATGCGAGGGTGATGGTTCCAAGACCATAGATCAAAGCTGTTGTCACCTCGGTACAAAATCAAGCATGGATCTAATGGAAGTGCTGAAAAGTTCAAGGCAAGATTCGTTGCTTGTGAGGAAGGCATAGACTATGATGACATATTTGCACCTGTGGCCCGATATACCACCATTCGATCTGCCATAGCCCTTTCTACCACGCAAGGACGAAATCTTCATCAGATGGATGTAAAGGCCGTTTTTTTGTGGCATGGTGTGATAAAGGAAGAGGTGTATGTAGAGCAACCTCTGGGGTTTGAAATCCAGGATCGGGACACTCATGTTCGCAGGTTGAAGAAAACCCTCTATGGGCTGAAGCAAGCGCCCAGAGCTTGGTATGAGAGGATAGATAGCTACCTGATGAAGCTCGGCTTCACTCGTAGTAATGCTAATCCGAACCTTTACTTCAAGGTTGATAGAGAGAAGCCTCTCATTCTGGTGCTCTATGTGGATGACCTCTTCCTGGCAGGTGCTGACCCTCTCATTCATCAGCGTAAGAGGGAGCTCGCTGCTGAGTTCGAGATGAAAGACCTAGGACTGATGTCTAGGCCTGGAGGTCTGGTAGAGACCTAGCAAGATTTTCCTTTCTCAAGGAAAATACATTGTGAAGCTTCTGGAAAGATTTAGTATGGTGGACTGTAAGTTCGTGTCGACAACAATGGATCTCAAATTTAAGAAGTTGAGTGGCAGCGTTGCTGGGCCCGTGTTAGCAAATCCTACTGAGTATCGTCAACTCGTACGGTCCCTGATGTTCTTAGTGAACACCCGTCCAGACGTATGTTGTGCAGTGAACACTTTGAGTCAACACATGGTTGATCATATCATTCACTGGGTTGGTGCCAAGAAACTCTTGAGATATCTTTGAGGCATAATAGACCATGGGCTGAGATACACTGCCGGAAGTATGACACTCCATGGATATACTAATGCCATTTGGGATGGCAGTGAGGTGATCGTAAGTGCACATCTGGATGCTACTTCACAAGTAGATCTGCTTCGGGCAGGAAACGAAAGACGGTAGCCTTGAGCACCGCTGAGATCGAACACATTGCAGCATGTATGACCCGTTGTGAAGTCACTTGGTTGTGAAAGCTCTTCCGTGAGCTGTTCGAGCATGTGCTAGATGCCACCGTTATCCTTTGTGATAACCAGAGGGGGATTCATTTGTCATAGAATCTCGGGTTCCACGATTAATCTAAGCACGTTGATGGCTGGTACCACTTTATCCGGGATATGGTACAGCGAGGCGCCGTAAGGCTCGATCATAGGAACTGATGAGTAGGTCGTGGATATTCTCACTTTGCCCTTGGGGAAGGTCATGTTCCTAACCTTCCGTGAGAATCTTGGAATCGTGGAATGACCCTATTATGAGGGTCCTGTTGGACGATGAGCTCTGGGGGGCTTTGGGGATAGCTTCTCGGAGCTATAAGCAACCACAGGGCTAGGCTTGCCGAACCTTGTTGGTGTGCTTGGGCCCCACCGTGATGATTGAGTTGGTTCGCCTCTCATGATTTGTGCCCCGTATGCATCCTACCCATTTGAGTTCGGGACTCATGGGAAGTACGTCTCATTAATTTTTGGGTGGGAAAAGCTAGAGTGTTATGTATATTTTATTAATTGTTAGTTAGATATAGTTATATTAGGTTTTATTAAGTGAAAGGGCATGATCAAAGATCATGCCTCTTCACCAAGGGACACCATGAGGCTATATTTAAAGCCTCGGTGATTCCCCATTGTAATCATCTTTCATCTTCATCAATAATAATATATAATTATCAAGTTTACCAGAGTTTTTACACTCCATTGGTATCGGAGCCATCGCTCTTCGGGATCTGTGTGATCACCCAGAATTAAGGAATTACAAGAAAATTCCAAAATTGCAGATTTTTTTAAAAACCAAGTGCTTGTGGGTAGCAACATTTGTTTTTTTAAAAGAAGAAGGAAGATATATATATATATATATATATATATATATATTAATAAAATCAAAAGAGAGAAGGAAAGTTAACATAAAGGGGGAAATAAATTAAAAGAAAAAAGAAAAAGTAAAAAGAGAGATATACGTACATGTGAAGACAAAGTAAAATTAAAAAGGAAGAGTAAAAGTAAAATTAAAAAGGAAGAGTAATTGCTCGTGGTTTACAAGCTTGTGGTTTTTGGGCCCATGGTATTAAAACCCATTTCCCCTTTTCAAAACAACGTGCCTTTTCAAAACAAAGTGACTTTTAAAAACAATATTATATATATATAATTCAAATAATAAAATAATAATAATAATAATAATTATTATTATTATTTAAATATATATATATATATATATATAATAATAATAATAATAATAATAGAAATTATTATTATTATTTCAAAAAAAAAAATTTAATTAATTAATTAATTTAAAAAAAAGAGGGGAAAACTGGCAGAAAAATATTCCCCACCTCATACACGTTCAATGTCTTCATCGATGTCGATGGCTGAATTCCAGAAGAAATTGGGAGATCTTGAGAAACAAATCAATAATAATTCTGAAGAATTCGGAAAAAGATTAGTCGATCTTGAAGGTACAGTTGCAGGACACTCCAACGACATCAAAAAGGTTCATGATACAACAAATCGAATAGAAAGACAAATGTGGCTAAATCATCACGAGGCCACAGAAAAGCATAACGAAGCAATGAACAAGATGACAGAACTCTTCAATAAGCTAAATGATAAGATAGATAAGTTAAGTCAGACACAATCCCCAATATTTCCTAACATGGAACAAAATCAACAAAACAATTCCGCAGATTCAGGGAACTCAGAAGAGCATCAGGAAAAAACCGATTCCCCACATCATCAAGAAGATAGTAATGCAGATTTTCAAAATAAGCAGCTCTGGAATGCATTCGCCAATCAATATCCCCTTCTTGTTCCACCATTAGCATATCAGCGCAAAGCCAAGATTGACCTACCCAAATTTGATGGTAATGAAAAGAATAGTGTTGCGTGGCTTAATAAAGCAGAGGAATATTTTGAAATTTATGACATTACTAGTGATGATGAAAAAATTAAACATGCTTCCATGAAAATGGAAGGAGAAGCATATAATTGGTATATGTGGTGGAAAAAGACGACGCTCGCTATCAGTTGGAGGAAATTTAAGGATGCGTTCTTCAAAATATTTCAAGGCATAAAAGAAGAAAAATTCTTTTCAACATTTATCAAATTACGCCAAAAAGGAGATGTGGATGAGTACACGCGAGAATGGGAGACTTTGGCAACACGAGTACCCGGATTGTCGGAATCTCGTCTAATCCAGTCTTACATCTCAGGACTTAAAATCCACATACAAGAAGAGCTCGAACTACATGAAATTACGTCCATAGAAGTAGCAAGGCAAAAAGCAAAAGCTGCTGAAAAGAAATTTGAAAGATTATCAAAACCAGAAAAAGTATATTCGAGACAAAGATTTCCTCAATCTAAAAATATAGATGACACAAAATATGTCCCACTCCATCTTCGTGAAGAAGAAAAATCTAGTGTGGAAAAACAAAGAATGAGAGAGGGCAAGTGCAAGCGTTGCGGTGAAAACTGGGACCCTAAGCACAAATGTGCTAATGGAAAAGCGAAAAATCTATACAGTTGTGAAGCAACTAATGACGCTAACAATAATGATTCATATATAGAAGGATTAGAAGACAACTTAGAGTTCTCTCCAGAAGTGGATGGCGAAACTATTCCGCAAGTGTCATTATCAGCGATGACAGGTATATCACAACCTCAAACTCTAAGGTTAAGAGGCCATATCAAGAACAACAACGTAATGGTTCTTGTCGACACTGACAGTACCCACAATTTTCTAGATTCAGCCATGGCAAAAAGACTTAACATATTTACCTTCCCCATGCCTAATATGAAGGTAATGGTGGCCGATGGTAAGAAGATTGAGAAAGTAGGGAAATGCCATAAAGTCAAACTACAGATAAAAAACTTTCATTTAGAATCTCCATTCTACACCGTTCCATTACGAGGAGTAGATGTGGTCTTAGGAATTCAATGGCTACAAACTTTAGGTACTTATTCTGCCAACCATCAGAAGTAGTTTATAAGTTTTAAGTGGAAAGGGCAGAAACACAGGTTGTATGAATTCCAAGCCCCAGAAGATCAAGTCGTATCTTCCTCTCTGATGACGAAGATGATTCAAATAGGAGCGCCAACATCTACAGTACAATGTCATCAGTTAGAAATGTTATCTTCAAAAGGGAGCCACGAAGAGTCACCAGAAGTCAAGACAGGATCCGACCCTGTCGATATCAGATCTTTTCACTATCCAGATCAACAAAAGATTGAACTCGAGAATATGCTCCACGATCTTTTTAAAATGTGGGAAGCAAGAGCCCACTGCTCAAGAAACCCAGGCGTTCGTCAACATTGTCCATCGTTACGTATGCTTTGAGGACAAAGCATCTTTAAGAGAGGAGCAATGTTATGTATATTTTATTAATTGTTAGTTAGATATAGTTATATTAGGTTTTATTAAGTGAAAGGGCATGATCAAAGATCATGCCTCTTCACCAAGGGACACCATGAGGCTATATTTAAAGCCTCGGTGATTCCCCATTGTAATCATCTTTCATCTTCATCAATAATAATATATAATTATCAAGTTTACCAGAGTTTTTACACTCCATAGAGACTAGTA